>CM067371.1:101157671-101626284 GCA_034401795.1 Chaetoderma sp. LZ-2023a
CATGTATCAGCGTTGGGAGAGAATGCATACTAGAATGTACCGAGTTGGGGCATGTAATCCCTTTAAATTATGTTATCCTCGTCCTTCTTGGTGTCTATCAGGACCGGAATGAAACGGTCCAGAAATGGCCGAGTTATCCTTATAAGTGCGTCTATATACTAATTGAATGGTGAGGATGCTTATCACGTGATAACGTCCTTGTCCCTCCAGCTCACACGCTGATTGGCTACAGGTTGTGCATTGATTGCCTGAGCATTCCAGCTACGACGTCATGAGGAGTATAAAAGGAGCGATAAACTGAGACTCGAGAGAGAAGGTGGAAGGTTGTGTGGCCGGAGAGTTGCAGGATGCTGATACCTGCCTGCTGAATTTGGTTTCATCGTAACCGCAGTGGGGCCGGCCGGCTTAGAGATCTTGATATCTCTGTCCTGCAACCTTCCCATCCACATCTAATCTTTTGAACACTCTTGGGAGAACAATTCCCGGGGGCATATAAACTAATCGGAAAGAAGAAGCCCTCACTTCCAACAGCAACAGAGGAGCCTTCCTGCGGATGTGCCTTGTGGCCTCGATGTAAGAACTCGCAGTATGTGGAAAGAGTGGTGATTTTTGGTGGACCACTCGTCAGATCTGCCGAACCACGCTGAAATGTGATAACCAAACTCCACGCAATGTATTGTGTATGCCATTTAACTTTTCGACCATAGTCTAGTGGGACTTTGCCTGGTGTGCCGCACGAGCTATGCGGAGCATCTTGTATGTGTACACGGAAGATGCACATGTATCATCATTATGTAACATTCTACAGAGCCCTTCATTACTACAGGGCATCTTTCAACTTACGTTACAGCACGGAAACCTTTTTCGCCATACTGTTTAAATTAATATGATGATGTAGTAGACATCTTCAACCGCAATCGTTCTTTTTCACTGTCCTTGAGAGTGAACCGCATCAACAGTTTGCCTTCGGAGATCAGCCCAACGGCTACAGAATCGAGCCATCTCATGTTCCTCATCTGGAACGTATCATTTACTGTGATCTATGAACTTTTTCTGTACCAATGACTAATAGGTACTTATCTAACTGTATTTTCATATTATTGTATTTCTACATTTATAGGTACAGGTACCGAGCGGTCGTCTGAGACCGCATTTTATAGTTAATTTTTTATTGTACATATTATCCTTGTTTCGTGCTGATGAATAACTAGCACCACAAGGTCAGATGACCTTAATTATTGTCAATTCTGTGATAGTTAGCTATGTATATGGCAGCGGCCATCCTAGTTACTTGTTTTGTTTATTTTATATAAAATACTAGGACCGCAGTACGCTAGGCTACACTATACATCAACAATAAATCTGCATCACCTTTTCCCCCAGCATCACTTTTTCACTGAGGTCGCTGTTCAGGTTCTCATTAAGCGAACCTGACATGTCACACGTGATCGACTAAACCTGGCTATTCTAGCTCGATGTGATAGGTTTAGAAGTGGTTAGGAATGGTCGCTCACTAGGAGTCGTTTGTGTACGCCTATTTTCCAGACATAGCAGATATGTAACACCGCATGCCGGCTAGGTGGTATAAATTGGCCAAATACCTTAGGACCTCCTTATTAAATATATGAGCGACGTTCCTCCAGCTGGCTGTAAGGCATATAATTGTCTGGACCTCTCTCAGACACGTTGGTGTGATCCAACTCTGGAAACTATTGGGGTTTCCGAGCGGTGAAGAAGACCAAAGTGTTGATTCCGCACACATTTCCCCAGTATCTTTGGATACCAGTTAGCATAGATATCCATGCCAAAGTGGGAAGCAGTGCATCTCTTGGCATATTTGTAACATGACCCTAATGACAGGTAAAATGTTAGTCTCCGAGAGCAGATCCTACATGATCTGTACTCATCACATCAGGTGGCGGATGGGGCACGGACCTTCCTCTAACTCTTCACAGTGACTAGGTGCAGTCTTGGAACCCACCACGCCCTCACGGGAAGGTCACTATAGTTGGATATCCATCTCCATATCCCACCGTAAATATATATGCACTTTTCAAATACTTTTGTAAATACGTCGTACCCTGGTGATGTTGTAGGTGGTTGCGGTGCGGTCAGTAATGGGATCGTCATATGATTCATGAGCTGCCACACCATGACATTCTGCTCACTGTTTGTCTGAGGGAATTGCTCCGTAGGGTGACCATATGGAAGCTGAGCATTTCCACCAGTCAGGCATGTATTAAAAATATAGGTAGAACTACTTGCCACTTGCGGTCTGGAACATGGACCTAGCAACTAAAGGTTAGTTTAGGGAATTAGCAGAAGGACCGCATAAATAGAGAGAACTACCAATACAGTATCTTTAATCTACATAAGATGACGGTGTCTGAACTCTCCGGAAATCACCCACCCCATCTTCAC
This sequence comes from Chaetoderma sp. LZ-2023a, assembly GCA_034401795.1. NCBI lineage: Eukaryota > Metazoa > Mollusca > Caudofoveata > Chaetodermatida > Chaetodermatidae > Chaetoderma > Chaetoderma sp. LZ-2023a. The sequence continues at coordinate 101,160,093 of CM067371.1, forward strand.
GTAATTCAGCGTACATCACAATTGCATACAGTTTCACTAGGTTAACCAGCACTACACACTTAGCATATGTTTGAATAAGAGAGTGGCCCTTTTTGCCAGCTCTCTTCCTCCACTTCGGTACAGAAGGAATTTTCATGTGATGGAGGCCCACGTGAGGCACTTTCCTCTCAATAATATTTTGTTAGGGGTATATTGGTTTATATTAAACCACACAAGTGACCACGCTTGGACTTTCCCTTGCAGGGCTACCTCACGGATTTCGAGATCAACGAGGTACCTCTGACGAGCCCACGTTAACCAAGACACCAACTTAGTATATTTTCTCTCTTGTACGAGCAAACGAGTAGTATTGTTTGTTTTAGTTATATCACTTTTATTAATTTTGTCTAACTCCGAAATTCAGTAATGGACTGTGATACCGACACGAACAGACGAGATGAGATGGTGTGGTTCAATCTCGGCAGCGATGCTCGCATGGCCCCACTGGAATGGTATCATTCCACCGGCTCTTGAAGTTGGTCTATGTACATTCCGGAAAGTCGCGAAACATGCTCCATCACCCAGAGAACCGACGCTAACCAGCTCATCCATGCGCTGTGCACATGCGGTGCAATGGAGCACAATATTCGGATGGACTACCGCTTACCCACTCCAGAGGCTACACTTGCTGGACCATACTTGGAAGGTTACAAATCTTGCAGAGTACTGGCATCACTCAGACTGACTGCGCTACCTCAGGTTCAGTAAGCAACACGTTACAACCTCTCACACATATACCCTACTGCTTTCCAAAGCATCACCTTTTCATGAAGTCTGATCACAGGAGGCATGACTCACAATACGAATGTTTGTAATGTCCTGACTGACCGTTTGAGCCATCTCGACCACACAAAACCAGGAACGGGTCGATGTACTGACATTATCAAGCCAACTGGCCAGGGAGCCAGTCGATAGCAATCACCAACTGAGCTTGCAGCTGGGGCAACCGACGGTCTGATCCGCACCCATCTTTGCTAACAGTACTCAAAACCTGCACTGTATTCCCCGGCCTTGCCTGCAGGTCATTTCTAACAAACACGGTGAACTTCTAGTCTGCTAGACTGAGATTGTTTTGGCGCAATCACAGTAGGTCGAACATGCGCTGACTAGACGGCACCACAGTAGGATGCTAATTCATCATTCGTTAGACACGGAGGCCTTCAGTCTCTTGTAGCTCGCAGGGGTATGTGCTGGTCTGCTATGTTGCTCAGCTCCATTGCACCGCATGTACAGGATGCGCAAGAGGGCTGGTTAGCTACGGTTCTCAGAGTTACGGATCCCACTTTGCGACTCTCCGGAAGATACAAAGACCGGCTTCTGGAGCAATAATAATAACTAGAACACATTTACTGAAGTAACTGTAAATCTGCGATGACTGGGTATTAAGGAGTATCATAGGCCCTCTTCTCATATGATCATTGAATATGTCTGATGCTGATCTGATAAAAAGTCTTAGTGTTGTCGCAGTTCAAAGATCCATAGTTGAAATTCCCATACTTTTACACAGGGTATGGAAAAGCAGATTTCTTGAAAACCGATAGCGTTGACCCTAAATTATAAAATAATGTCCTGATTTGCTGTAGTAAAATTTTTACCAAAATCAAGGAAAATGCCATTACATGTCGAATGAAGGAGAGATTAATGAATTGAAGGTAAAGGGAGGCAATTCATGCAAAAGATTCACTAATTTTTAATTTTTGGCATGAATTACCTCCCCTTTACCCGTTGAAGATGATGAAGCGCAGGTAACTTATGCCAAACATGAAAACTAGTAAGATTTACCCATGAATGACCTTGACCCAAGGGAGATATTAAAATTTTCATTGGAAACCTTTTAGATCTCTCAATGTTCTAGAATCTGGCCAGGTTTGAAGAGAATCGGAAGAAAACTATAGGAGATAACACTGTTCCAATATTGCTCCCATAGGTTTACGATGGAGTAGTAGTGTCAGTAGTAAAATGATACCACCTCCCTCAACTGGATTTCCATTTAGACAAATGAGCCCCACTGCACTCTCAATCCCTGGGCATAGGTTGTGGGGGCCACCACGGATCTTTGAATGGCTGCCAGGGAGGTAGGATCATCCCGACACTACTACTACCAGGGTCTGAATGTCCATTTAGGGATACGCCTCCACAGTGATATACACCACTGATCGCCATCGACCACAGGGCCGGTCTCTCTCTCTCTCTTTATTTTTTTGTAGGCTCAGACAAACACGTAGTCTCTGCCAGAGTCGCATCAGCATGATGGGACCACCCATAGGCGCTTCCATCTACCTTGACAACGCTCACCTGGGAGGAGGCTAAAGTGATTAGCATGATAACCATGGCAGACTCTGGCATGTTCACATGTTACGCAGAGAATCTGGTGCTGAGCAGGGGTCTCCAGCAGACAACCACGGCCTACCCTCTCCACCACATAGAAGTGGCAGACAGACTCGATGTCTTTACGTGTGTGAAAGCGGTCATAAATGTTTCTCCGCAAAGGTTCGACCCAAGGATTGTACTGGGGGTCATCCCGGAAGTGGGCCCACTTGGCATCCAATATCATGGCAGTCTCAGCGCCCTGTGCCACTGCTGTAGACGCCAGCGCGAGCAGTATGATGAGAATCATGGCTATATATGAAGAGTTAAACTGAACAGAGTGAACCCCTCAAGAAATATCTGTGCCAGATCAAGCCCTGTTCCATCTGGATTGATAGTGATCTTCATACCCTCAGGGGCATGGGCTAGCTGCTTCACTCTGCTGCCAGCTAAGAAACATAGCTCTAGCACTATATGAGTCATTTGCAGGCTAGTGAGTCCGACTCACTGAAGCAGTTTAACAGCACCATTGGTTTTGGAGACATGTGACACACCATCTACCCATAGGGTGCCCTCCTGGAGGTTAACAGCTTCTTCTGGTCCATCGAATGGATGACGCAGCAGGGGCTTTCCACCTGTAACCCCCGATCCGATGACCCACCCTCGTCAGGGAGACACCTTCACCTATGTAGGTGAGGAAGGATGATCCCCGATTGTAGAGCTTTCGAACTGTCCCATCCTTTTTCACAACAGGGTTTGACAAGTTGAAAGCTGAGGTCGTTATTTAGGGTGTTGATGTCTGCCACCTCTGTGTCCGAGAGCTCAATCAACGGCTCTAGGAAGTACTTCCTCTTCGGGAAATCGTACCGAAACACGATCTTGTGGCCATCCTATATTGCAACCCCGGTGCTCCTTCATCACATCCTTGAGGTTTGTGAGCAGCTCCACCCCATCACCACCAATGGGGTGGAGGGAGAATGCCTTTGAGCTTGCTTCGTACTGTGGGGGGAATGACTTGCCATCGCTCTCTTCTACTTTGGCAGCATCAACTGCGTACACATCTGCCAGGTCAGCAAGACCAGTCGAGTGGGCAAATTTTGGTTCCATAGCACACTATAGGAGGGGTTTAAACAACACATATAACCATGCGAATTGTTCGACTGCTGCTCTCCGGTGGTGAGAACGTAATCTCACCCTCTCTAGAGGGGAGACGGGTGGTACAGTACCATGTAGAATGGGTCCTCTACAAGGTGCCCCAGCGGGGCCCAACATACATACACATTGATGTGCTACATCAACCTCTGGACAGTTCACACAGCAGCTCACTGGTAGAAGTCAGCCAGGACGTGATAGAGTATCTCCCAGGTGCCAACAGCAACCTATGGAAAGCTATCAGTCCTAGCCTGTTCACACCTGTAAATCACCTGTTTGACAGCCCCTCCATTAATATATATGCCAGCATGGATGGGATATCGGGCGCCCATTTAGAGTTTACACTCTTATTACTCATTGACCTGACATGATATCACACCAGGAATATCTGACCTTTGCCGAGATGATGAAGAGCCTGCTACAGGGTTGTCCCTTCATGACCCCTGCACAGATAAAGGCCTTAAATGAACAGATGTTTGCACTGCAACAAGAAGGAGAGCGACTACTGCGGGAGAGCTGGTATCAATGGAACACGAGCCTTGCAATGAGGCGAAGGAACAGTGAAGGTTCCCGATACTGGCAGGCCCTCCTGGAGGAGAGAAAGCAGGACGATGTCTTCACATACGATGATGAGACAGATGTAGTGGAGATCACGGACAATGCAGCAGAGACCGCGGACGATGATGAGCCAGAGAGTAAGCGGAACGATGAGCCAGATGTCTTCACATATGACGATGAGCCAGATGTCATACAGTGGGAAGAGGAGATGGTGCAGAAGTGTAAGACCAAGAAAGCCATCCAGCGGCGGACCTACTATCTTGGTCATAAGGTGAAGTTCCAGATGTCACATCTCAGAAAGCTACTGGCACCCGACATATTGCTGGATGACCTCTGTCTAAGAGACGTCTGTCTCGAAACCAACAAGCTGTCATGGTTCGCCAGGCTCATGAGCAGATTCTGCAGGTGATGCAGGTTTAATCTCCAGGTATACTATGGCAAAATCAGAGTGGCGGAAGCAACGGCTGACAAGGACAGTACCATCTATGGCTGGCGACTCCAGCAGATAGATACCATCAGACAGAATCTCGGCCATGAGGCAGAAAAGTAAAGCAGGGCGTGCAGGCGATATAAGACAGTCTACAACGTCCTCGCATGAACAGCCACTGCTGCGGGTGTGATTGGAGCCAGTGCTGGGGTGGCAGCTGTGGCCACTCTTGCTACAGGGGTGGGGACCATCGTCGCCATCCCGCTGGGTGGTGTGACACCAGCCGCCACTGTCTTGGCCATGGGCTTGGGGGTGGGGCAGCGGCAGATCACAAGGAGGCTGGAGAAGCATGCTAAGTACATGGCACTGGCACAGAGTTTGCTATGGACTATCGATGAGTCTGTCAGCAAAGCTCTCGAGGATGGCCAGGTCACCGATGAGGATTACCACCATATATTGAAGGTCCAAGCCCTGTACCACTTCAGAAACCTAAAGTGCGACAGCAATACCTTAAAGGCTCCAGTGGGTGGGTTGATATGGAGGAGTTAAAAAACGAGATGTTACGGCGAGGTCGCCTCGCTGGTCTCTGGAGTCGAGACGACTACAAATAGTGTGCTGCCTGTATGGTAGCTTTAAGAACACCAGTATGGATGGCCTTCCCAATGAACCTTACGACAGTCATCCGGAGCCAACCGCCCCTCCTGAGTACACTCTTGACTGGCCTGAGAGGTCTACTGGATGATGTACCGGAGCTAACACTGTTCTCCATCACAGTGGATGGACGGTCCCGAACCAGCTTCTCCGTCAACCCACGACCGCTGACCAACCGCCCCATCACCATCAAGGATGGGAAGCAAGCTCATACTTGGATGGCTGCTCCAAGCCTCTCAGACTGGAATCAGCAGCTGAACTTTTCCGGGTGGTGTGCAACGGCAGGATGTGGAGTAAGTTCCACCCTTCTTCACTCGTATTCTGGTACTCCTGAAGCTGTGCTCATCGCCAGCTGTCTCAGATTCCATGTGTACTTCATGGTGCGACGAATCCTCCATAAGCTGGGTGCAAGCCACCCTGATACAAATGCTTTCGACCCACAGCTCAACAGTCATAGCGTCTCAGTAGCCAGCAGACTACAGAGAGAATTCAGCACTTACACAGACTATCGGTGGCATGGTGGTGACAACAGCAGTCTAGGGGTTATATACGGTGACCCGAGACGTGACTACTCAGGATTCCCCTATTGAACCCCCCCCCCCTGACGAGTAGGCCGTCGGAAGACAGCAACATTCTCGTTCGATCCAGACTCTGACCCTGGAGAGCTGGTGCAAAATATGCACATCACTGGCTTGCGGCAGGACTATCCAGATGTGTGGAAGTACTTTGTCCCACACACCACCTCATGCCTCACACCAGCAGGAATCGTTCGGATCAACCAGTCCCTGGAAGCACTATGCTCCTGCCTCCTTATGGCACAGACCCAGCCACGGCATTCCATAGATGGTGCCAGCGGAGCAGAGGTCCAGGCCATGGCCATCAGTCTCGTTGAGGATATGATCATCGAGGCAGACCCCAGTAGTCTTATTGCTAAGTTCCAGCAGCAAACTTAACCTTGCTATTTCGTCACACCTACAGTTGATTCCGAGCAATATGATCATGAACATCGAGGACCTCCAAGTCAGGGGCTATAACAACATGATAGTCGAGGGGAGTTCCCTCAGTGTCCACTTCAGCTTCAACACTGCCATCAATGCACCTATGCATAGTACGAGCCATACAGTCGTTCCAACCCTGACACTGCAGCCAGTCGACATGGCAGCTCCGGACGCCCCGACACTGCAGCCAGTCAACACGACACCACTTCCCATTGTAGCTCCACATGTGGTGTCAGGCCTAGCTATCATGGCGCTCGGGATCAGCCTACTCCGCCACTAGCAAATCAGCCATAAGACTATCCTGTCTCTCTACAGTAGTAGTGGGGACCACAGTGAGACACTGAACCAGTTTGGCATGCCCTACAGCCCCTATACCCGCTGCCAACATGCACATCCAATGGCTGGAGGGTTCGGCAGCGCATCCTTTTTCCAGCTTGTAGTATCACAGAGCCTTGTTCAGCTCTGAGTCTGGTGAGGCCATGGCGGTCTGCAACTGCTGGAACACATATGACAGATAGTTCCGATCCTTGTAGAAACCTTTAGCTCACAGGAGCTGCTCGACGATACTTCCACCCATGATAAGGTATTCTAGGAAGCAGATCTGTCCCTTGCCAAATCTTAGATAGAGCTTCACAGCTGTCAGCTCCTCTGTCAGCTCAGCACTGGAGAGCTGAGCGAGCTCATCTGGTGTCTTCTTCTTGTAGTCCTTCAACTCCCTCCAGAAGACATCATAGTAATTATCGCATAGCGTGAGCCCGGACATGTTTAAGATGTCTCAATAGGGAGATGAATATTCCTGAGTACCAACCCAGCCACCTGGCAGATGCAGACTGGGAAGATCTTATTAGCTCTCTCGACAGGGGACGCAGACATTTAACCGTGTTGTATACTCAGTGCTTAATCAATGATGTCAATGGTACAGATCGTGAAGCAACTGCCCAACAGTCAGGTGAGTCTTCAGAAGGTGGAGAACCTGCTGCGAACCAAGACACAGAAGTTACTGACCAAAGCAAAACCTCTGGCAGTCCATGTCGCCAGTAACGTGGCGGGGAATGTGGCCATGGTGAAGATGACAGGGGGAAATGAGGTTCTTCCTGCCGCCACTGCGGCTGTCCTCGCTACAGTGGTGAGTGGGGTGGCCGGGTACTGTCTCGGAATAACTCACCCCATCCCAAAGATCGCCATCAGTGGTGCCTTCTACACTGTTGCCGCCAAGATCATGGTTGAATGTGTTACACCAATGGTGGCCATAGTTCTAGGGCTGGCAACGAGTGCAATGGCTGAGATCATTGTTGCCTACGTTTAACCCCTCTGAATAGTGAGAGATGGATGACGAGACCCCTGCAGCATATGAGGCATGGCGTACCAGAGGGCGGTGTGTAGCCCATAGTCGAGCACGTGGACTGAGGATCACCAATGCCCGGGAATGGTGGACTGCCCACAAGGCATGCCCCTGCAGAGAGGGCCAGTACCCTGAGCACTGCTACATATTCCCTTGGCCAACTGTGTGGTCCTCCTATGACCAACTATTTCACTGGGGGTATGACTAGTAGGTTTAAGCCGTCTGTGTATGACTATGACCCTGTCACTCACATACCTAGAAAGCAAAGAGCTAGGCGATCTTGCTCACTTGGGCGAGGCACGCCTCGGTTCAGAGGACACTGTTGCCCCTATCTCCTTCCTGGTCTCCGATGAGAAGGGAGATCTGCAGGAGATCCGAGGTACCATCCCAGCCTGAGATCTCATCGGGAACACTGATACGGTAGGACAATCGGCCATTAACATGGCCAAGACTGTATACAAGGGGATGGGCATCAAGGAGAGGGCGACGATGCGAGGTATGCTCAGAGTTGATGAGGCTGGAGCCATCAACGTTTGGCTGAGTCCTTTGCACAGGACCTGGTTAAGGATCTCCTGAAACCACGGAGTTCATTCATCCAGCATGGATGGAATCTCAAGATAGGCACCCTCAGCCTGAGCAGTATCAATGTCGATGGCCAAACAGGTGCTACCGCCAGCCTCCGGCTACCAGAGGTGAAGGGGACCGGGTTCTTTAATTTGCCATTTAGGTCTTGACATACTCGGTAACGGGTAAAGAAAAAAATAAAATTAAATAAACTATACAGGTACATCGCCAAGAAGGCTAGTCAGACCATGTTCCTCATAACACCTGAGCTACGGCTTCTCGATGTGCTGAACTACCTCAGCCCAGGAGTCTCGTATGAGGTATGTGTCAAAGCCTATGGGTGTACACAGGTTTAAGACCACAGGATAGTCATGGCTTCCCATGCATGCATCATACAGATACTGGATGTACTAGACACTGTGGGTGCAGACACAGGCCCTCTACACTATCTTCTCAGCTGCTGCTGGGATTTCATGCTTGATGCCTCCATCGCATCCTTCATATCCGCCGGAGGTGCCTGGGTCCCCGCTCTGCAGGCGAAAGAGCTGGTGCAGGAAGTATTGCTGTTTAATCTCCCAAATATAGATGAGGCTACCACCGACCAAGTGCTAACCATCCTCCGCACGCATGTCTGTACCATTCGACAGTAGGCCGGCTGATGCTGGCCAGGTGTTGCTGATCATTGCCCCATCAGGACACAGGAAAAACATCTTGCTGCGGGCTCTCCTGACCAAACATCTACACTCTGAATACATCCTTCTGGTGTCTGACTCCATCACTGAGGTTATTGATAGTAATGATCAATGGTACAATGGCCAAATCACCAAGACGCAGAACCTGCAAGCACTGATGGAGAAGCTGCTGGCAGCCCAACTGATAGAACCACTTGTTCTAGTTATCGATGACCCTGCAATGGACCAGAAGTCAGTCACCTACCTCAGCAACATCACCAGGTGCATCCAAGTGTGGACGTGCCCTGCTCGAGACCATATACGACAGCCTAACCCTCAAGGAGACCAAAGGGGACTCTATCGCAGGTGTACAGAGGTCAGCTGAGCTGTACCGCTTCATGTTCAGCAACAAGAAGACAGGTGAGCTGTCACACTTCAAGCCACCTCTAGAAAAGGCACAGACCTTCACCTACAAGCTGAATCCAGCCAGGAAACTAGCCTGCTCTATGCGTTATCGCTAACAGATTGAGCGGAGACTGCAGTGGTCTCTGCTGCAACATTTTTTCATTCATCAGAAGGCTGCACGGTCTCCGCTACTTCGTCCGCGGTCTCCGCTACTTAGTCAGAGGCTTGAAGACCTTCGTCAGATGCTACTTCGGCAGTTTTGGCAGAAGCCTGTGGCTTCTTCTTATCCTTCTCAAGATGATACTTTCGGTTAAACTCTAGCCACTGAGGGTCATTGTCTCGGATTTTGTTAATCTGGTGTATCTCACAGAAGACCCACCTTCCCCATGAGGCCGTAACATTTTACTTGTTAGGGTCGTTGATGAGGTAGTCCTTGTAGTTCTTTTCTGGGAATTTCACAAATGCATTCAGATCACTGACCACTCTCCAGTGCCCTTTTGCATTGAAGATGTTCTCAACAGCCTCCTTGCGCCAACAGCCTCCCCCTCCTGAGTACCTTCTGCTACAGTGTCACTGACCGCCTCTGTGAGGGCATTATTTGCTCCAGACTGGATTCTATCCAGCCACTCTCGCTCTTCCTGGCTATGGAGTCTAAATACATCAGCCCACTTCCCGACCATTAGTAGATCTATGGGTTCGACCCTCGCCCTGTGGAGAGCTAGAATAACAGGACTGTTGGTTGGGGCCACAGGTAGGTCAATGAGTGCCTTGCCCTGGGTGCTGTCAAATGTCCGGTGGATTCTCCGAGTCAAGAGCTCTTTTGTACTATGAACTGGTGCTCCTTCCTCTATGGTGGCTAGTATCTCTGCATCAGACAGAGGTATGACCTTGGCTCGCCCGTGGATAATGTTGATGTCACATAGCAGTCCTCGGCCACTGTCACAGTGGGACAGTGCACGCCATGGCTGTCATGCTGACTGTCATGCCAACTTGTCCTGCTGCCTATAGACAATCTGCTGGAGAACTTTACCAAACATGGCAGCCGTTTAACCCCTCTATATACCCAGACCTTAAACATGCTGCAGTATGTGCAACATCCAGATGGGGCCATTGAACCCGCGACATCACACCGCACTGATCCTCAGAAGGACTGCCTGATGGTCATTCGACCCAGTATACATGATGAGAACCTGTTGTCTGCTGCTGGGAAGTACATTGACTTTGCAATCTCGGCACAGATCCACGAGATCAAGAGCATGACACTCGAGTTCAAGCTTCAGAGCACAATAGAACAGACGGTAGAGCTCCCGCAGGTTCTGAACAGGTGGGAGATCGTGCAGGGCAACAGCACCATGGACACCAACTATGCGAATGATGAGTATCAAGTACTATGTCCGCTGGCTCATGGCCCAACCGTATATGGGAAGGGAAAGGGATACTACGCTGTGGGGTGCAATGAGGGGTTCACGGAATTCAAACTACGGGCAGGTATAGAGAAGCCTGTGGCAGTTCACTGTACCTGTACTGTCAGTCAGCTCATCGACAAAGTACTTCTTGATGAGGTTCAGGTCATACCACCCAGAGTTGAACCCCAGTACAGGCACTTGGTCACACCACTCATTGATCAGTCACTGCTGTTGCTTTGGGAGCTTGTCCAGGTCTGTCGGTATGTACTGTGCCCTAATCCTTGTCCGGATTAGAAATGCTCGCCGTTGGATCTCCAGCATGAACTCTCTGATCAGTTCTTTGGAGTCAGGATTGCAGACGTGAGTGGGCTCACTCATGGCACCCTCTAAGGAGTAGCCAACTGACACAGAGATAAGTATGTGAGTACTCTCGATCGTGAGAGTCTCCATAGGATGAGTCTTGATACCATCTAGGAGTGCTTCGAAGTCGTAAACTATGAAGCGGTTGGTTCATACACGTGAATCCCGATCTTGGCGAAGAACTCTACCTTGTCCAGCTTATCCAGTGAGGTCTTGCGGATGTCACTGTCTTGCCATAGAACTGTGTGGCAAGCTCTCATGCAGGAGCTGTACTTCTATCAGCTCTCGCTCCTCGATGGACAGCTAGACATCTCCAGAGACACAATATGTTGTCCCTGTAGGTGTCGAGGGCAGTCATACTCTTCTTCTGTCATAGCCAGTCTGGGAGGGGCCTGTCCCAAGCAGAGGTTGGCAGTCGATGACAGCCCTGACCTCAACGTTGATTGATCGAACGAAAGCCCACTTGGTGTTGGGTCGATCGATATTGTCTGTGTCAAGGCAGGCTTGCTCTCTTGCTGCCACCCAGTCCTGAGCTGCTCCTATTGTGTTCAGCCACGGGCTCCCTGGAGCATTCTTGTGGAAGAGCATCACCCTATCGTCTTCAATGTTACGGATGCGATAGGTATGGGTGTAGCAGAGGTAGAAGGTGTTCTGGACAGTCTGCTGTATCTTTTGCATGGTCTGGCCTGTGAGGCCTCCTTCTATACCTCTGAAGAATGTCTGGCATACTGTCCGGCATCCTCTATCCTCTGTCTCCCTTTCGCCGAGACGCTGGTCGAGAATGTGTTCATCTTCTCGCCTTATGCTTTGGGCTATGGGTTCAGACCTCAGCCACCTTATGCTCCGGGCTGGGCTCAAACCTCTGCATTGTTTAATGATCCTGCATTTGAGAGTTAAGCGCTCCAGTGGATGGGCCTCCATCCACCTTGCTACAGTCTTGGCTCGCAAGCTAGCAGTCACCTCCTCGTCCAACTGATGATGCTCACGTATCCGCTGCGCTTTCCTGTGGGGGATTCCAAGGATCATCTTTGGTAAGCGCTGAAAAGCTTCCCATATTCATTGCTCAGGAGAGTCGCTTCTGCCACTCCTCGGCACGGACCTGTCCGATCATCTGGAGAAGGTCGGCTTTCTTGGAATTGAAATGCTTTGCAATAGCGTGAATCTGTGCAACAGTACTCATGGTGTATATCCCTGTGGATGCCTGTCTCTAAATGGGCATTCGGACCCTATTATGTGTGGCGATCAATACCTGTGGATGCCTGTCTGGGCGTTCAGACCTATTATGTGTGGTGCTGGCGATCAGTACCTGTGGGTGGTGTATATCTCTGTGGATGCCTATCTCTAAATGGGCATTCAGACCCTATTATGTGTGGCGATCAGTACCTGTGGGTAGTGTATATCTATGTGGATGCCTGTCTCGAAATGGGCGTTCAGACCTATTATGTGTGGTGCTGGCGATCAGTACCTGTTGTTGGTGTATATCTCTGTGGATGCCTGTCTCTAAATGGGCGTTCAGACCCTATTATGTGTGGCGATCAGTACCTGTGGGTAGTGTATATCTATGTGGATGCCTGTCTCTAAATGGACGTTCAGACCCTATTACGTGTGGTGCTAGATGTTCGGCCAGGAGAGTCTGTAGCAAGATGTTTTTTCCGTGTCCTGATGGGGCAATGATCAGCACCAGGTGGCCCCCGTCTCAACAACCTATGCCCCAGGATTGAGAGGGTGGTAGGGGCTCATTTGTCTAAATGGAAATCCAGTTGAAGGAGGTGGGGGCTCATTTGTCTAAATGGAAATCCAGTTGAGGGAGGTGGTATCGTTTTACTACCGACACTACTACTTATGGGGATATGTGGTACCCAAACGCTGATTTTCTAGAAAACTGTTAGTCGGATCAACTTTAAATTTGATACCAAATCAAGTCAATATGAGAGCTAGAAGTTCACCAAATTTCAAGTGGATCGGAGTGAAACTCATTTTGGCGGGCATTTTGGAAAAAAAAATTTGAAAAATATTCTTTTTTACCACGAATTCATTTCTGGCAAAAAATCTTTCGGGCATTTTGACCCCAAAAGGTGCGCCTGGTCGTCAGTTTTCCCAAAAAAATTTCCCAAAAAAACTTTTCAAAAAAGATATTTCTTTTCACAATTTTTCATCATGAGTTCATTTTTGCAAAAAACCGAAAACTGGTATTTTTTTCATGGCGGCCATTTTGAAATTTCTTTTTAGCAAAAATAATCATCAGTGGCAACATCCTCCCCAAGTATGAGAATGATCCGGTCTAAACTGTAGGTGTAGTAGCACTTCAAACATTCATTTGAAATTCCCATACATTTCCTATGGGACATTTTTCCATGCATTGTGGGGTCAAAGGTCTGGCGGGCATTTTGAAAAAAAAAAGTTTCGAAAACAAATGGCCAATGGTAACATCCTCAGCAAGTATGGTAGTGATCCGTTGAAAACTCTGGATGTAGCATCATTTTAAAGATCAATTTTGACATTCCCCATACATTTCCTATAGGACCTTTTGCCCACTCAAAGGTTGGTAGCTCGAGAACAAATGGGTCGATCCAAAATCAAAGTAATAGCCATCGATTGTACTATGGGCCCTTGAAGTTGACCAAGTTTGGAGTTGATCGGATGAAAACTGTAGGAGGAGATAGCTCCTAAACTTTGGGAGCAGAATAAAAAAAAAAGAAAAAAAGAAAAAAAGATCCTGAGTAAAAATAATAATCTGCGACTGAAAGAATAACAACTATACAAACAATGGTACTCGTTTGCTAGTGAATGAGCAAAATAATACAGTACATAGAACCAACCTGCTGTTCTTTCTACGTGGGCTCGCCGGATATACCTCACAGATTCGTAAATCCCTGAAAGGTATACCTGTAAGGGAGCATCCTAACGAGGCTACTTGAATAGTTTAATATAAACCAACTATACCCCTAACACATACAAAATATTATTGTTGTGAGAGGAAAGTGCCTCCCACGGACCTCCGTCATAGGGAAATGCCTTCGACGCCAAGGCAGAGGAAAAGAGCTGGCAAAAAGGGCCACTCTTTTGTAATATACAAATGTGCCGGTCTGCTTAGTGGCGTTTCCACCAGTGCCACCGTTGATACTGGTGCTTCAATCACTGTATTTAACAAGCGCTTATACGAGAGCATCCCACCTCATAAAAAGCCTCCCCTTAAACCTACAAACATTTACCTACAGACGACTACGGGAGCTGATGTGCCCGTAGCCTGTGTAGTTTATCTAGTCATCCAAATAGAGGAGATGCAATTAATACAGCGAGTTGTCATCGCCTCTATTCATAATGATGCCCTCCTTGGCTCTGATTTCCTCAGTGCGAGTGAAGCCATCATACATTGCAGACAACAGAAACTCGACATACACGGCCGACATATACCTCTTGGACCGGCATCGTCATTATATGACACGTGTGCTATAATATTATCCAGTACAGCCACGGTTGAGCCGGGAAAGGAACAAATCTTATGGGCCACCACACCACAGTTAGGAAGCAACACACACATCACCATGCTGGAACCCGATCCTGATTACACGATCGCTTCACAATGCACAAGTCCCCGCATGATAGTAGACACTACTAATAAGGAAAATATACTATTTTAGAGTGTTCAATGGTACCATCACTCTGAAACCAGGAGTACGCTGCGGCCATTTAGTGGACATAATCTCATTGGAATCACCTACACCCGCTGACACACCACCGCATATGACTGATGATTTACCAGAACATTTACATGATTTGTATATACGTGCCACAGTTGGATTACAGAAATCACAGATACGTGAAATTCGGAAATTACTGCACAAATATCGCGATAGTTTTTCCTCCATAGACATGGATCTTGGAGAGAATCATCTCGTATGACACTCCATCGACACAGGCAATAATCGCCCCATACGTCAACCGGTGCAACGTCTTCCCTTTCATAAGGAAGTGGAAGCACACCAACAAGTAAACGACATGTTGCGGACTGGTATCATTGAACCCTCAGCAACTCCATGGGCTAGCCCAATAGTACTAGCAGGCAAAAAGGATGGGACCTTGCGGTTTTGTATAGACTACCGCTGCCTTAATGATCTTAGCATCAAGGACGCCTCTCCATTACCTCGGATAGATCAGGTCTTGGATTCCTTGTCCGGAGCCAAGTGGTTTTGTACCCTTAACTTAGCTAGCAGATACTGGCAAGTAGCCATGCACCTGTGATGTCACGAGTAGTATAAAAGGAGATGCAATCCAGAGATCGAGAGCATCCTCAGCCAGAGGCCGAATAGGTTGGACCTGTACCAGCTACTATCGACAAGACACAGATCACTTCGCTTTCTGTTGGTTTTTCTCCCATAGCTAGCAGCATCCCACCCACCGCACTAACGCAATTTTGTAACTCCCCTTACTTGCGGGAGCAATTTGGAACTTTCTAGTTATTGTTCGCGAATATCAAGAGCTACTTCAGAACACAAAGTTGCGGTGAGGCATTTACGGCCTAAAAATGTGATTCTACAGATGTAGAGGCAGTGATGTTCTTTGGTGTATGACTCGCCAGATCTGCCGGCCACACCAAAAAGTCGTTATTTAACTGTCCCCGCACTGATGTCATGCAGGTTCTTCTAACTTTTGACCGCAGCAAGTAAACTTTGCCCGGTACATCTTCAGAGCTGGCTGACATACCCCGCACCGTTAAGCTTTGTTTTGTATCTTCATCTGCATCTAACAACCCCCGCTTGTGATCGTGTTGTTGTCAAATTCCATCCGTACCATTGGTGTATGGGAACTTTCTTCACAGCAGTAGTGCTATTGTATCTCTTGCTGACTACTCGTTAGACATTCTATTTTGTGATTACAGTCCTGAGTTCGTCCACTCCCGTCATAAGCTACTTGCGGGAATCCTGTTTGCGGGAACCAACCTGCAGGAACTTTCCAGCTTCCTGAGAATGTATCAACTCACGTCAAGCTAAGAATGACGTATCAATTTCAGTAACACGATAGCCCAGATTTAAGGATGGCTACCGAGTATTCAAGTAACTATACCTAACATTTTAAATTATTCTGTTACTTAAATTTCTGATAATTATATTGTATCCGTATAAACGGTCCCGATGACTAAAAGGTACCGTAACGTCTTAGGACCGCTAGTTATAATTTCTGTATATGTTTATAGTTATTCTCATTTTCTGTAAGGTGTTTTCGCTAACCGCACCGTAGTAGGTTCGTTAACCTGCACTAAAGATATATAATTCTGATCATTTTTACACTGTATTGATTGTTCTGTTTGGTTTATATATATATATATATATATGGCCATTGGCCATCAGTTCGTATGTTTTGTTTAGTTATAGAAAATATAGGACTGCAGTGCACGTAGGAAACACTATACAGCAACACTTATATATGCAGCACTTTCTCCCGCCACAAGCAATCTTTCAATGAGGTCGCTGTCCGTGCTATAACTCTGTTTAGCCCAGCATGCTACCGACCAAAACCTTTTCTATTCGGCTCGATAGGATAGGTTTAATATGATTAGAGACAATTTCTTCGTTAGGAAATCTGTAGTATACGTCTCTTTCCCGGTAGTTGCGATAATTTAGTCCTGCACTCCAGCAAGATTCATATCCCTAAGATATTGTCTCTCTTCATATTCGACTAAGCCTTGTGGCCTCGTAATTGTTTGGATGTCCCTATCCGCACCATGGATTGATCCGACCCTGGGAAACTGTTGGGGTTTCCGAGCGGTGATGGCCAGGGTGTGGTGTCACATACATTCCCTCCATATCTTCGGATACTTAGTACTTAGCACTTCTGCCAATATAGGAAAGCACTGCGAAAACATAGCTTAATTATTATTTTCTTTTATTTGCTGAACAATCCTCCCGTACGGCAGTGCAAAACTGGGCAACTTGTATTTAAACCTAATGACAGGTTAAACGGTTAGTTCCATAGGACCTGGTGATGGGTGAGATGCGCATCCCCACCGAATTCCGGAAGAATGTCTGGGCATGATATTCAGATCCGCCACGCCCTCACGGGAAAGACATTTACAGTGGCTATTCGTCTCTCTTAACCCCGCCGTAACGATAGACCAGTTGCCTAAAAATGGTTTTGTGAAGGGTAACCAGTGTCTTGTGACGTTTTATGTGGCTACGGAGCAAGATGTCCGGATTCTTTTCCAGTTTGGAGATCTTACTAAGTAACATGTATGCACGCTGTCTTCAGTATTGATGTCTTAGGGCATCTGTTCTCAATGACAGCCGTATCTAAACGCTAGGTAGACGCCAGCTATTTGCGGCCTAAAATAATTCTTGTCTCCAAAAACTGAATATTAGGTTAAGCATAGAAGAAGGCCCGCATGAATAAAAAGCGGAAACTACTAATTCAGCATACTGAGAATTACATAAGACGCTTACGTGGGAATCCTTCGGGAATTGTTCGTCCCGTCTTCACGTAAAACAGCACGCAACCTTATAGTCATAATCTCACTAGGTATGGTCTTTTCTTGACATCATTTTGGTTAAATATTAGAGTGGGTCCCTTTCGACCACTACTCTTCTCCCGCTTTAAGCAGTGGCAACATTTTCCCGTGACGGAGGCCCCCCTCCCCCAGAAGGCACTTGCCTCTCGCAAGGATTCAGTGACGACGGTCCACACGAGGATAATACTCATCACCCAAAATAGCACTAGGAGTAGTGCCCGCGTGAGGCATATGATTTTCTGTTACCACAAAGATAATTTTCTTTCCTTTTAGCTTAGAGGTATAATAGCTTATATTAAGTTAATTGGTTAAGTCTCGTGTCCTGAAGCCTCGCTTGCAGGGATACCTCTGTGGACCTACGGTCTGTGTGTACCTCCGGGAGCCCCACGTTTAAAATTTCATCAGGCTGTCTTTATGTCTTGTATTTTCCTATGCTCATTATTTTTATCTAGCATACCTGACGGTCTGTTTAGGCAAAACTATTGCATAGACTTATTTTAATTAGGTCACCAAATCAAATCTTGTAAGGCCATAGATCACGAAATTGCTATGGACCGGCATACTGGTGACACAAACTCTTGGGATGAGACTGTTGTGTTTAATGCTCGCGACGATGGTCGCACGGCCCCACCGGAAGGAGTGAGTTCCACCAGCCTTAGAAGCCAGTCTTTGTTACCCATAGGGCAGTATCGTACAGGATCCGTCACCCCGAGACTGGATGCTAACCAGCGTCATCATTCGTTGTGCACTTGCAGCGTGTCGAGTCAATATCAGACACTGGAACGGCCCGACTCTACCCTGCGGGCTACAAAACCTCACTGATAGGGCTTCAGACACATGCACTATCCTTGGAACGTACCCGGAGCGGCCGGTCCATACTACACCCTTATCTGCACCATACGTGTTCCCCTCCCCCCCCCCCACACACCCCCCCCCCCCCCCGTCCACACTCCCCCCCCCACCTGCCTGGGCCCTCACGATCCCATTGCGCCTGATGGACAAACACTTTCGAGGAGCATGTCCCTCTCTGTTTAAATGTCCTTTCAGAATTGGTGCACACTATCGTCTAGGAAGTTAGAAGTGCTAGTAATCTTCTAGTAGCACTGATTGCGGGCATGTGTTGTGCGGTAGATATATTCCTGTACACACCACTAGTATTTTTCCATGTGAAGAGAACTAATTTTCAAATTAGAAGAGGATCTTAGTCGTAGGAAGGGTAATGCTCTGGTGCAGTAGGTATATTTCTACATGCGTTAGAATGACAAAATTTGGTTTAAAAGACTTAGAATTTCTATCAGCTATTCGCGGCTAGAACTTCTAAGTGCCACGCGTATCTTTCAAAACTGGAGGCGTATAAAAAGCAGACCTGCAGTGTGCTACCAATCACGTATTCTTCGCATAGACCCTGCAGGACCGGTTGCGGTTAGATTAGGCCTAAACTTAGGGAATTAAAGCCCGGTAGCAATTGTATGATTATGATTATCGATTCAAACATATTTTAATTATAAGTGTATTATTTCTTAATATCTTGCTCAATCGTTACATTATTCCTGACCACTAATATTGTTCATGTCATCGAATTCGCTATTTCAATAATCAATGAAGTTCATTTGCTTATCGCTTTATACTAACCATACAGGTGTTCTGTGTCTCATATAACGCAACTTACTGGGCCAAATGCTGGGCAAATCCCAACGCTTTCAGTAATCGCCCAGCAAGTTGCGTTATCAGTGATATTTTCTTTTTTAACATGACATGATAATTTCTGACAAATTCGCCGACAATGCCAATGGACTCCTGAGCCCACATATATATATATAGGATAGCACGGTGTCTCCCGGTTTCAGCGCTGCCCTGCCATCTATTGGGACTGGGAGAATGATGAGAGACTCCGCAAAAAGGAAAGCAAATAGTAGAGATTGTTACTCAGAGATCAGGGCTATGTCGTGTGGCTGCATGCTTTCTGAATGCAATGATGAGCTAAGTATGCCAGCACAAATTAGCAGAGCTAACCCAGATGGATAGAACATATCAGGGTATTTAATCTGATGCTGGACCCACTCGCTACTATAGATTGTGAGCAGTGATGCATAATGAAAAATCGCTATTTTGCCGGTTACATTGTGAACAGGTTAACGTCATGTGAGCTCCCCAATGCTCTACCATGCCAACGGTAACCTGGAAATCTGGAAATGCATGATTTATATGTGTCTTGATACTTTAGAATTACATGTCTGGTTAGTGGATAGGTTGGATGCCCGAAAATGTATTTTATATCCCTAACACACACTCTTGTCTTCTCAATGTAATGAGTTTATCCATCCATCATATGACGTCTATGATGACGTCATAATCACTGACGTCATGAATCATGTAGATAGGTGCGCCACTAACGTATAATTGGTGACCGATTAAGTGTTGTTGCACGAATTGTGTCTTTACTATTTAACGAACATGCTGTTGAATATTTTGAAACTAATCTGACTGCGCGCTGTTGCTGCCATAGGCAACAACAGCACCCAGTTAAATTAGTTTCAAAATATTCAACGACTTACCTGTATAGTTTTCCGAAATTTGATAGTCATGGAGTTCAGGGACTAATCGATCACCACACGAGCGAAGTGTTTGGTTGGAGCTTAGCTAGAGATGGGCGGGGCATAGCTAACGCTGGAAATGTTCATTAGTGATGGTCTTCATATATAAACTACTTATGGACAAGAATATAGACATTTGTCACTGATTATCTGCATGATGATAGCCTTATATAATCATAAATTAGCCTTAAACCTTAGCCTAGTTTGGTAAAACCATGAGCTTTATAGACTAAGTCTATATTTAAATAGCATTGCGCTGATAAATTTGCAGTCATAGTACATTGAATAACAGAATTGTTTACTAAAACTCCATACACATATCTTCAGTACCAAAAGGAAATTCATCGAACATAGCATAATTTCCATTTAATTAGGCTCAACAAAGATGCCTCGATATCGATAAAGTCATATTAATTACAATGACAGAGGATTATGAGCAAACATCGATGGTCTGTTTTGCATCATACTAATGGTTGAACGGTTACACCTAAATTTGGGTACCCTATTCATATACACTCCGTATTGAGGATATTGCATTAAGATTATTATGTAGGTATGATATTAATAAATAATAATAATAATAATAATAATACTAATAATAATAATAATAATAATAATTATTATTATTATTATTATTATTATTATTATTATTATTATTATTATAATAAATATAACTACAAGTAGCAATGCCCGGGTTCCAAGCATGCCATTGACATTACATTTTACCATCAATTGGGCCAATTGTTTGTATTGAAGGTGTTGGCGCCGGGTCCTGAAAATCCCAAGGCTTTATGTGCAGGTGTGTCGAGTGGCATTCACAGAACCTGGCCAAACATAGACCATCTTTGTAGGGCCACTTTCATTGAATGTGGAACCATATTTGTATATAGCTATTCGGTCTTCAGCCATCATCCCACAATTCATTGCGCTTACTACTGTTTAACGTTTACCGGAACACTGTTGCTGGTACAGGTTCCGGTTAACGTTAAACAGTAAGCGCAATGCGCTGTGGGATGTTCGCTGAAGACCGACTGTTAGTGAGAAATTTCAAGTATTTACGTGATTGCTATTGAGGGCATCTCGCTTACTACGGTGGCTAGTCTGGTTGCTAAGGAATTGGCTGGCCACTTTCGAAAGTCATGTATTCGAATTCGGCATACCTGAAAACCTATATAGAGTAATTTTTATCGCAAAATTACCATTAATTACTCGGTTGCTATGGACAGTAGCTCAGTTGCTAAGGGGTGGGTCTGGATGCTGAGGAAATCATTGGACCCTTCCAAACATGTAATATTCGAAGTCGTCATACATGGAAACCTACATAGACAATTTTATAGCGAAATTTCAAGTAGTTACTTGGTTGCTATGGAGAGCATTTAGCTTGCTAAGGCGGCTAGCCTGGTTGTTAAGTAAATGCTTGACCACTTTCGAAAGTGTGATACCAGAACTCGCCATATCCAAAAACCCATATTTAGCAATTCTTGAAACGAAATTTACAATAATTACTAGGTTTCTATGGAGAGAATCTCGCTTGCTAACGTGGCTAGCCTAATTGCTAAGGAAGTGATTGGCCCCTTTAAAAATGTGATATTCAAACTCTGCATAACTGAAGCCCTATATAGAGCCATTTTGTCACATAAGTTGCATTAGTCACTTAGATGCTAGATGGACATCATTTCGGTTGCTAAGGGAGTGAGACTTGCTACTATGGAATTAGTTGAACACTTTTGAAAGTTTGAAAATCAAAACTGCCATACCCGAAGACCTATATAGAGCCATCTTTATTGTGACCTTCCCATTAGTTCCTTGCTTACTATGGACAGCATTTTAGTTGTTAAGATGGATAGCCTGGTTACTAAGGCCACATTCGAAAATGTGATATTCGGAATCAGCATAGCCAAAAACGTATATAACGTGATATTCAACACGAAAATCCATGCAGAATGCTTGTTGCTATGTACATGATTTTGGTTGCTAAGTAAGTGTTTCTGGTTGCTAAGACAGCGATCTCACATTTTCAAAAGTATCAAATTTGAATTCTTCATACCCAAAAACCTACACAGACCCAATTTCAGCGCAAAAATCAATCAAATAAAAAAACCTCAAAATGGCCGTCAAAATGATCTCAATTTATTGGTCCATGGCCATGCCTTTAAAGCTCGTAGGGTCCCTTTAAGTTTACAATCCTCTAATCGTCTTTAATCCCTGATCATATTTCCAAAATTTTACCAAAATTGGTTCAGTCGTTCTGGAGAAGATTGTTTTGTTATTTATGACGTCATCAACATGGCCGCCAAATCCGAGAGCCAATCGTCTTGTCTTGAGCAAACCTGATTCTGAGTACCATTTGGATTATGTATGCTGAGTGTCGCATCACTCAACCTGCCGGTTTCAGAGATGAGGGTTTTTAGAAAAGTTCCCAAACATTGCAGAAAATTCAAGATGGCCGCCAAAATAATGACCCAATCAGATTTTGCTAATCTGTTTTTTAGATACCAGTGCCGTCGGACAGAATTATTTTACCTATCTTTTTATTTGACGTGAGAAAAACGTGTTTTCCCTATTACCTTTTTGAGGGGCCATAAAATGTTCACAACTGGTAAAGAAATAAAACAAACTGGTCCAGTTTTCGCATAAGACGCCATATACCATTGCTGTCAAATACAGTATGTTGATTTCACCAACATAACAAGAGGTTTTTTTCGACGGGGCATGGGGTGCTTATATTGTTTTCATATCTATATTGATTTTTTCACGCACATGCCCAATCCAAACATGGCTATAGTTTCTATATATGATAAAAACTAAAATAATTTTAACGTTTTATGGTATGCATAACAATCCTTATTCTCATTTTAAACATCAGATTTACTACTTTACAACGCAAGGATTTTGAAAATGGTGTTGCTGCTGTCTTTGTATACCGGGTATTACGAAAATTGGAATTTGACCAGATCTAGACTTACTACAATAACTTAAATTGTGCTTCCTTTTTAGCGGTGTTTGTATCATTATTTTTGCTGACAAACTCTCCTGTTGTCATATCATAGACAGTGATATGTCATATCACCATTTTGTCGCTATAAAAATAACGAATTTACATCCCTGTTAGAAACTAGTACCTAAGTAAACAAAAACTCTCTGAAAACCGATAATGTGTATTTACACACGGTAAATTTTTTTTAGAGGAATAAAAAACTTTTACTGCATCTGCTATTTCACTGAACACTTACACATTAATAAATAGAAGTGATTTCCTGACAAAGGCTTTACATTCTTTTGCATCAGCAAAACTGGCTATACCCTGTTAGAAACCGATACGCGGACCATACAAGGGTTTCATCATTCAGTTCTGGTCGTGTCTACATGTATTATTGAAGTTATGAAATCTTGCCATGAGATTGTGTGGCGAGTTCAGTTTAGGATAGCCCATGTAATGATGTTGACACCATTTATACACTCTGTTATAATCGGTTGCAGTCATTGATATCGTATATATTGGCTAGATCACTCATGCCGCTGACGAGTTCAGTAAATTGCCAGTGCACCTGACCGGGTATTTTCAGATTTTGACCTGTCGATGCAAGCTGTCAGTAACAGCTGTTCAGCTGATGTTTCATTTCATGTTGGCAACTTATCAACCAGTGTCAACAACTATCAGTAGATCGTGACGTTTGTCAGTCCTCTTCTCATTCTTCTGGCTACTTGCCTGGTCCAACCACCACAGTCTATAAAACCATGCCACCATTCATAAAGTTGTCTCTCTAATATTTTCAGTAGTCAGAAGAGAAATGGAACATACATGTTACCATGCGGTCTCTACAGTAGCATAATGGCTACCAATTTGACAAGCAGAAGCAGGCACTTGTGACCTGAATTTATATACTTGTATCGTAAATTAAATTTGGTTGGATGTATTAATCTGCCATTTTATACGACTAAGAAATGCAATCTGCAACAAAAATAAGAGTTTGTTAGTCATAATTTTCATATAAACGAGATCGGCGAGAAAAAACTGGACTGAAATGCTGCTTTTGAGAGGGCCATGTATATATCTATGGTCAAGTTCGACTCCTAACTATAGTTAGCTATAGCTAACTAGAATACCAGTCGAACTTCAAATAGTTAACTAGGTAGTCAACTAATAGTCAACCGAGCACCCGACCTCGGTTCAGATGATTAGTCCGATATTTGCGTAAATTTCAAAATGGCGGACACCGATCGCTTGCCACGAATAAATTCATATAAATGTGTAAATATTTCACTAAATAACTTAGGTTTGATGAAATTATGCTTTCCCATTGTATGTCAATGTTCCCAAGCCCATATTACTTCCCACTGTATGCCATATGGACGCTTTTTGGCGTTTTAGCGGACAAAGATAACCCATTTTCGTAGGTCATCAAAACAGACGACAGAAATGGTTAATGGAGACTGGTACCGGGCTCCAAATTTTCTGCAATAGTAATTCAATAGGGAGCCGGGTGCCAACGAACTATAGTCGACTACGATCAAGTTCGACTGGGCATAGCAACAGCGCATGATCAGTAAACCAGCAAACTGACTGTGGTTAGCGAGTCGAACTTGCCATATGGTTGCAGTCGGTGACCATCTTAAACTAGATTTCGTCTAAATTACCCGAGTATTGACTGACGCCTCCAATCTGAGTCAATCACTAATTAAATAGAACTTTGTTAAAATTACTGCATATGACAGCAACAGCTCCCAATAATATTAGTTTCAAAGTATTCAACAGAATGTTTATTAAATTGTAAAGTCACCAAAGATTTACAATTCAGATTGTTACGGACAGAGCATTGCTCCTTTAGTGTTGGGACTGCGTCATTTGATTGTAACGTCAGTTAACAAGAGAGTGCCATCTTGTGATTATGACGTCAGATACTTGAGTGGCAGGTCCCTCCATTAACCCTTGCCACGCTGATGTCAATATTCTATCTTTTACGGTGTCAATAACAAAGAAACTGGTATACATTTTAAAACAATTTTGGTGAACGATGTTGCTGTCTATGACAGCAACATCTTCCGCCAAACCTGTTGAAAATAACACCAGTTTACCTTTGAGTTTAATTTGAAATTTTTAAAATTTTCATATCATAATGGTAACGGTTAAGACGATTTGTAGCGCTGTATATATATGTAAGATGCAACAGATGAATGTTTGAGCCAGCTGCCGCATAAAGAAATCGTGATTAACAATTTATTATAGCGAACAGTGAATGCAGTGCGTAACATTGGATAAACAAGAGCACTGTTATACCTATTCAAAACCATATTTATTGAATATATCCAATTTCAGACTTATTAGCAAGTGCACTGGTAAATTATCGACATCCATTATTCTGAACTGTTTACGACTAGTGGTAGTATTGAAAATATTTTTGGCGCTAAGAAATCAATATTTCATAGCCCTACTACGGTAGTTTCCAAGTAAACAAAACACACACGCGCGCCCGCGCACGCACACGCGCACTCACGCACGCACGTACGACGTACTCACGCACGCACACACCTTCAAGAGTCATAGGGAATAATCGACATCCATTATTCTGAACTGTTTACGACTAGTGGTAGTATTGAAAATATTTTTGGCGCTAAGAAACCAATATTTCATAGCCCTACTACGGTAGTTTCCAAGTAAACAAAACACACACGCGCGCCCGCGCACGCACACGCACACGCGCACTCACGCACGCACGTACGACGTACTCACGCACGCACACGCCTTCAAGAGTCATAGGGAATAAAGTGGAAGAAAAAGCTGCGTCAGAAAGATGAATAAATTGTCTCGCAATAAGCAGGAACAAACATATTAATATAAATTGTACATGTTTATTTTCAGAAGTGTTCCACTCGGACGAAGAAAAATTCACCTTATATGAACATACTGCCTAGAAACTATGATATACGATACAACATGTCTGACAATACATGTATAAATTGATTCGAGAAAATTTGACGGTGTCTGATCGTGTATCATAGCTTTCAACAAGCCGAATCATTTAGTAAAATGTCAGGCATTGCTCAAGTTTCGTTCGGCAGCGTAAAACGTGTTTGACGAAACAGCCAATCATACACCGGTGTTTGATTCACGTGATTTTGTTGGTATAACTGGTTGGCAACATCATCCAACAATGTCTGATGCTGTATGATCGTATACAATGCACATGCATAGTATATAAATGTATAATCATACGTATCGGATCGTCTATCACTGGCTCAATGTACGCAATACGCTGAAGCATATGTATTTACTTTCCAAATGACACTCATCAATAAAACGATCCATTTCTAGTTATGTTCCGAGCATCTCTAACTAAGCTCTATGTCCAGTTGTTTACGCGCGTTGGAATCGATTTGAAACTTAATCTTTGAAACATGAACTTCCATGATCTAATTTTTAAAGGGATGCTAATCTTATCTCAAATATTGTATTACACTTATAGATTATGTTTCATAGATTCCATATCATTCATATCCTGTTACATTCCCTTATCTGTGTCACAATTATCTGCTTTGTAACGTCGCGTTAATATTGAATAGTGATCGCCACCATTTTGTCTCCTCTACCGATAGTGTTTGATGCCATGTAAGTGCCAATGCATTGCATTCTTTATTATGTAATAATCATCTTGTTGACTATTTTGAAACTAATTTGACTGGAAGTTGTTGCTGCCTTAGGCAAATTAGTTTCAAAATATTCAAAATTTTGCTTGTATGGTTGCTTTTATACCACATTTTCAAGCTGTAGATGGCACCTCTATGACTGAGCGCATATACCGAGACAGACAAGCTAGGTTTTTTCTGATTGGTTGAAAAGTAAATCATGACAGCCATCATAAGTTGTAGAAATGTAGCAGCATTTAGCTACAAAAGCATTTATATCTTTCTTTAGCGGCATGATAAAAAGCTTGAAATTCCACGCATAGTTTATGCGTGACCTATTACCTCACCTGTATAGATTTCATGAGATGAGGTTAGCTAGAGAAGATTGGTAAATAAAAATCAGATAACTTCATCGCGAGCTGAAATTACATATTTGCCTCCGGAAATGCACGAGTGGCTCTCTGAGAGCATCAAGACATCTTTCTGAGGCATGACCCCCGAACACACCTTAGCCTGGCCATTTTCTCACCACTCCTCCCCCACCCACCCCACCCTACCCCCACCCCATCTACCGTTACACCCACCCACCCACCCACCCCACCCACCCACCCCACCCCACACACCCCTACCCCCACCCCACCCCGCCACCCGGTATCAGACCCACACTACGACCAAGGCTGTTGAATATTTTGAAACTAATTTGACAGAAAGACATTACTGCCTGTACATTTCTGGAATTACTTTAAAAATATTCAGCAGAATGCTGATTTTATTGTAATTTCATCAAAAAACATACAATTCATATACTCCATGACGGACATCGAATTGTGTGACGGAGCTATACGTCATTCTGAAAGTGATGTCAGCTGACACGTGACGTATTTGATTATGGCGTTAGATACTTTAGTGACAGATGATTAAATTGGCAAATATTACGTAAGTTACTCTCTCAATAAGGAACTAGAACACATTAAACACGTCAGTTCATTGGACGTCATATTGCCAAAACATAAAACAATAAATTAATTGTCTCCATGCG
This sequence comes from Chaetoderma sp. LZ-2023a, assembly GCA_034401795.1. Lineage (NCBI taxonomy): Eukaryota > Metazoa > Mollusca > Caudofoveata > Chaetodermatida > Chaetodermatidae > Chaetoderma > Chaetoderma sp. LZ-2023a. Next base: position 101,187,732 of record CM067371.1, read on the forward strand.
TTCTAAACGCTAATGTTATACAATATGCTCTCAAGTCCAAACATATCATGTTCTTATCCGTCGATATATTACTATGAAATAAAGTAAAGAAAAATTAGTAAAATTACTGTAAATCAGGACTTACGAGTCGAAGTTCGTTGTTAAAATTGTCTTAAGAATTGCATGCAACACATATACGAATTCTAGTTGTAGTTGTATGAGAGGTGAGTGAGTGAGTGGGTGGGTGGGTGGGTGAGTGAGGGGCTGGCTGGCTGGCTGGCTGGCTGGCTGGCTGGCCGACCGACTGACTGACTGACTGACTGACTGACTGACTGCCTGACTGAGCGAGCGAACGAGCGAGGGAGTGAGAGAGGCAGCGAGAGCGAGAGAGAGAGAGAGAGGGGGAGGGAGAGAGAGAGAGAGAGAGAGAGAGAGGGATGGAGGGGAGGGAGGGAGGGAGAGGGGGGGGGGGGGTTGGGAGGGGGCGGGGGAGTTGCTGTTACTGGATTTACACTGGTGGATGCTGGTGTTGTTTTGTCTGTCCGCCTTTCTTCTACTGTGGTTATTTTTTCTCAGAAGGGGTGGGGTGGTGGGTGGGGTGTGGGGGTTGCTACTAATGGATATAGTGGCATTAGCAGTAATGTCAGTCATAACCTCCTCTATTGGCTGAATTGACCTGCGACCAGTCTTTTCTCTTAAGAAATAACTTTTTAATCGTATCGGTGTGTTGGTCAGGGTGATTAAATCGCCAATATCTTTTTGTTAGAGGCGGTCTTTAAGGATAGGTTGACCGATACAGGTAGGTTCCCCTTAGAATGATGTAGCCCGTCAGACTGCTGGTGAGCAAAGTAAATTGTCTAGAGTAAAAAGGAAAACTTGACAGGCATTTTCCATTGAACTACGCAGATATGCTATATGTATAAGCAAGCTAAAATGCAGTGTCCAATTTTGGTATTGAAGTTTCCAAGTAATTTGATGCCCAAAAAAATGTGTCCTGCAAAACCTAAACGCAAAATTTGCAATAGAACCACAGGTATCTATTCAGCACTTCACTGAAAATGGATAAGAGGCGTTAATTTATATTGGAAATGTACATAGCTACTGGATTGTAGATAAAAAAGAATGGCAGTTTGTATGCTTGATCAAGGGGTAGTTCCGTGTTCGGAGTCTCTTAATTTTTCATTATTTTTTTGGCTATGGAATGAGCCAACAGAAAAGATTTTTTGTAAAGAAATGAGCATTGCCTTGATATGTTATTGAAAAACAGCACTCTGAGCACACCTGCATTTTGGGAACATGAATGGAAATAGTTACAGAAACAGAGCCATTTTTGTTTTGGCTTGAAGAGAGTTTCAAAATATTGAATTATGCCAAATAATGAGTTACTTTGTTACGTTCCCTCAACAGTATTAGCCAAATGAGGGGAAAAATGGATTTTCATGTGTCCCTGTCAACCTTTAAAGGAAATAACAAAATGCTTCATTTCCATGTCAACCCCCATATGCAATCTAAGTTAATAACTGTATACCCACCAAGACATTTCATTTATTAAGTCGGGTTCTCTTATAAAATCAATACCCACCATGGCTATAAGCCAGTCACGGCGTATTAGAACCCAGGCACCACATTACCGACGTATTTTTATTACAAAAGCAAGCAGGCGGTCAATTTAGAAAAAAATATCCCGGCTTGAACGGTGATCAAGTTGACGTTGAGCTCGCAGATTACCTGGTGTACGATAACCACCAGTGTCTAATAGGAATGAAAAACAATAATGGACGGACAGACAAGTAGATGAAGTCATTATCCGCTGGTTCGGCTGAAGGCCCATGAATTGACAACAATGGTTCATGTATTTCACTATACTCCTCCTCCTCCTCCTCCTCAAGAGCCCCCACATTAGTATTGCGAGAGACTGTATAGTGGAACATACTATGGCGGGAAATCCCCTAGTAAGAAAGATTTAGGAAGAAACGAAGGATGCCCGACACAAATGACGTATGTCCGGCTGGGTGTAGGCAATACAGTGGATACCGAGGTGGAATCGTTTGAGAATGAATTGGACATCCAAACGGTATCCATTATAACATGCTGGTTGTTAGAGACATGCTCCAGCTATATGATCCAGGTTGATTGGCTTAAAAATTAGCTAATTCTACGAGATCATGAATAATCAAATTGGAGCGTCCAGGAATTAATTAGCTGAACGCATTTAGTGCAATGTACCTTTCCATTTTTAGCTATGTCCCGACCATCACTAGCTAAGCTCCACCCACACCTCGCCGTGTTGGGATTGATCGATCCCAAATGCCCTAGCTATCAATTTCCTGAAAACTATACAGGGAAGCTGTTGAATAATTTGTAACTAATTTGACTGGGTATGGCAGCAACAGCGCCCAGTCAAATTAGTTTCAAAATATTCAACAGAATATTTATTAAATAATAAAAGCAAACAATTTGTACAACAACGCAGAGACCGTCTTCAAATATGCGTTCGTGACGTACTTACCGACGTCATTAATGACGTCATTCATTATGATATCACTGTACACATCACGTAGATGATTATGACGTCATATGATGGGTGCATGCTCCGGAAAGGTGAATTCTTAAGATAGTAGGTCTGCGAATAGAGGCTGACAATGAGAGGTGGCTAGATGAAATGGTGGTTTTGAATGAATGGTTTGAATAAACAGATTTAGATTTTGCTCAGTTAATATGAATTCAAACATGCCAAGATAAAACATTTAAAGCAGCTGTTCATTGTCGCTCCCTGCTTGAACACCACTCAGACCACGACACGCTGGAACGTATTTTATGAGAATCACCATGCAATGATGCAAGCTCACGACGGGCCTAGCCAAATAGTAACACATATGACCATGTTCTTTGTGTAGTGAACTTATTTAGGACAGTGTGTCAAGTTCCATTCCCAGTCAAAGTATACATGTGAAAGGGAATTGCAGGTTAGACTGCGCTTACTTATTCGCAGAGGCCACAGTGGGCTAACCTGGGAACGCATCATAGGTTACTATGCATCTTTGAATATGGATCTGAAACGTAATTCTTGTTGGACTGAGGCGGGCATATGAGACGGCGGTGGAAGTAGCTGCTCAGCCATTACCTGAAAACCAAATGGACATTGTTTTAAACAAGTGGTTTGCACACTGGTCCCTTAACAACTTTACATTTGTTGCTAAATACACCAGTAATTTGGAGCCAAACGGGATATTGAAGCCATTCATGGATTTCACAGCTAAAAGACATTACAAAACATCACATCACTGAGGCACTCAAGAGGGAGGCTGAGGCCAAGATGGGCTTGTCATGAAGTTGATAGATGATGGTCGAAAATCGGCAACCAGAAGTGTAAGTCCAAAACCTGCTATTAGATTATAGAGAACCTGTCCATAGGTAACCAGAAGAACTTTCTAGCTATAGTTATTTTTTAGCCTACGACAATTTGGCAGGGACACTCTGCGGTATGTTTTGACAGGTTTTTGAGTGCACATCAGATAGATACAAAGCAACAGAACACAGCCATGGAGAAACCGTTGCGATAGCAAACACTAGTCCTAGTGCGTCAGGTTTGCTACTTAGGGCTGAATGCTGCTCATGCCAGAATCTAGATTCCTGAATATGTATGGCCTAAGTGACTTATTAGAATGTCATATAGTTGCTTCTACACTTTGAACATTTTGTCCTATTACATCAGGAGACAGAATCTGTTCTCCTTTTCTTACTTGTAGATAGTTAGTTCGATGAAGCATTGTACGGAAACAATATACTGGACAAATGACATATGACACTGACTGCCATTTTGCTCCTACAATGGTTTGATTTTTTTCGTCATTTAATTGCACATAACAGAGGTTACTGTGTATTTGGGTAAACCAGTAAGGCGGAGTATGAACTGTTGTGCGCTCTAAACAGTGTAAACTGGGGCATATGCCTTCATAGGTGAAGTATGCCTATCCGCCACACATATCGGTTGTTCTGTGTCTTCCAGGACTGCTGGGCTGGTGTGTCTGACACGAGCACTAGGATTTAGTTAGTACCCGGACCTGTGGCGTTATCAGCTCTGCCTTACTAATACTCTCTTACCATCAGAGTACGTGAATGATTTACTATATAGTTAGTATAATGATAGTTCTCTTCAGGTAGGACCAGGTCTACCGCTTGACATGTATTATACACCTCTCTTGTATTATTAATACCATTTGATTAGGGATGATAATTGGAAAATGATAATGGCCCTTTCCATTTTGTCCATCTATCATATGACGACATAATCAACTATGTGACGTGTAGAATGACATCATAGCGAATAAGGTCATTATGACGTCATGGGTGACGTAGATAAGTACGTGACGAACACACATCTGAAGACGGACTATGCGTTGTTGTACGAATAAATATGCTGCAACTAATTTGACTGGGCACTGTTGCTTCCATAGTTGCAAAATATTCAACAGCTTATCTGTATAGTTTTCTGGAAATTGATAGTTATATTAAGGCATTCGGGGATCGATCGATTCCAACCCAGCGAAGTGTGGGTGGAGCTTAGCTAGAGGTGGGATGGCCATAGCTAAAGCTGGAACGGTGAATTGGAACCGATACGGGATAGACAGCCCATAGCGTCCAATGTTAGGGTTGATGTCTGAATCAATTTAATTAGTGGTATACGACTTACATTTAAATTACGCTGAAAATGTGATGTTTTGTAATGTATTTGAGAGGTGGCTGAGGACGGAGAAGGAACTCGAGGTTGTATTATCACCATGTGTATTTCATAATGTATAACCGAACTGCAGTTAGTATAAAGAATTGGGGTTTCCTCTTCACTCCAAATTGCCTTGGGGCGCAGTAAGGATTCATAAGAGCTTTCTTCACCATCGCTGGTATTTTAATTCTACATTCATTTAGGAAAATATAGCAGAACGGATTATAGATGGTTATCATTTCTGGTTTGTGTGTAACGAGAGTATTCACTGAAGTAAATAAACCTAACTATAGCTTTATCGGAAACTGTATCTATCACAACGCCTTCAATTGATCGACCGAGACATTAATAATATCACCATTTCGTTGTAGTTTTGCCTTTGACGTGTTAAAAATGTGCGTCCCTTATTCTGTAAGACTTTTTAACAGCACCAAAAAACATACCGTGTCTGTCGCTGAGAGTAACTCAGCCATTGAATTATACCATACAGTGTCCTGTAGTTTAGAACACAGCCGATAAAAAGCAACAGCAGATGCACAGCAGATGCACAACGAATTATGGTATAATGTAGCCAGGCCTAAAGCACAGACGGACTAACCCACACACACCCAGATGGATACACGCTACAGCAGGGCGACGATCGTGCCCATGCCAAGGACAATTGCACATATGAACGGGCGTAATAGGACTACACACGCACCGACACATGCCCATCGAATAGCAATCAACACGAATCTACATACAGTTTGGACACGACGTAACTCAGACCGCGTACATAATGAAGATTACCTAGATGGCAGTTAATCAACACTGGGTAAATTCGGAATTGCGGACAAAAGATGCACTGGTGGCATTCCTTAGTTCCAATGGAGGTTCTAAGGCTACAACAGCTGTCTCCAACCAAATAGACTTCATACTAAGGAAGACAGACGCAAACCCCATGCTTCGGAATGCTCGTTCATATGGAGGCACGGACCTCAATTCTGACCATAAGCTAGTCATTACACGCCTTCAAATGAACGATCTCTACCTAATATATAAACGCCATAGCAGGTAAGACGGTAGAGTTACTTGCTACATACAAAAAGGCTCTCGGGGAGCAGATAGCTAACATCGATGTCAGCTCCGATCCAAACGTATCTCTGACCAAAATACTGAACTATTTGGAATCATCAGCTACCAGTACCATAGGTGTTCTTAAAACAACCAAACTAGGTATACTGACGACCCTCTAGTAGTAAAACTGTTAGCAGAGCAGAATGCATTATGGCTGCGCATCTATCAAAGTGTCCAAAGTGAAGATCGCGCCAAACTACGCCGGGAGCGCAATAGCATTCTGCGCCACATTAGCGAATGCTTAAAAGATCTTGCTATTCAACAAGCAGACTCACTAGCAGATGAAATCACCGCCACAGATGACTGTGACAAAATGTTTCGAGCAGTCCGAGCCCTGGGAGTTACAGACTACACACCACTACTCACTGTACACACCTCTGAAGGACACTTTATCGGGACTGATCAGGGAAAAGCCGAGGCGATTCGAGAATGGTTCAAGGAACAGATCACTGACCATGATGATGAGCCCTTGCAACCATTCTCAGGAGACCCCAGGCCATTACTAATACCAATTAAAGCAACAGAGGTTGAGCAGGCACTTAAAGCCCTGAAAAATGGACGTGCATCTGGACCTGATGACATGAGCAATGACCTATTCAAATATGCAAGTGACATAATCGCAAAACGGATCACACACCTAATCAATTGAGCTTTTATGCACCACCTTCCCATCGACGCTGTAGGCCAAGGCACCCTTATCGCACTACCCAAGCCCAAGAAGCCACCTGCAACCCCCCCCCCCCCAAGCCAATCTGTGGCCCATTGTGCTCCTCGACAGCAAACGGAAAATCATATCCAATGTTACTCTATGCCGCATCCAAGACAGGATCGATGACTTCACCGGATCATGTCAAAGTGACTTCAAACATGAACACAGCTGTGCAGACATTTTATGGGCTCAATGCATGCTTGTGTCGGTAGTCATCTCCAAACACTGCGATTTCCACAAAATGGGCATTGACATGTCACGAGCCTTCGACACAATTAAACCCTCAAAGATCCTAGATGTATTACAACAGGTCAGTTGCAATGAAGATGAGCTACGACTAGTGAGACCACTGCTTGCAGACAGACTTGCTTGCTGAGAGTACGAGTCAGGTCAGTGAAGTCTGTAGAGTTTGAGACATCAATCGGCTCCCCACAGGGAGATGGTCTATCTCCGGTGCTCATCACCTGTCACCTTGCTGTTGCATTGAAATCCGTACGGGAAAGTTCCACAAGACCAAATTCCCCAGTGTCAATACTGGGTATGCCGCTAGAGATGGAATGTGCCGATGATGTAGACTTCATAGATGAGGGAAAAAAGCCCTTGACGAACTTCTCCCAATAGGTGCAAGCAAATAAAATTTGAGAATCTCTTTATGAATGAATCCAAAACAGAGTTCACCCACATATACCTATCTACAAAGCATGAAACCAAAGAAAATGACGATCCACTTCCTGGCGGCGAACCATGGAGGAAAAGTAAAATTCTGGGGCCACTTCTTTGTAATACTGCTGACATTGCCGCACGCTGTGCCATGGGGAACATAGCTTTCCAGTCCTTCTGAAAGCTATGGATTTGTAGATGCCCTTGATAAAGAGGCCACGTTTATACAATGCACCCTGCGTATCCTTGATGCTGTATAACCGTAACAGCTGGGCAGCTCCAAAGGCAGCTCTGGACAAACTCGATGCCTGCCACTGCAAACACATATGCACCATCACTGGACACCGATGGCCAGACAGCATAATTTCCAACGATGCACTATACAAGATGTGTAATACGTCGCCGCTGTCTGTAAAGGTCACCCAGCAAAGATGGTCCATGTTTGGCCATGCGCTAAGGATGCCAGAAGAGACACCAGCACAGAGAGACTCGGAATTCGCTCTACTCGGAGCCAGCAAATATAAAGCCAGGAGAGGACGTCATTGCATAAATCAACTAAGCATGCTACGAGGTGACCTCAAGAAAGCAGGACTAATACACTGAAGTCAGGAATGGATCTGAGGAAGCTAAGGATTTCAGCTGAGGACAAAACACAGTGGGCAAAAGCAAAGAAGGACTGATGGCAGCCGTAGGATGTTTCAGTAATACAGTAATCATACATACATAATCAACATTTTAACTTGATTTTGTGAATAAACTATGGCTTTCTTGTGAATTAATTATTCACTTGGACTTATCATCAAAATGTGCACTAACTTGAGTCTACATGGTTACCGTGAATTGATTGTGTCGACTGAGATTCGCAATCAATGTAGGTACTATGACCACGGACACATACCCCTCTGTATAGATAGATTAAAGTTTGCCTAAATCCCTCAGATAGATCCACGCTGGCAACTTAAGTGATGAACGAGAATATGTTGTACATAGAAAGCTCACTAAATATAGGCGTCTCATAGATTTCGCGATACATTATCACAGCATAATTATGGCCAACACTAGGTGGTAGTAAGGTGAACAAAACCAGTCCAAAATCAGACCTGCAGTGTGCTACCAAACATGTCTTCTTTGCATAGACCCTGCGGGACTGGATGTGGTTAGATTGAACATTGTCAATTACTGGGAATTAAGACTCGCTAACAATTATATGATTATGATTATCGATTCAAACATTATTCAATAGTTATATTATTTCGGACGAATAATATTGTTCATGTCATCGAATTCGCTCTTTCAATAATGATTGAACCTCGTTTTCTTTGTTTAAGCATATATATATATATATATATATATATATATATATATATATATATATATATATATATATATATATATATATATATATATATATATATATATATATATATATATATATATATATACACCTGTGCAAAAGTTAAGCACCAGCAAAAACAATAGAACGTAGAAACATGATGGTACAACTAGGCTGCCATACTTTTTGTCCCCGCGTTAGCTGACATAATTCCAAGTATGAAATGCACATGCATGCATGACTTCACGCCGCTTGATGTCCGTGCGTGGCGGGAAACAGCACACGTGTTCAGTTATGTAAAAGTCCAGTTTGAGGTGTAGAACATTACATACAGATTTAGGCGGCAAGATTAGGAATTTTGTGTTCATGACCGTGGTTTATTTGTACAGAAAGAATTTGCTCTTGATTGTGAACCGCTATGGCAAGACGAAGGTTAAGTGATCTGGTGAAATGGCAAATCATAGGCATGCATACCACTGGTATGTCATGCAGAGAGATTGGCAGACAGCTGAACATTAACCATACTGTAATCAGTCGTTTGATTGCAAAACATGGGCAAACTAACGAGGTGAAGGACAGGCCTAGATCTGGAAGACCGAAGAAGACTACTGCCCGTGATGATCGAGCCCTAGTACGCCTTGTTAGGAGATCTCCATTCACCAACAGCAGAGTGCTCAGCCAGCAATTGGAAACGCGCAATAGAGTGTCAATGTCTACCGTCAAAAGGAGACTGTATGCTGCTGGCATGAAAGCTAGGAGACCTGTCAGACGTCCTCTCCTCACTGCACACGACAAAGAGGAGCGTCTGAGGTGGTGCAACGAAAGAAGACACTGGAACATGAGATCCTGGAGACGGGTACACTGGTCCGATGAAAGTCGGTTCCTGCTTCATGCCACAGATGGTCGAACTCGTGTATGGAGGTCCAGACGCATGGCGTACGACCAACGTAACATCATGGAAGAAGTTCCATTTGGTGGAGGTTCCGTTATGATATGGGGGTGCATCTCATTTGATTGTAAGCTGGATCTGTTGACTGTACCTGGAACACTAAATGGACAAAGATATCAAGATTCCATACTGGATAGAGTTGTAGTCCCTCATTTTGTAAATCATGCACCTGGAACCCACCCTATATTCATGGATGACAACGCCCGACCACATCGTGCTAGAGCTGTGCATGAATACCTCCGCCAGAATGCCATCGAAACCCTACCATGGCCAGCAAGGAGCCCTGACATGAACCCTATTGAGCATATCTGGGACATTCTGGGAAACATGGTGAGAAGGAGGGATCCTCCTGTGCAGAACCTACAGGAATTAACAGACGCACTCCATATATATATATATATCTTTCAAATTCGCCGATGATGCCCATGGACTCCTGGGCCAACATATACCATGCCGAAGGATAGCACAGTACCTCCCTAACGTTTCAGCACTGTTCTGTCATCTATTGGAACTAGGAGAATGATGAACGTAATAGGAAAAGTAAATCGTGCAGATTGGCACTCAGTAAGAGCCAGAAAATATCAGAGCCATGCCGTGTAGCTACATGTCTTCTGGATACCATGATGAGGTTAGCACGCCAGCACAAATGAAAATAGGTAACACAGATGGACATCACACATCAATAGTATGTACATGTATGCTGATGCTGGGCCCAAGCAGATACAATAGCTTGTGAGCAGTGGTGAAAAAGAAAAATCGCTATTTTGATGCGGGTTATAAGTATTGTAGAATAAGTTAACGTCATGTAAACTCTCAAATGATCTAGCATGCCAAATGTATCACGGAAAAGCATGATTCGTCTCTTGATAATTTAGAATTCGACGTTGGGTTAGTGGACAGGTTGGATGCCCAAAAATTAATTTTACATCCCTAATACACAATCTTGTCTTCTCAATGCAATTAGCCACATTCAACTCAGTTATCGTATACCAGCCAGGTAGCATAGAGTTTGACTGTCGCATATAAACAACCCATGGACTAGAATACAGACATTTGTCACTGATTATCCGCATGATGATAGCCTTATATAATATAAATTAGCCTTAAACCTTAGCCTGGTTTAGTAAAACCATGAGCTTTATAGAATAAGTTTATATTTAAATAGCATTGCGCTGATAAATTTGCAGTCATAGTACATTGAATAACAGAATGGTTTACTAAAACTCCACACACATATCTTCAGCACCAGAAGGAAATTCATCGAAAATGGCGTAATTTCCATTTAATTAGGCTCAACAAAGATGCCTCGATATCGATAAAGCCATATTAATTACAATGACAGAGGATTATGAGCAAACACCGATGGTCTGTTTTTGCATCGTACTAAAGCCTAAACGGCTACACCTAAATTTGTGTATCCTATTTATATAGACTCCGTATTGAGGATATTGCATTAAGAATATTATGTAGGAATAATAATAATAATAATAATAATAATAATAATAATAATAATAATAATAATAATAATAATAATAATAATAATTTACACAACAGGACTGGTCTGGGCGCGTACCCCACTTAACTCATAAAACCAGACAATTATTGACTTTTCCAGCTTCTAATATATAAGATCACTAGCTTCATCTCCATCCCAGTCAACATTGCAGCATTTTCTCCCCCAGACATGCGTTTGTCGGTTTGTGTCATCCAGTCATATACTGAACAGTCGTCTCCAATCTGAATATGGTGTTCACAAATTGAGCTAAACAATAACAGTATGCAAAATCATAATGTCCGCCAAACAAACATCAGCTCCGTAGTCACGTTCATTGAGTTTTTTCCCACTTCTGCATGCCTCCAACTCAAATGTTACCATTTCCCAAATAAGTATCTTATGCAGTCAATAAGTAGAGTTGGTCATCTCATCATAGGGCTTAATATGTATGACATCATAAATATATTTGAGAATGTCATTTAACTTTCTCTTGCCTACGGCTTTTCATACATATGAAGTTAATGGCATCATTGCGTACAGACTCTGCTGCTAGGACATAAACTATTGGATTTAATGTACTATTACTAAACATTACCTGAACAAGCACCAGATAGAGCCGGTCATGTACAAAGCTGTAATCTTCTATCAGAAAGTGCTGAATAAGCATATACATATTAGGAACACACCACGTGATATAGAACAGGATAATGACAATGAAAACAGCCCGAACATCGGTATTTCTCTGAGTGTGTTGTTCATGGGATATTGCTTTAGAACAAGACACTGCTATGTATTTGGATATATGAAGAAGAAAGATGGCTACACAGGGGATAATTGTTGAAAATATGTTCCAGGTGAGGTCTTTGAGGTAGCTATTACCTGTGAACATACACACAGTCATAGTTTCTTTATCAATAGACAGTTGCGTTGGCTTAAATAGAACTGCGAATGGTGCTGCATATGTTGCCGTCAATAGATGAATGCATAGACACACCTTTGCCACAAAGCTACATGTGACATTCGCCCGAGCTTTAAGAGGAAACACCAACTGATACAGACGAAGAATGGCGAAGAAAACTAGATTATAACCACTTGCGAGCAAACTATAGCATATAATGAAGACAAGGTAACACAGAACACCTGCCCCAGGTGTTGTAATCGACAAAATCGGGAAAAGAAGTCCTGCATAAGCGGCACCAGCGAGACAGGACACCATATCCGATACTGCCAGACTGGTCAACAGAGTAAACACAGGCTGTCGATATTTCCGTGACAATGTAAAATAAATGATCAAAGATATATTGAGGATGAAGCCTAACAAATGATAAACTGTTGGAAGTTCTTTGTGAAGAAATTCTGGCAGATCCTTGTTGAATAAGATCAAATCGACTTGAGATTTCTCAGGGACTGTTGTATTTGGCACTGCCATATCTATTTGCTGGACGCCTTATGCGCGATTAATAGATCAGTGACTGCAGATTCCAGCCATTGGGCAAAATACAAATTGTAGAATTCCAATTGACGATTAAATAATTGGAAAATAAATAAACGTTTAGGGTGGGGATATCATAGTGTGCTGACGGAATGACGTCGGTACTGATTCGAGCATCAGTTACCCACTCGACTCCTATAGAGCATGATAACTAGCCTATGTGCCAGGCGATCTTGCAAGGTAGAAAGTCGTAATTAAGTCAGTTTTGACTTGGGACTCGACCCCATTGTAAATATTCACAATAAAATATGTCTAAAATAAAACATATGATCGAGTCTGAGCCAATATTGAACCACCAGATTAATGCGTGAATGCTGTGCGAGGTGGATTCTTCATGCTTATTTATCTTTATTCTTTAGTCTTTATCATTCTCTCGATTCGCTGATAAAGACTATGATATTATTCCTCTGGTTCTTAACATATTATTATTATAACTATCACGAATAAATGTACGAAAATTGCCCCGAATAGAACAGATAAGAGTTACACAAATATGATTAAATCATATAGTAATAAGAGTCGAACTTGAAGACGTCGTTATTAGCATAAGATATGTACAGTTTATGTATGTATTAAATACACGATAAGATAATGACTGTAGATATCTGTGATCTAAACCGTCCCGTCATTGAAACAAGAAAATCTCTATCATCCGTCTGCCTATTCACTCTATAACGGTTAACGAATATGACTGAATTAACATTATATCATTGCGTGAAATAAATAACACATTAATTACAGTACACGCTTCTTGACATCTAAACTACGTATTGTGAAGTTAGATATATTTAACAATACATTACCACACTCATCATAAATGTATTGCCTAACTATTTTTTCCCCAATTACGAATCCAACTTTTCAAGATTGCAATGACTAACAGCTCGAGTTGCACATGTTCTGTTAACCCTTTAATAGTGAAGATTGTTCAAGAAAATTAAATTTCTTTTAGCGAATGTCTATTTGCAGGCCAAGAGAAGACTATTTTAGAAAATTTAGCACTGGCATGGCTGGCTCAATAATCGAGCCAGGTATTCCAGTGCTAAATGTTCAAATATAGTCTTCTCTTGGCCTGCAAATGGGCATTCCTCAAGACTACTGCAAATGCCAGTTTGGGCCGGGTTGACCATAAAAGGGTTAAAGCTAAGTGAATAATAAACGCCCACAGTCTAATGATAAACGGTAATGAGCTAAGTTTATTTCAAGCACAAATATTGAAGCCATGAGAGTCGAAGGAAGACAACTTGGAAATACTATAACACCTGTATATTGCAACCATGATACATCAAAAGGTGATCAGTAACTTATTTCATATACATTCTATATTCATTTAACGACAGGGTTTCCTGTAGTCTAGTTATCTGTTATATAGCTGTGGAAACGTCTATCCTGACAAATCTAACAAACAGATTTCGACGAACTACGTCAGGGGAAATGGTCTATTCCTAATTTATGGTTATGCCACTAGATGTAGTGCAGAAAAATGATTACTATTTGCTAGAGTATTAGACTAGATACATTTATCGAAACAACCCGTACATATAATGGTTTACTGTATTGATTTTTTTATTGTACTGGAAAACAATATTAATTGAAGTGAAGATAGTAATACAGCGCACATTGTACGTTTATACCTCAAGACAATGCTTACAATGCCTATTATACTTCAAAGGCTTCTTGATAGTTTGGTGTTTGTTATCATTGAAAGAGTAGAAACCCGTTAGCTCACGATCCAAGTTCACTACTCACTAGCCGCTATCGAAGCCTGTCCAAGTCCGTAACTCTCACTTCATTAACTAACTGTCTGTCATCAACATTCGTCCACTCTTAAATATGATGTCGTTATGTCAACACATTTGTGTGTATTACGTACTGGCGTGCATGAGCGTGAATGTGGCCTAGGAGTATAATTAACTAATTTAACTAATACTAATTAACGTATATAATACAATCGTATAAGTATAACAGCATATTATAACATGGGTACATTGCATTACAGGAGTTATACTCTGCACGTGCCCATTCCGACTCATAACTGATTGTTCCATTGTGGGCGTGTCCATTAATAGTCTATGCATATATTTGTGCATTTATTGCTGTAAGGTTCACGATCTGTCCCCTCGAGTCTGTCACGTGTCACGGGCCTGTCGATCATCCAGCCGCTTCCTATAGTCGTGTAGTCGCGTGCGCGTGTCTGGGCGTGGCTATTGGCAAGCGCATGCGTTCGTGTGCGCGTTCTTGATTCAGATGCGTCCGCGTGTCCCTATGTCCGTCCATTCGGGGTGGCGTGTCCATTCATCCGTCCTTGTGGCTATGTCCCTGTACCATTCAACCCATACCCATTGTGGTGGTAATTGTCGTTTGAAAAAAACTTAGCACAGTCAAAACGTATACCTGGCCATATAACCTGCATACAAATCAGCAATAAAATAATCAAAGGCTCAAATGGCGAAAATATATGGAGATATTTGGAAAATTGGTTTCATTTTCCATTTCTAAGCAGATCTGTGTAGTTTTATTCAAATCGGATAACCCCTTGTTGGTGCAAATGTTGTTTTAAAAAGCTTAACGCAGCTAAAAACCTAAACCTGGACCCAGAAAATAATCAAAGTCCGAACACTGTAAAAGTATGTAAATATCTCGAAAATGAATCTAATTTTGATGCAGAGTACTTCTAAGCATCGCATAGAATGAATCTCTGAAGTTTTATTTAAATCGGATAACCCCTTGTTGATGAAAATCATGTTGTCTGGCCTGTGAAGCAGAAAGCGAGACAAGGATTACTAATTCCGGCGGCGTCGTTGGCGGCGGCGGCAGCGGCATCCGTCATTTGAGCACTTTTGGTTAAGGTTTTTAAATCAACTTATTTTTTTAAGAATTGCTCATCCGATCTCAATGAAACTTTACAGAAGTGATCTATACGATACATAGATGTGATCTGCATAACAATGGTTTTCATTATGGGCCATTTAAGGGGTTTTTTCACGGTTTTGGACGTAGACTTTTTCATGTATTTTGCCAGTGCACTTTTGGTTAAGGTTTTTAAATCAACATATTTGTCAAAAATGGCTCAACCGATCTTAATCAAACATTACAGAAGTGATCTATACTGCACAGTGTGTGATCTGCATAGCAATAGATTCCATTTTGGGACATTTTAATTTTTTTTCCACGGTTTTGAACGTAAACTTTTTCATGTATTTTACCAGTGCACGTTTGGTTAAGGTTTTTAAATCAACATATTTTCCAACAATGGCTCATCTGATCCCTATTAAACTTTAGAGAATTTATATATACTATACAGGGATGCTATCTGCAAAACCACAAATTTCGTTTTGGGGCATTTTAAATATTTTTTTCACGCTCTTGGACTTAAACCCTTTTCATGTATTTTGCCAGTGTACTTTTGGTCAAGGTTTCAAAATCAACTTGTTTTTCAACAATGGCTCCTCAGATTTCAATGAGACTTTACAGAAATTTTCTATCTTATACAGGGATGTAATCTGCCTGACAACATATTTCATTTTGGGTCGTTTTAACATATTTTTTTACGGTTTTGGACTTAAACTTTTTTCATGATTTTCTGTTTAAGGCTTTATGGACCATTATTATTCAACAATGGCTCACCGGATGTCAACAAAATTTTATAGCAGTGTTACATACTATGCAGGGGTACAACCTGCATCATTACCAATTTCATTTTTATAAATTTCTCCTGCTTTTTCAGTTTTTTCATGGTTTTTGGGTTAACGTTGTTTATGGACCATGTCACTGAACTCTGGTCATTTCGATTTCAAGGAAACTTTACAGAAGTGTTCTATGCAAATCAGGGATATGATCGGCATTATTACTAATATGATTTTGGGCAATTTTTATTAACAACGCCGAAGCTGCCATTTTCGTCCTTTTCCCCAATTTTTTTTTTGCTTTGTGAAGGCGAGAACAAAACGGTACAATACAGTGACAATAAAACATTAATGTTGGCTGATAATACTGGCATCGTTGATTATTTCAGCATACTTAACTACTTACTTTTGGAAACTATGTATTAGAGTCGCAATATAATTTTACTTGTAAAGCAAAATCTAAAAAAAAAAGAAAAATGAAAGTTATGACGCCCCTTGACACTGCTGGATCCAGCACCCACCTTTTACTACGGAAACATTGACATGACATCACAACATTCCATCAATTCATGATGCCATTTCCTCAGCCAATAATATGATGTCATGATCAACTAAGTGACGCGTAGGATGACGTCATAATCATTACGTCAGGAATGGCTCGATTTAGTCCATCTTAAACGCTTACTAGTACGACCTTTATGAATTGTATGTCTTTCCTATTTAAGAAACATGCTGTTGAATACTTCAAACTAATTTTACTGGGGGCGCTGTTGCTGCCTATGGCCGCAACAGCGCTCCCAGTAAAATTAGTTTCAACATACTCAACAGCTTACCTGTATAGTTCTCTGGAAATTGATCGTCAGGGAGTTCAGGGATCGATCGATCCCAATGTGGGGGGAACGGGGCTAAAACTGGAAAGGACCATTGGTGAGGATATTATAAATAATTATCAAAGCGTATGCTGCGCATTCCTAAACACAATGGCTTATCATCACTGACAATACGAGATATGACTGGTATAAAGCAGATGATACCAATGCTTAACAAGTTTGGCTTACAATTCCATTTAAGCAAATGCAGACAACGACGATCTTCTGGAAGAAACAGTTGATGATAAAGAGACAACAAGCACAACAAGAATTCACCCTTCCAGTGTATCCATCTTACGGCATATGATCGATCGCAACGCGAGCGATGTGTGGGTGGAGCTTAGTTAGAGATGGGCGGGGCATAGATAAAAATGGAAAGGTGCATTGTACTGTATCAAAGAAAGTCTGATAACAAGAGAAGACAACCGGAGTGCATATCCGGAATCAACCAGAAAATGTTTCTGCCACCTTTCAGAAACCGGGTGAAGAACTCCAGATAGGAATTCATGGATCCAGTCTCTCAAATAATCATATGACGTCATAATCAACTATGTGATGTGTAGATGAATGACTTGATTTAGTCCGTCTTAGACGCGTAATAGCCCGTCAGGTTGTGCGAAATGTATGTCTTTACTATTTAATGGGCAGTAACAGCGCCCAATCAAATTACTTTCAAAATATTTAACAGCTTACATGTTTAGTTTTCTGAAAATTGAGATTCAGGGAGTGCAGGGATCGATCGATCCCAACACGGTAAAAGCGTGGGAAGAGCTTAGCTAGAGATGGACGGGGCATTGCTAAAACTGGATTCCTCCATTATCCTTTGCACAAGAGATGAACCGCATTTGATTTACCTGGACCGAAACATGTACGTCTGTACCTTAGTGCCTAAAGCTTTCGCAGCGACTGTAAGCAGGGAACTGATGGAAGCCAATAGGCCAGGCCATACTTGTTTGGGTTTTTTCCATTGAATCGATTGGCCATAATATAAAACACGTGTATATACGGTGAATGACGATTATTCGCTAATAGAAGGAGAATTATTTAAGAATGAATTCCAATAACATCCTGCCTCCATCTAGACATGTTACAAAACTTACCCTTGCTTAATTCGGCATTTACAAATTAACTCTTTTATCTTTACAGAGATATGAGTGCACATGAATTTGGAATTATTGGAATTATTGAGACATTTATACATGCAAATTCACCTACTAATCTTATAAATATAAAGAATTATACATTTGTTGAAAAGCACAAAAGCACAGGCAGAGGAGATGGTGTAGGCATGTATATTAAAGAAAATATCCAATTTATTGAGCGTGATGATCTTTCTCATATAGAAGAATATATTCAAATAATGTTTATCGAAATCCAAAAACCGAAAGGCAAAAATAGAATTATAGGTACAATTTATAAATCATCCAAAGGCGATAAGGAACGTCTAATTGAAATACTAGGAAAATTTTTGGAAACTATTCAGAAGGAAAACAAAACAGTCTACCTCATGGGTGACTACAATATTGAGCTGATGAGACAAGCTTGCTTTCACACGCAACATTTTACAATCTTACTTAATGCTCATTCATTCTATCCAACCATGACTAAACCGACTAGAATAGGTGATGTTTCGGCCACAATTATTAATAATATATTCAGCAATAATATTAATTTTTAGTAATAAAACAGAAGTAGGAATTCTCGTAACAGACACATCAGATCACCTACCAATTCTTTTTCGTGAAAGACAGGAGACCTGCACTAAACCATTTAAATATGAAAAAATTCAGCGCAGAGAAATAAATCGGGTCATTTTAGACAATTTTAAAAGAAACATGTCTGAGGTAGATTGGCATACAGTTACAGCCATACAGTGCTCTGAGAATGCCTACACTAAGTTCCACAACATTTGCACTAGGGTTTTCGAAGACAGCTTTCCCATGAAGGAATAGAAAAAATTCAAACACAACCCGACTAAACCATGGCTAATAACTGGACTAATAGCTGCCTGTCATAAAAAACATAAACTTTATTTGACATTTATCAAATGTCAAATAAAACATAACGAACTGAAATTTAAGAAATATAGAAACAAGTTGGATCAAATAATAAGAACATCCAAAAAGCCTATTTTAAATCACTTTTGAATAAAAACAATGGTAAAGCACAACAAGCACAGTTTCTTTATAGCAACAAATTAATAATCGATGACTTTGAAATTGCAACAGGGTTTAATGATTATTTTGTTAATATAGTTCCAACACTTTCAGATAAAATCAAATCATCATCCTGTACCAAACATAGTGATTACCTCACAGGCAACTATCAATCCTCTTTTTTCGCTGACCCAGTCAGCAATGAAGAGATTTTTAACATTCTTAACAAACTAAACCCTGCAAAAAGTGCTGGCCTCGATGGATTTAAGTGGAGTATTTTCAAACACTGCACCGTAGACCTACTAATACCCCTCAACCACATTTGCAATCTATCTATCACACAAGGCATCTTTCCATCAAAACTAAAAGCTGCACGAGTAACACAAAGCAAAGGATTCATCTAACTTCACAAACTATAGACCTGTCTCAATACTTCCACTCTTCTCCAAATTAATGCAACGACTTATGTATAATCGGCTTAACAGATATTTAGACAAAAAGTCAATCCCGTATACATCACAATACGGGTTTCGTGAAAAACACTCAACAATGCCAGCCCTAATTGAAACGACAGAAAAATAATTGATTCAATTGAAAAGAAAAACCACATAATAGGCATTTTCTTGGACGTTTCGAAAGCTTTTGACACGATCAACCACTCTATTTTACTAGAAAAACTTGCCTACTATGGAATCCGAGGAAGCGCACTCAACTGGTTTCAAAGCTACCCAAATGAGAGAACACAATGCTTGCAATTTAATGCAACCTGCTCTGAAAATAGGAGGCTAGCTTGCGGTGTTCCTCAGGGATCCACCCTTGGCTCTCTGGTGTTCCTCTTGTATATGAATGATCTGCCCAATGTATGCAAACACATGTCACTAATACTGTTCGCTAATGACACCAATGCCGTTTGACGAAGATATAATTACTTTACACAAAAACGTAAATGAGGAAATGGAAGAAATTACTAACTGGTTTTCGTTAAATAAGGTGTCATTTAATGTGGATAAAACAAACTATATGTTATTTTCAAAATCTAGAGAACATATAAATAAGGATATTCCGAAAATTTATATCAACAAAAAAGAAATTGAAGAGGCCCCATACGCACAGTTTCTAGGAGTATATTTGGATAAAAATCTGACCTGGGTCAAACAAATTGAGACAGCTACTGCGAAAGTAGCAAGAGGAATAGTTGTCATCCAAAGATTAAAACCATATATGACACATGACACAGTTAAACACTGTACAGCACCGTAATCCTTCCACACCTCACATACTGCAATGCTGTTTGGACTAACACGTATAAAAACAAAATATCTAAAATTCAAAGCCTCCAAAAAAAGAGCATTACATTATTTTCTCGACCAGCAGAAGGCCAAGATATGTTTAAAGAAGAAAAACTACTCGAACTTATTGACATAGGTAAATCCCAAATGTTAACTATTGTGAAAGATTTCCATCACACTACCCTACCCAAATCCATAGCCCCTTCTTTGTGAACAATATTAACATCCACCAACATTAACACTAGAAGCAGACACAAACTACATGATAAATATACACGCACAGACATGGGAAAACATAGAATATCAATTACAGCCACTCAATGGAATAACACTAAACAGGAAACCCGAGACAAAATACTGACAACAAAATCATTCAAGAAAATAATAAAGGATTGCTTAATTAACACGTATTAATGCTACTACTACTACTACTACTACTACTACTACTACTACTACTACTACTACTACTACTACTACTACTACTACTACTACTACTACTACTACTACTACTACTACCTTCCCACTCCAATCCACCCACTACGACTGGATGTTTTCAACTGCTAACAACTATCAAATTCTCATATTCAGTAACCATAAAACCAAGCTACATGATGAGCAAGAGAATGAGCACTGTGCCCCTCCCCTCCCTCCCCACCCTTGCCCAAGGACGCTCCCCACTAGCCAGCATCCTGTAAACATCTTATCAACTGCACAAATACAGCACAGCTCGGGGATGACCTCACATACTTCTAAACAAAAACAGTACCTTGTTGTTAGAATAATTTAAAAATCAGTGTGAGAAATGTTCTCTTGTATGTTTTGAATGTGGGTGGATTGGAGGACATTGCTGCCTATGGCAACAGTGGCTTCCAATTCAATTATATTCAACACATTCAACAGAACGCTTTTATTTTACTATTGAGATGAACTAGTTATTTCCGAGATGTACTGTATAACCAAAGTCAACCAAAAATATAAATGTTTGTGTTGTAATGTAAAATCACCACTACAACCACTACTACTACTAATCCTCCTCCTCCTCCTACTACTACTACTACGACTACTACTACTACTACTACTACTACTACTACTACTACTACTACTACTACTACTACTACTACTACTACTACTACTACTACTACTGCTACTACTACTACTACTACTACTACTACTACTACTACTACTACTGCTACTACTACTACTACTACTACTACTACTTAGACATTTTTGGTTTCTTTACTTGTCTACGTCCTGTGTTTGTATACTACTGTCCTGTTTAATTTATTTGTATAGATGTATGTATAAATGTGTAAGGTGTCCGCCAATACAATAGGCATTGCCTTCAGCGGACAACCTAGTTGAATCCATAATTTATATATATTTTACTACTGAATAAATAGTCTTGAATCTTGAATCTTGAATCTTAGATCAGAACGGCAAATTCTTTTTGGATGTAAGGGATATTTATGACAGCAACACGTTCCAGTCGAATTAGTTTCAAGATATACATCAATCTCCAGCATAGTTTTCCTAAAACACGATGCCTGCATTTTATGAGTTAAATGGCCAGTTGATATGAAATTTTAAAATAAAACAAACAAATGTTTGAGCCAAGGTTGGAATATTATTAATATAATCGATTTGAATGGGATAGGTAGGGTTGGGTGGGGTGAGGGGTGGGGTGGTGGGGGGGGGGGGGGGAGAGGCCAATGGCCTATGGCGTGTATTTCTAATGAGGATGGTGATGACTACAAGATGTAAGCTAACAATTACCTAATGTCAATAGATGAAACCAATCTATCTATCAAGCAATCAATCATTATCAACTACGTCACATGTAGGCTGACGCCATAATCAATTATGTCATGAATGATGCAATTAAGTCCGTCATAATCGCTTAATAGTCCGCCAAGTGGTACGAATGGTATATGGCTTTACTATTTAATAATTTACTTGGCACTGTTGCAATAGCACCAATTAAAATTAGTTTCAACATATTCAACAGCTTACCTGTATAGTTTTTTGGAAATACTTAGCTAGAGATGGGCGGGGCATACTTAAAAGTGGATTCACCCATTGTTTCAGAAAATAGTGTTTACGATATGATGGATGAAATAATATTTATGTATAAGTAACAGCGTTTACAAATTTATGTAGCATATATTTATAGATTATTCCTAAGATTTCGCGATTTTAATATTGTAAGGCTTAATTGTCAGTCTATATTATTAATTCCATGTGTGAACACAAAACCTGGTGGTAGTTTTGCTAACAAATCAATATTTTACAGCAATACTAGTTTCGAAATAAACACAAATCTCCGTCTTACGCCTTTAACACTTATATCAGTCAAAGACTCCTTCAGCACTGGTCTTGAGAAATGTCCATTTGCAGACCAAGAGATGCCTATTTTACAAATTTTACGACTGGAATGGCTGGCTCGATAACCAAGTCAGTCATTCCAATAGTAAACTTTTAAAAATAGGCTTCTCATGGGCATTTTCTATGAGAAAATTTTAATAATTATGAATAACAGTTACTCAAAACACGTAGTAAATATTATAAATATTTGTGTTCAGGAGTATTAAAAAAACAATGAAGACAATCTTAAATCACTTGTATGAAGTTAAACATCACAGTATGCATAAACTTAAGTGATTACTTTTTAAATGGCAGTCCATTTTCTACCATGCAATTGGGATTGGCCATCTTGATATCTAATATGCATGATTTAGCCGGGTACAAATATTGACACCTTAGAATTATAAGTCGGATTTGGCGACCGTGATGGGTACCTAGAATGTACATTGTAGCCTTAATAAACTATCTTGTCTTGTCTGTGCAATGAAACAAGGCCTACTCATTTAGCTCATTCTAGCCATACATCCTGTATAGACATTTGAGGTTTGGGGTATCACTGGCTAATGTAAAGATGTGATATCCATACGCTCTCAGTTTTCACCTGCCATCTATTCCATTTCTGAAAGTAAATATGAACATCTAACTGACTTTAAATTACTTTATCTTACCTTCCTGATTATATATAATTTGGAAGGAAGACGATGCCTGTGACACACATTGAAGATTTTGGATCTCCGGGTGATTATGTTTCCTACTACGTCGATGGTAAGATTATGCTGTGATAGGTTGCTGCGACAACCTCTTACCAAGGAAGTAGTGGAACGATGATCGTCGGCTCGCCTCGTTGCTAGATGAATTGCAACGATATTTGTTATGGTGACGATCGGGCCTATCTGACTTGAAGAAGATTCCCGGCTTCGGTGGAGTATCGCTCTCCACTCTAGAGTCCCTACTTTACTAAACGAACAAAGACCAAACTCTTGTCTTGTTTTTGCAAGATTATGGATTTATTTATGAGCTAATTTAACTGTACACTTTGAAATAAAAAGACTTTGATAATTCTTGCTTATACTTATCAAGTATAATTTGTACTTCAGCTAACGTAGCATCAGCGATGGCTACGGAACCCTGATGTTGGATTGATTGATTCTACAAACGTCAAAGTGCCTTATTTATTCTCTTCAGCAACTCTGAAGTTCTATACATATTACGATATATAGTTATATACATATCGTAATATGTATTCTTTGTTCTAATGATTCTTCTAGTTAGGTTATAAGCACAGCTTGACTTGTCTGGATAATCAGTCCGCCAATCAGCGTCTGCTTATTCCCTCCTAGAAGCTTCTATCTATTAACCGTTGGTCGTCCTGACCAATCCATGATCACTTACATTTCGATTCTTACTTTGAAACTTGTTCTTTCTAATTCTCTGCCACAGAGTTTGATCGACGGTCATTGATCATGACGTCATCCTTACCAATCAAACTCTGGGTTTCTCTTCTATGGAGCTACTGCTGCACATAGGCAAAGCGGTGTTGACTGGTTCTGATTTGATGCGATCTGTCAGCTAAACAACAACATTATGGAATGTGTTGTTGTAGCATGCCATTGTATAATTGACATATAGTTGATAATACAAATTTCGATTGTGTTATTAATTCCTACAGGACGCTACAATGTCTCTGTCCTGTCCATTGCCTATCGTGAATAATCCTGTAGGATACGAGCGTTAATAGGCACATGAGCTGTATGATCTCATTGCCAGCTGGTGTTGTTCTATTCTCGTATGAGAATCCGAATGCCTATCGTCATCAACTATAGTCAGCCTGTCACGTACGATTCCATCGATTCTTATCCCTTGGTTATTTCCTAAACTACTGATCCAAACGACTGCTGAATATTATAAAAGGGTGTGCTGATTCCGCAGCAACAACTTTTATCTCAACTATTTCCAGATACACATCAACTCAGAACCGGAGGTCCTATTCTATTCAATTCTATTCTTTAAACTTTGGATGCTAAATATTCATCCATCAATCCTTATCAATTTCGCCGAAACTGAAACTGTACATCATCAGCTGATGTCAATCAGCGCTATATAATACATAACTAAATAATAATGCATAAAGTAACTCGGTCCATTAGCTCACCTGGTATTTCCAAATATGAATTTCATTTAGGACTTACTCGTAAATATAAGATATCCAGCGGGGTCATGACTTCCCACAAGACAATCCCATATCTACAACATGTACGCCTTGTCTACTATACGGCCTTGTGACATATGGATTACCGTTACTTCACAAGCCATTCGTGGACAACGCACCATTTATTATTGGCAATCTGCATGACGATAGTCGCTGTACAATCAAAAATACAAAAAAGCATCCTATTTGTTAATGAAAGAATATGCTTTAGAGAATGGGCACGGCCTTGGTAAAGTTGTAGTCACAGGGCATTGAATGCCACGAGGTATTTAATATTAAAACTCCATATATGTTCAGCATGTTTAGCATAATGATGTCATGATTCAAGCATGGCCAGAACTTCCAGCAGATCATAACATATTAGTCTTATGAATACCTTTCTGATAGCAATAGGTTAGAAAATTGTATTTAAACGAAGGTGGCAAAGTCATCTTAATTGATATAACAGGGCATCACGAGCAAAGATTGGTGGCCTGTTTTTGCATCACTACAATGCTAGAACGGGTATATTAAAAGTGGCCATTTACAAGCATTCAGTTTCGATGAGATCAGATTTAAACTTGTATAATCCAAAATGCAGCAAAGGTAATAAGAAATAAATTTATTGTTGACACAGCAGAACATGAGAACTGTGCACGTTTACATCAGCTAACTCATTGTTACAAACATCCAAGTATTGAATTGGCCATCTTTTAATACACAGGATCATTAGCACATAATCAAATTACAATATCATTACCATAGGTCAATCAAGGAATCAGATCTGCCCCTAAAATATTTTACCGTATAGTCATGATAATTCACATGATAACTGACGTCACCATCAAATGATACATGCCCGTCACGAAGTGGAATAGATCTGAGAGTAACCGTCTGAATTGTACACTTAAATAAAGACTCGTAACATTTTGAAACTAATTTGGGTGGGAGTTATTGGCTTATTGTTGCCACAGGTTGCAGTAGCAGCTCCCACTCAAATTAGTTTCAAATTATTCACCAGCTTACCTGTATAGTTGCACTGAGATTATGGTAATTCAAAATATTAGAATCGATACAAACATGCACATAAGTTCGGCGAGCAAAAAGCTAGAAATGGGCGTGTTAAAGCTGGATGTCGATCCTAGATTAATGGGCCTGTGTCATCCAGTCATGTTATTGAGCATTGTTAAACCTTACCACACCGATGTCAATCAAAATTCTAACTTTTCAAATTAAATTCAAAGATGAACTGGTGTTCGCTTAATATGTAGTCTAAGACACCATAAATATATATTTTAAATATTATTTCACCTTTCCCCGTTTACGGGGTTTCATACACAGCAGTTTAATGGCATCGTCGCGTACAGACTTCACTGCTAATACATATACTATTGGATTTAATGAACTATTACTAAACATTACCTGAACAAGCACCAGATAAAGACGGTCATGTACAAAGCTGTACTCTTCTATCAGAAAGTGCTGAATAAGCATATACATATTTGGTACACACCACGTGACATAGAACAGGATAATGACGATGACCACGGCTCTGACATCGGTATTTCTCTGACTTTGCTGTTCATGAGATATTGCTTTAGAACAAGACACTGCTATATATTTGGATATGTGAAGGAGGAAGATGGCCACACATGGGATAATTGTTGAGAATATGTTCCAGGTGAGGTCTTTGAGGTAACTGTTACCCATAAAGGTACACACAGTCATGATGTGTCCATCCTTAGACACTCGTGTGGTAATTGGTTTAAATAGAACTCCTACCGGTGCTGCATATGCTGTCGTCAACAGGTGAATGCAGAGACACACCTTTGCCACAGAACCACATGTGACATTAACTCGAGCTTTGAAAGGAAATACCAACTGATAGAGACGAAGAATGGCGAAGAAAACTAGATTATACCCGCTCGCTAGCAGGCTGTATAGGATAATGAAGGTTGTTAGAGGACAGAGCACATCTGACCCAGTTGTAATTGACATAATAGGAAATATAACTCCAGCATAAGCGGCACCAGCGAAACAGCACATCATATCTGATACCGCCAGACTGGTCAAGAGAGTAAATACGGGCAGTCGATATTTCCGTGATGATATGAAATAAATGATCAAACATACGTTAAGGATGAGTCCTGTTAAATGGTACACAGTGGGGAGTTCTTTATAAAGAAATTCTGGTACATCCTTGTTGTATAAGATAAAATCGGATTCAGTTTTGTAAGCAAGTGTCTCATTAAGTCCTGCCATTTGTTTGCTACGCCGTTGTGCTGGTCCAATCATACAGAAACACCACACCTATGCAAATATATATCTAGTTACTAGGGATGTATTTGCCCTTTGTTACTTGGATTTAGTCATGTGTCAGAAGTTCAGTTATAGAAGTGAGTGGTGGCGCTATGTTGCCAGAGTGCTTGATATCATATTTAAGCTGCTTCTATGCTGACCGTAAATGGCCAGCGGCGTCACTAAATGGTTCCCGCTTAGGTAAATTAGTTGCTGCCATTATAAAATAAGTGGTATTTAGCTGTATTTTTTCAAATTATTCAGATTTATTTCAGTTTTTACTGGAGGTTATAGGGTTTTCTAAGTGTATCTATCATTCAACAGCATTTGATGGTTCCCTGACCCTTTCCTTTAACAATAAGCTAATCGTTTTCTGTAGTAGCTACGTGTGCGCACATTCAATAAGGAAAACCTGTATCTATGTTCTCGCCAATCCACAAACAACGAATAATAGAAGAATCCATTTAAAACTATGCCACACCCATTTCTAGCTAAGCTCCGCTCACATTTAAGCGTGTTAAATCAATTTGAAACAACCCCTGACTTCCCCCGAATCAAAATTTATAGGTAACTATACAGGTAAGGCATAAGCAGTAACAGAATGTCTACTAAATCAGAAATTCAGCAAAGACATATAATATATGGTAGCCTAGAGATGACTATTTTTGACAATTTATCACTAGAACGATCGAGCCACCCATTCCAGCGATATAATTTTCAAACATAGTCTTGTCTTGGGCTGCAATTGCACATTTAATAAACCCATTGTAGAAGCATGTTTTAGCTGACTTGATCATTAAATCGTTAAACGTTTACTAATATCCTAATATCCTATCCGCAATAGCTATGCAGTTTTGCAATTATCTAATGTTTAATCTGTTAATAACATTATCCAGACGAACCCAGTTTGCTATGGATCTTCTTGTGAACACAATATTAAATTTAATTCGTACAGAGAGCTGCATACCGTCCTTAAGTAGAAATGTCAATTAGGATATATTAGGATATATTAACAACACAATATTACACGTCAGATCATTATTATTTTTTTGTGCTTACAGCTACCTGTCGTATAAAATTTAAGTAATAATACTGTTTTGCAGAATTATTATAATGATTGAAAGATGAATGAAGACATCTTAACAATACACTCAATAGTAAAACATTTCCATAACAGTCACTGAGCGGACCAGTATAAAGTGGTCACAAAAGGCAGGAGAGCACTTTACACAACATATTTGCTATAGTAAAAAGTTCCATAAGATGGCTGGAAGGAAATGGACCACTATATGGCCCTAAAGCGGATGTCCGTTATAAACAAGATTCACTCTAACTAGCTCTATATCTGCCAAGTCTCTGTATACTGCTATGCTGATAAATCTGTTGAAGGCCCGCATTCACATAAAATTATTATAATTGTATACATTTAGAGGCTTAAATTCTATATCCCAAAGTAATGAAGTGAAATAAATCCTAGCATATTATGCTTTCATTCCATTTAAATTAATATAAATTTTAGGTGTGAAGTTGAATTAGGCCTAGAGTGTTTATTTCAATTTCGCAGCTTAAAAATCACGTTAATTTATACGGAGTGAATTCATGCTATGCTAAGATTTATTTTGTTTCAATGTATTGAATGTACATAAGTTAAGCCTCTACACGTTTCAAAACAATTTATAGTTTTAAACAACTTTCTTTTCAAGCAATCTGGTAAGAAGTTGGGCCTGTATTTACAGTATTTTATGAAATGCGGTGTCGTTATTATAAGTCTATGCCTATAGAACAGTTCATGTGTACACTACAATTATACGCGAATTAAATGAAAAATATATTTATAATAGCCTATGGTATCAATTAGTATATACTGCGAAACAATATTGGGTGTGAAGAGAGTTACACAGCGCATCTTACATAGATACTTCAGATCTTCTTCGTGCCTAAATTTGCAATTCCTTTTGTAATATCATTCAAAGCATAATGAACGTTTGTAGGCATACTCGTTGGTTTGTTATAGTGTTTAGGCTTTTGTCTGTGCCTTTAGATACCTGAATGCTACAGAGGAACACTGGTGATAGTTCAGCGAATCCCATATTAACCGATACAATACAATACAATACACTTCATTTCCATATCTGTGCATGTGTTTGTACAATATATAGTGTATGTATGTTTGTTGTATGTTTGTTGTTCATTATAGCTTTATTATTGCTGGTACAGCAATAATAAAGCTATAATGAACAACAAACATACAACAAACAGACATACACACACCCACGCAATTGCGCGCGCGCACAGGCGCACACTCACACACCACTGTTTATTTGTTCAGGATATGTACGCACTCACTGTTTATAGCCATATCCTTCATTTTATGTTAATAATAGTTAAATGCTTGTTATATTATATATTATTTCAGTCTGGTAGTAGTTTAGTTCTGGCTATGAGCATCTCCCAACAAGATTGTCCTGCTACTGGGGCTAGCGGGGATGGACAGTTACGAATATAATGGAGCTTTTCTTGTTTGTTTAAAAATTGGAACACTGGGTTTATATCTGCAAGATGTTCGAATACCTTCTGTCTGGTTAATGAGAGGTTTTCGCATATAAGGAGGAAATGTAGCTCATCTTCTATCTTATTATTGCACAGTTTACGTTTTCTCTCTGGTCTTGGTACATTATAAGTGAAGAGCTATGGTGACAAACTGTTGTGATACCGATCCTATTTGTGTGCCAAACTTTGCAGAAAGCATTGATTCGAAGCGAACAAACAGTTTCCTATTTGCCAGTAGGCGTCTCACCAAGTGTAATTCGTCATACTCATAATTAAATGGGCTTGATGGGGTAATTGAGGAATATGTGGCCTCTTGATGAAATTGAAATCAAATTCACTGAACATGTCGATTCCCATTTTGTAGAAATCCCAAGTCGTTCATAGAAAATGAGAACTATACATCGGAAATATGCAGTCAGCCTGCTTGTTGCAAGTCTGCTGAACTCAATAATCGGGGGTGGGATGGGGTTGGGGGACAATCTGCCATTCAGGTATATGACGTCATAATCAAATACGCCATAGGTATGCTGACGTTAAAATACGCCATGAATGGCATATCTAAGTGTCCGTCAGGAACTCTTAATAGTCCGCCATGTCTACGAATTGTATGTCTTTACTATACTTAATAAGCATTCTGCTGAATTTTTTGAAACTAATCTGACTGGGCGCTGTTACTGCTATAGGCAGCAATAACACCCAGTCAAATACGTTTCAAATATTCAACAGCTTACCTGTATAGTTCTCTGAAACACGAGATTCACGGAGTTCAGGTATATATATATATATATATATATATATATATATATATATATATATAAATTGCAAAATCATATTTCCATAATTACAATTTATCATTTTGCAAAAGAATCTTTTCTCAAAACAGATATGGACATCATTAAATCCCAGGCTATATTTAATATAAAATGGTTTTTAATGCAAGGATTAACAAGGAAAATGCTTTGGAAGAAACGGTGTTGAAGGAATTTCAATAACGCAGAAGGTTAAAAGATCCTTGCCTATTAAAAGATTTGGAATAATTTTGCGATGCTCACTTGTTGGTTGTACTCTATATTCGTCAGCCTATCTTTGCTGAAAAATAAATTGAGTTACTGGCAACATTTTTTCTAGAATTCCAACACCCAAGTTGTGCCCTCATTGAGAAAAATACCGATATATACCTTGAAACATGAATTCCCAGAATCACAATTTCAAGGTGACCTGTTAAATATTTTGAAACTAATTTGACATCGGATGCTAGATGACGTATTAGCAGCTGGGTGGCCACCTTTTGAGACTGGGGGCGTAGGGTCCTGTATTGGCCCAGTAATCTGTGTTGTCAGGATGCTGTCTGGCTGGCTGATATACATCATTTATTATCCACATTCGTGACTCACTAGCCAATGACACCGTCCAATGTCTCTCACTCTCAACTCATGCTATTTTTCGTACAATGGATAAATCCGCGTTTAGCTATGCCCCGCCCATCTCTAGCTAAGCTCCACCCATGCTTTGTGCGCGTTAGGATAGATTTATATACATTGAATCCTGAATTCTCAGAATTTCGATTTCATGATAACTCTACAGTTAACCTGTTGAATGTTTCGAAACTAGGTTGGTCCGGGGCTGTTGCTGCTTATGGTAGCAACAGCGCCCAGTCAAATTAGTTTCATAATCTTCAACAGAATATTTATTAAATGATAATGTCGTAGAATTCGTATAGTTGACGTGCTATTCCAGGATCCTAACAGAGTATTTCTTTCAACTATGATTATATTATGATTATACTAGACTGACAGATCTGATTCATCCATTGCTAAAGGCTGTTTCACATATGTGTGCTTTAAATGCTGCCGTAGCAATTTATTTCATATCTGCTATTTTATACACGATATTATGAGCATTTTATTAAACAGTTAGCAAACACACTGTGCGACTGACTTTTGACATTTATGGGAAGCCCATATTGTTCGCTTCGCCTTAATTAATTTCTGATGGTTTCAATTTTCTCCGGCATCTCGGTGCTAATATGGGCTCTTTGTTTCCTGGACAATGTTCACTTTGTTCGCCATTATTCTTGACAAACACCTATGTTACAACGAAGACAAATGAGTTTCCATGGTTATTTTAGCCTTTCATTGAAATGACGCCATAGTGATGGCTGAGGAACATGTTTGCTCAGTCGTCATAGAGCGTATGCTGGGCTTTAGACATTAATTTTAACATATCTTTACACCTAAACTGATGTTCATTATGAAATCAGTGTTTATGTAAGCTTCCGATGTCTATGACAGCAACAGCTTTCAGCAACATTGCTTCAGAATAGATGGGCCCATTTCTAGTTAGGCCACAACCATATCTTGCTAAGCACCTACCATTTTTCGGCGTGTTGGAATCATAGAAATGCCAATAGTAATATTTTGTTACGACGTAGTAACTTGGTAGATGTTGATGACACAAGTTATAAGGTAATTATAGAATATATAGATTTAATGATGATAAAAAATCCCTCAGATGATGATGAGTTCAATTTATAATGATGAATACAATTCAAACTCCAGTTAAGCTAAAACACATGTTCATGATACAACTCCCAGTCTGCTTCTGCCTCAAGATGGTATGTTTTCATATATCAGTATAATCACCAGCGCCAACTCGGCCTTCCATAGCATAGATTAAAAATGAAAGCAGGCTGACCTGGTAAACGGGATGGATATCAGAGGGCTATAAATCTACCATAGCCTGGTGTATTAATTAGCCTGCTTAGCTATGGTGAAGTAATCAGATCTTCACATTCCTCCTCTTTAGATTAAAACGCAGTTTTCACTCAAAATCTTCAGATAGAAAAGCTTAATCTACACTTATTGAACTAATTTCTATATTCTATCCATATCAAACTTTTAATAAACAAGTTATTCAAAGACAGACCGTTACTTATTAAAAACACTTAGCTGAATGCTAGGCACATGCTCAGTTTATATTATTATTATTAGAGTTTCTACATAATTGAATAACAATAACATTTATTAATGGTTAATTGACAGTTGTTTAGATCCATGCTCTGCTAAAACTACTATCATAGATTCTACAGAATCAAACGACAATGACACTTATTAATGGTTAATTGACAGCTGGTTAGAAACCTGCTCTGCCAAGGCCATCAGCGTTACCATTCGCTTTACCCTTATGATGCATTACATCAAAGTTGTATTGCTGTACAGCTAAGCTCCAGCGAAGGAGTCGTTGGTTTTTGCCCTTCATTTGTTGTAGCCATTTAAGTGGCTGATGATCAGTTTGGACAAAGAACGTAACGCCGTATAGGTACTGATACAACCTTTGTATTGCCCAGACAATGGCGAGACATTCCTTTTCAATAGCTGCATAGGAAGTTTCTCTCGGCAGCAGCTTTCTGCTGATAAATGTTACAGGATGATCTTCACCATTGTCATTCACCTAGCTCAATGCCGCAGCAATACCACAATCACTAGCATCCGTTTAGAGGTAAAATGATTTGCTGAAGTCAGGGTTGACAAGCACTGGTGCCTGTGTTAGCACATGCTTTAAAGCTGTCAATGCCTCTTCACAAGCATCAGTCCAAATAACCTTAGTTGGATTACCCTTCTTGGTAAGACCAGTCAGTGATGCAGCAACTGCTGAAAAATTTGAGATGAACTTATTATAATACCCCCACTAGACCCAGGAAAGATCTCACATCTTTCTTTGCTTCTGGTTATTATTATAATACCCCACTAGACCCAGGAAAGATCTCACATCTTTCTTTGCTTCTGGTCTTGGGTATAGACGTACAGCCTCAACTTCCTCAGGCAATGGTTTAATTGCACCTCCACCGACAATATGTCCAGCAAGTGCTACAAGTGCTCTTTGGAACCAATAAGACATTTGCTTGGGCGAATTGTCAGGTTAGCACGCTTTATGCGCTCAAACACATCTCCAGCATCTTATCAATTTCAGTCTTGAGTCTGTTTCAGTGCCTCAGGCAAACGATATGGCTTCTGTCTTAATGGAGTATCATCAGGAAGCTGAATGTCATGTTCAATTAGATGAGTTCTTCCTGGATGACTAGTGAAGGTACCTGAATATTCTTTCAATAACCTTTCCACTTGAACCTTCTTATCAGGGCCAAGGGCTGACTCAATCTGTGCATTTTTCCGTGTCTCTTCGGCCTCACTTTGGGAATAAGGAAAGTTCAACTCCATTGGATCCTGATCATCAATATTTGACATGAATGCTGTCTCATCACGTGACAACCATTTTCTTAACATATTTACATGATATGTCTGGCCTCTCCAACGTCTTCCTACCTCAACTATATAATCCACAGGACTCACCTTCCGGATTATCTTGTATCGGCCTTGCCACTGGGCCAACAGTTTATTAGACGATAAGGGCAACAAAACAAGGACTGGGTCACCTGGTTCGAATACCTTTACCCTGGAAGCCTTGTCATACAATGCATTCTGCTTTGACTGTGCAGTCGCCATTCTCTGTTGAGCTATCTCAGTCATATCATGGAGCCGATTCTGCATTTCCATAACATACTGAATAACTGATTCACTCTTTGGTGTACCACCAGTCCATGACTCGTGCAAAATATCAAGGGGACCACGCACATGACGACCATACACCAACTCAAATGGAGAAAATCCAGTCGCACCTTGTGGAACTTCTCTGTATGCAAAAAGCAGATACGGTAAATACTTATCCCATGAATCTGGCTCTCCATGTACAAATTTCCGTAACATACATTTGTGGGTTCCATTGAACCTTTCAACTAATCCATTACATTGAGGCATATATGGACTGGTTCTCAACTTCTTGACAACTAGATGCCTGCAGACCTCATGAATTAGCTCTGATGTAAAATTACTCCCTTGATCTGACAACAATTCTGCTGGAACACCAACTCTGCTAAAGATTGCCATTAACTCCTCAGCAATGCGCTCAGATTTAATGCTTGGAATATTAATTGCTTCTGAACATCTCGTTGCAAAGTCACAAAACACCAATATGAAGCGATTCTTCCTCTTTGACATTGGGAGAGGACCAACATTATCAATTGGCACTTTACTAAATGGTTCAGCCAGAACTGGAATTGGCACAAATGGGGCTTTATCCAATGATCTACGTTTAGCTATCCTCTGGCAAACTTCACATGTGCGGCAATATATTGCAATATCGTTTAAAATCCCTGGCCAGTAGTACGATTTCATAATATGCTTCATTGTCTTCTCTATACCCATATGCCCTGCTAATGGTATGTCATGAGCAATATGAATTAAAGCACGACGACACACCTTGGGAACCACCAACTGATGGACAACGTTCTCCTCAGCTTCCGTTTTGTCACTACCATCCACTTTTGAAGGACTCCACTTCCTGTATAGAATGCCTTTCTCCTGATAAAAGCAAACTCTTTCTCAGTTTGCCGCATCAACTTCAACTACACTCTCACGCACCTTGTCTAGTGTGTGGTCAGATTGTTTAAGTGGTATGATGTCATCTGGCCCTAGATCACAGATTTGCATCTCTGTTAATTGCTGCAATTTGTCATCATCGCAAGTTTTGTCAGACTGACACTCAGCTTCTGTATTTGTCTGAGCTTTCATTTCTCTTTACACTGACTGGCTTGATATGTCTTGCTGGTCAGCTGATCGCTCAATACTATCTTCCAATTCTAATGTATGTGACCTCGCAGGTACCTCATTAGTGCCGCCACTGCTAGACTCCTGTATACCTAGTGGACTTGACGACTTTGCTTTCTCACACCCACTGTCTTGCCAACTGGAACTTAAATCATCACTTAAACTGCTCACAGGCTTTGCCTTCACACCCGTTATTCTTATAGCATCTTCTACTCTGGCTTGCTCTGACTGTTGTGCTCTATGCTGCTGTCTAGTGGTACATTGATAAGCACTCATTTCACCGGCAAGATCATTGCCAAGCAGCACATCTTCAGGTAGCGAGTCAAGGACACCAACACAAAATTGCCATTGACATAAGAGGACTCAAGACCTAGCAAATGGACCTTTACGTGTCGATCCATCTGCCAACCTAATACTACACTGCTCAGCTATGTAGGCATTTTTTGGGACAAGCACCGCCTTTACAAGGGTCTGCGTGCACCCTGTATCGCGCAGCATCTCGACACTCTGTTAATTAACCATCCCAACTTCTCTGTAGGAACTAATTTTTCTAGGACTTACACTCCTAGCATGGCGATTCCATTTACGCTCATGACACAAAAATCATGTTTTTTCAGGTTTCCCTCACTTTGCAGTCAACTGCTAAGTGACCTCTTTGGTGACATCTGAAACAGCGACGTGCCTCATCACGTCCAGGATTCCGTGGTTCATGCATTGGTTTCTTGCCATCGGTCTTACTCGCCAATGTTGACTGTCAAGAGGGAACAGGCTTCTTTTCACCATATCCCCTGTCCCCTCTACCGTGTACAGCCAAGTACTGATCTGCTAGTGAACACACCTCTACTGTGTACAGCCGAGTACTGATCTGCTAGTGAACACAGTTCTTTGACTGTTTTTGGCTGCCTCTCCTTAAGCCAAACTTGCAGATCTTTAAAAGAACTCCCAACTAGCTGCTCTAGAAGCATAAGCTCTTTCAGCTTTTCATAATTATTTTCCATATCAGTGGCCTCCAACCACCGATCAAAGAATCCACTAAGTCGTAGTGACCATTCTGTAAAAGTTTCATCACTGCTTTGCCTAGTAACTCTAAGTCTCTGCCTCTAGGCTTCCGCAGTCAGTTCATAGCGACGAAGTATAGCTTGTCTGACTTTCGTATAGTCCAAGCTATCTTCAGGGGACATTCACGCATATGCCTCTTGTGCTTTACCTGCCAAGGGTGGTGCCAAACGTGTTGCCCACGTTTCCACAGGCCAACAATGCACAATTGCTAATTTCTCAAAGGTGCGGAGATACACATCAATATTATAAGCTTCTCTATACTTCGGCACATTTGGTCCACGCTGGTCAGTTCCACTTCTATTATTAACACCTGAGTCTGGAGAGGTTGCCTGGATTATTATTCTCTCCCTCTCAACCTCTAGTTTCTGACGCTCAATACTCGCGTTTAACTCAGCCAACCTCATTTCATGTGTACGCTGCTCTTGGTCATGTTTCATTCTCATTTCTTCTTGTGTGATAACCAGCCGCATCATTGCCTCACTCATGTTAGAGTTTCCACCATGCGCATTGACAACAGTGTCTCTGCAGCATTTTCTGACATGTTTGCTTGGCCTCTGTTAAATAGACCAGTACCATCATGACCCACTGTGGGTGTGTCCACATTACCGGGTATTGGACTCTGGGACATAGATATCGACATATTAGTGTTTCTAATTTAAGAGAAATCAAAGTTAGGTTTAGATTACTAATTCAGTATCTAATGTTGCTATCAGCCACTATTGCTCAAGGCAAGTCATTAGTATTAAGGCAGCATATATTAGTATTAATGAAGTTAGGTTAAAGGCATGCAAGAGCATCTGGTTAATCAAGAAGATAACAAAATAAGATGGAAAATCTTATTATATCTTTAAAACAAACTTGTAAATTTTAAAATCATTGAATTTCTGATGGAAATGGTAGATTTATATCAATGTTGGATATTGTGGGAGTGCAATGGTACACCTGCTCTCAAATCTGATAATATATTATTTATATATATTGTTAAATTGTTCCTTCTAAATTCAATAAATCAGACAGCTCGCCACGTTCAAGTAGTGTTCTCAGATTTTAATATTAATGGCACGCCTAGTCAGTTCATGCATTTGCCTTAAATTGTTCAGTAAATAGCACGGCTTGGTAGTTCAAATGTATCTCTAAAATTGTTCCTTAAATGTCACGGCTTGGTAGTTCTAATGTTGACAATCTCTTGCATATTTAAATTAAAACGTTCTTACCAGAAGTCAGTGTGTCCAGCACGGTAGGTACACTACTATAGTTGGCTCACGCACCACACATCCATGCAACAGGTAGTAATTACCATCAAGAAACTCATTCCAACAGTCATGGCACTAAGGCGCTTCCGTAGTAAATCCTTCTTGAAGACAGTCTATCAGAACAGTTTATCTGAATTAATTATTCCTCTCACAATGCCTGTTCAGGGCGCAGGATTTGGCAAATGCTCCCTATACCAGGCAGATTACATGCTAATCTGCCCGGCAGCAGATGTATCCCATGCTCATTCCAGGGCCGCGCACTCTGTAGTGGCTTGCCCTAAGCATGCATCTCTCCCGCTCAGCTGTATACTGAGGATAATATTTCCCAGACAAATTTATGGCCCTGTTCTTGTGAGAAACAGTTCGCTGGGGCGTCTCCTGATTAGTAAGTGACTATGTGTATAATGACAGTTACAGAGACTACCACTATCGCCACTAGCGATGCACACTATTGGATTAGGCAGAAAACACAAACGTGATCCTGCAATTAGCAACATCTTTCAGGCTGTTTCACTAATTCAAATGAAATATTATAAAACCAGTGACGTCCAATGTATAACACTGTCAGTGTTTGATTAATACAACACAGTTATTCCATGAACACATATAATAGTTATGCAGATCAATTCGCAATCACCATTTATTACATAATCGCTCCACAGGTCAGCGTACACAGTTCCTAATGGCGCGCACCGCTGCAACAGCCGCCAGGCGGCGCTGGTGCGTTGTGAGGCATCCTCTC
Source organism: Chaetoderma sp. LZ-2023a (assembly GCA_034401795.1). Taxonomy (NCBI): domain Eukaryota; kingdom Metazoa; phylum Mollusca; class Caudofoveata; order Chaetodermatida; family Chaetodermatidae; genus Chaetoderma; species Chaetoderma sp. LZ-2023a. The sequence goes on from CM067371.1 coordinate 101,226,239, forward strand.
CAATGCAAATTTCATCACTTCTAGCTTACAGTTGAGTTGAGTTGAAGTGAGCAAATTTCATCACTTCTAGCTTACAGTTGAGTTGAGTTGAAGTGAGCAAATTTCATAATTAATATGTCACAATTAGCCAATTCCATCACTTATAAGGCAGAAGTTAGCAAATATTATCACTCATAGGTCACAATTAAGCAAATATCGTCATTTATATGTCACAATTAAACAAATTTCATCATTCACAAGTCATAATTGAACATATATTATCATTCATGAGTCACAACTGAACATATATTATCATTCATAAGTCACAACTGAGCATATATTATCATTCATAAGTCACAACTGAACATATATTATCATTCATGAGTCACAACTGAACATATATTATCATTCATGAGTCACAACTGAGCATATATTATCATTCATAAGTCACAACTGAGCATATATTATCATTCATAAGTTACAACTGAGCATATATTATCATTCATAAGTTACAACTGAGCATATATTATCATTCATAAGTCATAACTGAGCAAATATTATCATTCATAAGTCACAACTGAACATATATTACCATTCAGAAGTTACAACTGAGCATATATTATCATTCAAAAGTCATAACTGAGCATATATTATCATTCATAAGTCATAACTGAACATAAAATCGTCAAAATTATCTGCCTTTATTAAATTTTCTTGTATCCAGATTGTCCTGAAATCTCTCTATCGAAATTCGAATACAAACAGGCTCTGTCGGAAAGAAGGTCACGCTGGATAGCTACACAGGAAGTGAGTGTCATTGATAGATGAAGTACTTTCACCATCCTCCATTGTCTCCCTGACGGCTTCATTTCCAATATCTAGACTGGCACCCATCACATCTGGAACTAGTTTCCTATTTCTTTGTGTACTTTCCTGTCCCTTAGCATATGGTGTAGATGGAGTGTCAAAGTTGAACACATTTGAAACAGTACCTGGTTTCAGGCGCATACAGAAGTTACCTGTAAAATAATTAGAAAACAGATCACAGACATTATTAGACCAACTGTCCAGAAGGGGTGGGGTGGGCTGAGCTTATTCCATGGTCACTCTCCATCTGTCAACTTTTTCTTTTAACCCTTTAACATATGTAATGCCAATGTCTCAATTTCAAGATAAATATACATGAAAGCTCTTGAGGATTTTGAATCTAATAGGGCATAAGGAGTAACAATAGCTCACAGTCAACTTGGTCTCAAAATATTGAACAGGGTATTACATACATCATATATAAAGCATCTTGTTTTCTGGCATATAGAGATTATGGTGTTAAAAGACTACTACTCATTATCTGCTCGGCCAATTTTAATTTTAAAAACACGACAACAATAATGTAAGTTTATGATCATTTTGGAACTAATTTGCTTGGAACCTACTGGCCAGCAATGGATCCTCTCAATAGGGCTAGAAATAACCACTGATCCTGTGATCCGGATCCGGATGCCTATTTCATATACAGAACACTGCTTTAATGATTTAATGGTTAAATTTGATAACAAATGTAAATATTTACTTATGAAATGTTTATTTGCAGGTGAAGAGAAGACTACTTTTGAAAATTTACAACTGGAATGACTGGCAAGGCAGTCATTCCTGTGGTAAATTAAAAAAATTGCTTTTCCATTGTGCTGCAAATAACCATTCCTCAGTACCACTGCGGAGGTTGATTTTGCAGTTCTGCTGAGAAATGTCTATTTGCCGGTCAAGAGAAGAATATTTTATTCGTCAGTCATTCATGTAGAAATTTAAAAATGTCTCTTAACCTGCAAAATGGACATTGACTAGGCAAGCATTCTGATTTGCTTAACCAATAGTTATCTTGAACAATGTTTATATGAAAGTGGATGCCATCAGTGCTAACAAACCAAATTGATGACATACTTTCAAACCTGCATTGAGAGACCTCCCAAAGGAGAATTAAAAGGTGGTCTCTTAAGGCAGGTGTTCTCATAATAGAGATTCAAATACATTGCTTAATTGGATTTAGGAATTGACATGTGTAAGTTTTGACGGTGAAAAGTTGGCGTTACGCCTCCTATGATGCACATACCCTCCTATGATGTACATGCATTATGATGTAGCTGTGGTTTATGTCTGAGGGTAAATGTTATAATATATGTAACGGTCCACCTGCAGCCAGCCATTCCCTTGAAACATTTTCAAAATCAATTTTCTTTGTAGGCCTACCCCGGTATTCAACTGGATATTTTCTATGAAAAAATATCATTTTTCTGGAACTAATTTTAGCATTAATGGGTTAAAACAAGTTAACTGATCGAGCATTGGTTTTACAGAAACTGCCCCATTCATGGCATTGTACCTGTACATTCCATACTGACTTGACTTGTCTTAAGAGACCACCTTTTAATAGCCACAACCTGGTATGATAAGCGACGATCGCGAAAATGTGTCCAATACAGATACTATTGGTTCATGTATCTTACAAAGTGGACATTAAAATATCACAATTTAAATCTTTTTAAACGTACATGTTAGAGTTTCTTTGAAACACTCCGGCGTAATACGTATTTATCGCTGTCAACGATTTCAGTCGATCTCGGCATCCACAGTTTGCTCGTCGCCATATCGATTCTTTCACGGATATTCGCAACTTATATAGCATATCTGCTTCTTTCAGGGAATCTATTTCCACCTCTTTTAACTTTACAGCCATGAATACAACAATAGAACGGCATTTTGTTATCTAAACCGGCTTTGCGGTATGCAACGATACGGTAATTTGACGTGGTTACTATACACGCCATTGATAAGCGCGGAAATGTATGCCTCACAACGCACGCACGCCCTCTGGGGAGATAACTCTTCGCGGCGCGCCCCATTTAAAGTTCTGCTCGCATCCTCAGTTGTAACGACTCATGTAAAATCCCTCTACCACTGCCACCATAAAATGTTACGACTTGGTAGATGTTGATGACACAAGTTATAATCTAATTATAGAATATATAGATTTAATGATGATAAAAATCCCTCAGATGATGATGAGTTCAATTTATAATGATGAATACAATTCAAACTCCAGTTAAGCTAAAACACATGTTCATGATACAACTCCCAGTCTGCTTCTGCCTCAAGATGGTATGTTTTCATATATCAGTATAATCACCAGCACCAACTCGGCATTCCATAGCATAGATTAAAAATAAAAGCAGGCTGACCTGGTAAACGGGACGGATATCAGAGGGCTATAAATCTACCATAGCCTGGTGTATTAATTAGCCTGCTTAGCTAGGGTGAAGTAATCAGATCTTCACATATTTCTATGGTTGGAATCAATTTACATAGGCCTATTTGGATCGAAAATTCCCAGAATCCAAATTTAAAAGTAACTATACAAGTATGCTGTTGAATATTTTGAAAATAGTTTGACTGGTAGCTTCGGCAGCAAGGGCGCCCGGTAAAATTAATTTCAAAATATTCAACAGAATGTTTATTAAATAGTAAATCCATCAAAGGCATGCAATTTGTGGGCCTACACTTGACGGACTTTTCAATGTTCATTACGGAGCTAGATACGTTACTATGTATTGGGACAGCAGGATACATATGACGTAGTTTAATATGATGTCTACATTTGACGTTGCTTAATATGACGTCATATGATTTGGTGACAGATAGCATCCCTCTATTGCCATTATTCTACACTGTTCAATAAATCTGTTTATCAACAGCACTACAGTGGCAAGGTGTTACCTTCGTATTGCGTATTGGCCACCCAATCACGCCCACAAAGCTGTCGCTCATTATAGCGAGGCTCTGTAAATAATATACCACGCATTAGCAGCATTCATGTCATACGATTGCCGTCTCGGCATCGTAGAACAATTCTTATAATCGTAGCGGACAGCATCGCTTAATTCAGGAACGTGGACTATTTAGAGTGTGCTTAGGCTAAATGAGGGCTAAATAGGTCCTGTCTTCAGAAAAAGTGTTACCTCTAGATGCTCCCTGAAGACATCTCCTGCATTTCTAAATGTAATAAATAATGACATTCTGTCGGCTGCAGATTCATTCCATGTATATCAATTTGTTTATAAAAATTGAAAAAGTCTACATGAGATGCCACAATCAACACCATTACTCATCCCATAATGATGATTATGCACATATTTTAAAAGTCATACGTTATCAGTGTTGGTCATACAAATCATTCATAAACAGGTTATATATGTTTCCGAAAAGGTTGGTCCCGATCCCAGGATGAGTCATAATAAGGAAAAATCAGTTATTTCTCCGAGATGTTGAAATTGTTTGAGTGTAGCTTTCGTGACCATCTCGTTGCCAGTGACCGTCGGTTGTGCTGAAGAAGTGACCGAGATGGTCACAAAATATACAGTCAAACAATTTCTACATCCCGGAGAGATAACTAATTTGTCCTTATTATAGGTTATATATGGTTTGCATGATTGATACTGACAAAGTTTGATACAATTGGTGTGTTACATATTTCAAAATTACATCTGATGAGGTCACCAAAGTAAATTATTTTTCGGAATGTGTCATGCTCCGCATTCAAAAGTGTTAAGGAACACAATCGGTCCTGGCCCATTGTACTCCTGAGGTAATATTTTATTAGCTTTAAATTTAAAAAGGATCACTCTTCAGTACAGTTGGTGGCAAACATGCATGCTCTTCTATAGTTCACGTGGATAGCATTTGACAAGGTTAGATGCCGCTTCTCTGAGCTCATATGTTAGTAAACTGGACATGTTTGACAGAAATACAAAGCTTCATTGAAGAACTAATATTGTTGAAGTCCGTGATTCAATGCAGCACAACGCTTATCAATGGTGGGACGGAAAGCACTCACCCTAAGCTTATCTCTAAGTGATGGGTTAACATCCTCTGCCGTCATCTCTTGCGAGCGCTTTGCTTATGCTTATATAGTCACTGCGGCCGCACCTTTCAACACCTTTCTCCTCAAAATCATCAAACCATGGACGCAAGCCCTCAAATAATTTCCAAAGAAATTCAAGTAACTGCAACAGCTGTGGTAACGGATGGGCGAGCCTTTTGCAACTGCAGATTTGTTTTGTGGCATCTCTCCAAATGTACAGCAAAATGGCTGTATCAACTCGTTTTGATTTCCTAACAAAACCAAATATTTCATCCCTAGTGTCCGCGGTTTGGCAACAATATGCTGACAACGACTCTAACATAATGAGTTTCGTTGAATCCGTCACTAAGAGCATTTACAGCCTCATCCCTTCTTGACCAACGTGTGTCTGACAAACATTTATCAACTACGCAATTGTTATGATTCATATTCTGCAATGATTCGCAGTGTGTTCTCCAGCGATGAGTAATGTTCTGTATCAGTTTAAGCAATACGATAACACCACGACAACTGTCTGCTGCACATTTGATCACCAATGCATAGTACATATTTGGCGTAAGGTCACATCTTTTATGTAGCTTTGTGTACCGCGATACTTGCCCTACATATTATTTGCGTTGCCATAAAACTGTTGACGTTAAAGGGAAATTCCAGTGAAAATCGGGAATAAGTCAACTAAAAATATACTATAATCTGAAATAGTAGCTGCAAAAAAATATAAATTACACTGTTCTATTGTAGAGAAATAATAAAATGAATATGGCCAAAACGGTTGAAAACGTGTCTCCTCGGGCGCATCCATTTTCTCGCAACGAGAGCGAGAAACTGCGAGGTTATGACGTAAACGACACGCCAGCAAAATATCGCCAGTGCTTTAGATTTACCTGTTTACTTCGCGTTATGAAGGCCGAACATTTAATTAACAATTTAATGACCAAATTCTGGAATTTGCAAACTAAAATGAAACGATGTCGCTGATTGTCCGGTCGGTCAATTATAGGCAATCGCTTAGCGGCTTACTTCGTAGACGATAGTAGGTGACAGCTATTAAATAATGGCAAGGGCACGCTAGACATAATTAGTAATTTAGTGCTTTCACACTATTGAAATCCAGCGTTAGTAATCATTTACAATGTTTACTCCCAATTTTAAAATAACTATGCAGAGTGCTTAATATTCTGAATTAAATTTGCCTGGAATTATGTTGCAGTAGCTTCCAAACTAATTAGTTTCACACAATATGCAGGGTAAGTTTTAAGCTTTCAGGTTTTCTGTCCTTGAAAGAGTTAACTATTTGATCCCAAATTTTAAAATGTTGACCCATATTTACTGCCTGTTGAATGTTTTGAAACTGTAATTTGACTGGAAGCAGAAGTTGCAATAGGCAGCAACAGCTTTCAGAGAAATGACTTTCAACATTTATTCAACTAACATGTTTTTACGCTTTCAAGAATTTGTTGTAACTGGTTGATTGCAAACATGCTCTTGGCATAACCCTTCAATGTATTTTTTTTAATAGAATATGCTCATTTGCCGACCAAGAAGACAATTTTTGACAATTTAGCGCTGCAATGACTGGCGCGATCATCGGGACATTAATTGCACTTTAATTTACTCCAAACACTGCGGCAAAGTGTCAGTTGTTTAGGCAATACGCTAATTATCCACGAGACGCTAGATTTACCTCCCCTGGTTACGGCTATCCTAGATCGGACAAAGAGAGTTGGCGTGTCGGTGACGTCAGCCGCTTGTCCAAAATGGCGCCTCTACTGGGTTCTTTAGCAATTTAAATTGAGGATATCTTTTTTATTTGTTGGCATAAAATTGTGCTCTTGGTCTCAAATTAATACGGAGAATTAGTACTTTCCGCCAGATGCACAAAATCCCCCCCAGTGGACTATCCCTTTAATCTGCAATGCGTATTTTCTTCCCCTAGGGAAATTTCAGAACGATCTAAGTTATTTCCTTGTCCAAGTGACTGAGCATGGGTATGAACTTCAAATACTGTTCAACTAGTCCAATGGACCTTTCCATTTTTAGGTTTTCCCCGCCCATCTCTAGCTAAGCTCCACCCACACCTCGCTCGTGTTGGGATCGATCGATCTCGGAACATACGGACTATAACAAAGATCTACAAAGACATACAATTCATACAACGTATCGGACTATTTGAGCCTTGATGACTGTCTATATGGAACCCTTTGTGGCGTAATGAGTGTGACGTCATTATACGCGCGCTAAGCTGATTATGACGTCATATGACGTCAGACGATGGATGGATGGATACTCTGGAAAGGTGAATTGGCACGACAGTGCGGATGGTAATTCTCAGTTGGTCTGTATGAGATAAGTGAAGGGTGGAATCTACAGAAATAGAAAGGTATTTGCTATTTCGAACTTCATTCCTGATTGTAAACATAACTTTGCCAGTCATCAGTTGAATAACTTCTTCACAAATAAAACGTGACACGTATTTTGTGTATCCACTACCCTTATTTGCAATGCTTACAGATATGTGCTGCCGTTATAGAATCAACCAGTGACTTTAAAACATGAAACTCATAAATCCTTGTTCCGTATTCTTTATCATTGAAGATTTCGGTAAAAAGAACTAGCGACATACCATGGAAATAAGATATTTGAACAAATTCACAATTTCCGCGAAAAATTACTGATCTAAGAACTTTGAACATGGAAAATAAAATGCATTTCTTTATACACATTGTGGGTTTTTTAAATTTAAATCTTTTTTATTCATTCGGCCTACGGGCCCCAATGATGTGCGCGGGGGGGGGGGGGGGCCTGCGCCACGTCCCATACCTAATTACAGTGCTGGCTTAATTCCACTTCCATGAACGTCACCTGTATAGGTGTGTTGTTTCTGCAACATGTGGAACTGTCCATATTATTTGCTAGGTGTATGAAGATGTTTAGATGATTGGAATACAGCGTTGCTCGTTCATATATCATTGAATTAGGTTGGGCCATTGCCCAAGAATATAATTATGGAACAACTGTAGAAATTCGCAAGAACCAATTTACTCACGTGTAGGACCTACAATGGTGCACGGATCTACCAGTTATAGCTGGCTGTAATATGTCTCAGAATCTTCCAGAATAAACTGTGTGCGCAACTGCGCATGCTATTAATAATGTGTGTTACAGTAATCATTTACATTACTATTAACTTATTCGAGATGTTGGGAGACACGTGAAGACGGAGCAACTGTAGTCATCGAATTCAATTACTACATTAAAGATATGAGTATTAAACCATCTTTTCATCAGGTAAGTTTCTGTGAAGCATTCTTACACTGGCATAAACATTGGCATCTCAGTAGTAGGCCTAAATCTGGAGTTACTCATTAATTAACAAGTATGATGTCACGTGAATTAGCACCTTCCAATCGTGTAAAGGTTTTGAATCCAACGGGAATCCCCTGATTATCCCCATCTGATGTTAGTTTTGTTATCAGTCAATGGATTTGTCCATTTTTAGCTATGCCCCGCCCATCACTAGCTAAGCTGCACCCACACCTTGCTCATGTTCGGATCGATTGATCTCTGAACTCCCTGACTATCTATATTAAGCAAACTATACAGGTAAGCTGTTGAATATTTTGAAACTAATTTGACTGGGTGCTGTTGCTGCCTAAGGCAGCAACAGCGCCCAGTCAAATTAGTTTCAAAATATTCAACAGCATGTTTATTAAATAGCAAAGAATTACAAAGACATACAATTCATACAACGTGTCGGAGTATTTGAGATTTGGTGACGGGCGATATGGAACCCTTTGTGACGTAATAATTGTGACGTCATCATACACGAACTGAGATAATTATGACGTCATACAAGGTCAGATGATGGGTGGATACTCTGGAAAGGTGAATTGATCTATTCTTAGCAACAAATACCAAGTTCAAACTCCAGAAAAATATGGCCAAAGTGTGAAAATATATTTCTTTTCGATGCAGACTAGTTATATATAACCAATATGTCACATGTAAGCTGTCATCACAATCAAAATACACAATGACTGACGTATCTAGCTCCGTCATGATCATTGAACAGTCAGTCAAGTGTGTGAATTGTATGTCTTTGATGGATTGTTAGTTTGAATCTAATTTGACTGGCAGCAACGGCATCCAGTCAAATTAGTTTCAAAATATTTAACAGCTTACCTGTATAGTTACCGATCTAATGGCATTCTGATAATTCAGGGCTCAAAGTATATAAACCGATCCCAACATGCGCAAAACGTGGGTGGAGCTTAACTAAAAATGCGCGGGGCATATCTAAATATGGACCCATCTATGCCTCACGTTACGTCGTGACTGTGTGATAAATAGATTTCAGATGATGAGCGTGGTTTTTTAAAAACCATTGGTGCATTGGAGTCCGTGTGTAGAAAGTAATCTATCGAAAGCAACGACGATCCGAAAACCATTATGGTCATGAGACATTGGAGATCATTTTGAAAATCAGGCTCGCAGTGATAGCTCACCCAAAGCTAATCAGACCAGTTGCAAGTATGATATGTGCACTGGACAATGTACAGAAAACCAATATTAGAAATCAACAATGACCCGAAATTCAAAATGGTCGCCTGTCATTGGTAGTCATTTTGGAAATTCGCTTCCATGCAATACCTTGATATTTTTTGTCAAATTATTGTGTCTCTAATTCAATTTCACAACTTAAACATTTTTAATTTGTACGGAATGAAATCACCATATGTTAAGATTTATTTCGCTTCGTTACATCTAGGCAGACACGTTAAGACTCGAAAAGTATACAATTTTAGCAATTTTATTTTCAAGCATTCTAGTGTGAATATGCACCTTTAACATTCGCATTGACCTCTGGGGGGGGGGGGGCGGGGTGAGAGAAACATGACACCTCCACGCCCGTCTCCTCCGTAAGTACCAACTTTGTTGGGAAATTACGTCATCAAGGATTGCGGGCTGACATCCGCATACAGAGGCAACTCTGATTATGTCTAACCTTCTTCAAACAAGAAACTGCGCTCGACATCCTCTGACGGCGCGATTTTCCCAGGAGCTTACCATAGCTACGTGGAATGTACGTGGTCTGAGTGCAACATCAAAGAGGCAAACCTTATGTGCAGACTGTGAACACTACAACATCGATATTACATGCATTCAAGAGACTAAAGTAGCTAAACACTCAGAGCAGCTACTAGAGACATGGCATAAGCTAGTGCTCATGGAGCAAAAACAGGCCACATACCGGGGTTTTGGCTTCGTAATCGGACTAAGAGTCTTGGACCATGTCGTTAGTTTTGGATACGTTAGTGATCGCGTTGCATTTATCCACTTGGCTATACCTACGCGAAAACATACCGCCACTAAATGTTGCATTGTCAACGCATATAGCCCACCTAAAAAAAAAAAGAGAATCCAGCAATATTAGATTCCTTCTATGCAGAACTGAGCTCTGCCATTACAATCCCAGCTAGATGGCAACTGTTCGTGTGTGGAGATTTCAACTCCAAGCTGAGTAAACATGGAATTGCGGACAAAAGTTCAGGACTTGGCTTATGCATGGGATCGTATGGAGAGGGCACACGCAACAGCAATGGAGATGCACTGGTGGCATTCCTTAGTTCCAATGGCCTATTTGCCACAAACACGGCTTTCAAACACCCATGCCGTCACTGAACAAGATGGGCTGGACACATTGCTGATCGCAAAGCCCCAAAAGGTTCTAAGGATACAACAGCTGTCTTCAACCAAATAGCCTTCACACCATGAAAGACAGAAGCAAAACCCCTGCTTCGGAATGCTCGTTCCTATGGAGGCACAGACCTCAATTCTGACCATAAGCCAGTCATTACACGCCTTCAGATGACCGAGCTCTATCTAATATATAAACACCATAGCAGGCATGAGGGTAGAGTCACCTACAACCTACCCAAGCTCATCACAACTGTCAGCAGAGCAGAACGCGTTACGGCTGCGCATCTATCAAAGTGGCCAAAGTGAAGACTGCACCAAACTATGCAGGGAGTGCAATAAAATTATGCGCCACATTAGTGAATGCTTAAAAGATCTTGCTATTCATCAAGTAGACTCCCTAGCAGATGAAATCACTGTCATGGATGACTGTCACAAAATGTTTCGGGCAGCCCGAGCCCTGAGAGTTACTGACTATACACAACCAATCACTGTAGACAACTCTGAAGGACACTTTATCGGGACTGACCAGGGAAAAGCCGAGGCGATTAGAAAATGGTTCAAGGAACAGTTCACTGACCATGATGATGAGCCCTTGCACCCGTTCTCATGAGACCCCAGGCCATTACTAACACCAATTAAAACAGCAGAATTTGAGAAGGCACTTAAAGCCCTGAAAATTTACGTGCATCTGGATCTGATGGCATGAGCAATGAACAATTCAAATATGCAAGTGACATTATCTCAAAACTGATCACGCACCTAATAAATTCAGCTTTTATGCACCCCCTTCCAATCGACGCTGAAGGCCAAGGCACCCTTATCGCACTACCCAAGCCCAAGAAGCCACCTGCCCCCACCCACCCACCCCCCACCCCCGCCCCCAGCCAATCTGCGGCCCATTGCTCTCCTCAACAGCATATGGAAAGTCCTATCCAATATTACTCTACGCCGCATCCGAGACAAGGTCGATGAGTTCACCAGATCATGTCAGAGTGGCTTCAAACGTGGGCACAGCTGCGCAGGCATTATATGGGTTCAACGCATGCTTGTGTCGGTAGTCATGCCCAAACACTGGGATTTTCAGAAAATGGGCATCGATATGTCACGAGATTTCGACACAATTAAACGCTCAAAGATTCGAGATGTACTACGCCAGGCCAGTTGCAATGAAGATGAGCTACGACTAGTGACTACTGCTTGCAGACACCGAATTGAGAGTACGAGTCAAATCAGTGAAATTTGTAGATTTTGAGACATCAAGCGGCTCCCCACAGGGAAGTTTATCTCTGGTGCTCTTCACCTGTCACCTTGCTGCTGCATTGAAATCCGTACGGGAAAGTTCCACAAGACCAAACCCCCCAGTGTCAATACTGGGTATGCCTCTAGAGACGGAATGTGCCGATGCTGTAGACTTTACAGATGAGGAAAAGAAACCCCTTGACGAACTTCTCCCAATAGCCGCAAGCAAATAAAAATTGAGAATCTCTTTATGAATGAATCCAAAATAGAGTTCACCCACATATACCTATCTACAAAGTATGAAACTAAAGAAAATGACGATCCACTTCGTGGCGGCGAACCATGGAGGAAAATTAAAATTCCGGACTCACTGCTTTTCAGTACCGCTGACATTGCTGCACGCTGCATCATGGGGAACATAGCTTTCCAGTCCTTCTGGAAGCTATGGATTCGTAGATCAAAGATGCCCTTGATAAAAAGGCTACGTCTATACAATGCAACCTGCGTATCCTTGATGCTGTATAACTGTAGCAGCTGGACAGCTCCAAACGCAGCTCTAGACAAACTCGATGCCTTCCACCACAAACACCTACGCACCATCACTGGACACTGATGGCCAGACAGCATAATTTCCAAAGATGCACTATACAAGATGCATAATACGTCGCCGCTGTCTGTAAAAGTCGCCCAGCAAAGATTGTCCATGTTTGGCCATGTGCTAAGGATGCCAGAAGAGACACCAGCACAGAGAGCCTTGGCATTCGCCCTACTTGGAGCCAGCAAATACAAAGCCAGGAGAGGACGGCATTGCATAAATCTGCTAAGCGCGCTACGAGGTGACCTCAAGAAAGCAGGACTCGGTACACTCAAGTAAAGAATGGACCTGAGGAAGCTAAGGATTTCGGCTGAGGACAAGACCCAGTGGGCAAAAGCGAAGGACTGATTGCAGCTGTAGGGTGTTTCTACTGTTACAGCCGCAGAATACAGTAATCTTATACAAACATTGACTTCCGTCTGAAGAATAATTATTTAAACACAAATTTAATCATGATTCAAGATTCAATATAGGTACAAGGCAAATGCTGACATCTCTAAAATAGGTACAATGTGATATCCTCACCAAAGGGATGTCAGACTGGGGAATGATGTCATAAATCCATTTCAGTGCTTCCTCCGATTACCACAGTCCAAAATCAAACATAGCCATCAACATCTAGAGGTATTCGACTCTATTAATCTTGTGTGGGTAAACTTTGCTCATTGGCTACAAAGTATGCAATTACTCGGTCAATTTCAACACCGTGACAACTACCAATGCATCCGATTTAACCAATAGGGACTTACAGACTATGCGTGACAAAGTATCCGGACAATCCTGGTCAAAATTCAAAGGTGTGAATTGACTAAACAGTGGATTGCAAAACTAACAGATGTCTCCCGCAGAAGAGCAACGGGCCGGTGGGAGAAGGGGGGGGGGGGGGGCAACAGTCCACCTGCTGAACTTCTGCAAACTACATCTTCCATAGGGGTTTAACTCTGGATATGCTAGATATTTAGAAGACAATTTAACTGAAAGTTGTTGGCGGCTGAGCCACGAACAACTTTCAGTCAAATTGTTTCAAAATATTCATCAGGTCCAGAGTTAATAACCGTCTTGTGGCCTGTATCAGTCAGCCAGTTAGTCATCTTTTGTATGAAATGAGACTTGTATTTCTGTGAATATCAGGTAGCTACGGTGTATTTTATCAAATTAACCTGAATCGACTTTATTTCAGTTTTCGATACGTTAAATGTCACAACACGCGTTTAATTTTTTCCTTACTGAAAACATTATGATGATATGATATACTATATGGATTATTGCATCAATGTAGTTCGATGGAAACTGGGTGATCGGCATAGTTCTTAGACAAGAGAGGGATACGTTTCTAACTATACCTCAGGCCCCGCCCCCACTCCGCCCACCCATTGCTAGCTAAGCTTTGCCCACTTTCTACGTGTGTTTGAATTGATTTTAGAACTTTGAATCCTGAATTACCAGAATATCGATTTCAAGGTAACTATACAGGTAAACTGTTGAATATTATGAATCTAATTTGGCTTACAATTCAGAATGGTACTGCGTTGTCCAGTCTGCGCCCCTTTCGTGTTCCACCTACTCCATTTACTTGTGACGTCAGCTAATAAGTGGCGTATTTTTTTACGTCAGATACATGAGTACCAGATCGGATACCTCCATTTATGATATTCTGCAACTTCACCTTAGAAGAGAGTGGGTGGTGGGTGTCCTGTCAGTATTCAGTTTCTATACGCCGTTGTTATAGGCTGTTACTAGTTATGGCATCATTTCCTCTTCTTTCTCAGACGCCAGTTATCACATAACATTATAAGTTATAGCCTACAGCAGATAGGGCAATGGATCTATGGCTAGTACTTCTGTAGCGCATAGCAACCGAAGAATGACCTATAGAAATCGTCCAGAGTATATAGAATATGATATGAGATCTTAATATTCGTCTTTGTAACAACGCACTTAATTACAGAATTTATCTTTTGATAACGCCAGACACGAGTTTGTATGGCGTACAGAAGAAATGTTAAACTAGAGTGCATCTTAACAACAGTCAGTGTTGTTAAACACATTGAGCCGCCCTGGACGACTTCCAGCAATGCTATTTTAACTCTTAAACCTCTAATTTGTTTAAAAAAATTATATTTTCTCATAAAATATTTCCATTTGCAGATCAAGAGAAGACTATTTTTGAAAATCTATCACTGGATTGAGTGGCTCGGTTTCGAGCCAGTCATTCCTGTATTAAATTTTCAAATATAGTCTTCTCTTGGTCTGCAAATGGCCATTTCTCAAGACCACTGCAGAAGCCGTTTTTGGCTGATATGAGTGTTCTTTAGGGTTAAATAATCACATTTATCAGCCCTACAAATCTATTAGTGCAAGAAAATAGCTACGAAACAATTAAAGGAAATAGAAGTCACTGTGACCTTTAGGAATTGAATTCTTAACAGCTTTTCAATGAGATCTTGAAAGAGAGACAGCTGGCCGTAGTTACAATTCAGATAACATCGCAAGCCGTTGTCTTTTATACACGGTCATCTTTCAGCCTCCGGAAATTGGAAAAATGGAATTCGTCGTCTAAAAGGATGTAGCTACAGGCCCGGAAGATAGGAATACGATTACAATGCCATTATTGGTATAGTGGAATTATTGAAAGATGATAAACTATAAGGCACTTATTTACCGTCATATGTAGCAGGTGTTGCGAGATGTAAATATGAAATATGTTGAATATTTTGGGGGAAAAAGCCCACGAGGTTGTTGCCTGTGTCAGCGACAGACTTGTGGTCAAATACTTTCAAAAGCATTTAAATGCAAATGCAAATATTTCACATTGGTTCAAATGCAAATGCAAGTGCAAATAATTTCAACTATGTCCAAATGCAAATACTTATTAAAACGTATTTCAAATACTTCAAGTGCTTTCAAACGCTTTGCAGTTCTATAATACCTATATGAGATATAAATCTTATGATTATGATTTCTGAGATGAGATGGCCTAAAGAGTTGTACACTGTATTACCAGGCGCTCTCCCTCCCTCCCTCCCTCCCCCCCCCCCTCCCCGCCTCTCTCCCTCTCCCCCACCCATCCCTCCCTCCCTCCCTGTATTACCTGGCTCTCTCTCTCCCTCCCCACCCTCTCTCTCTCTCTCTCTCTCTCTCTCTCTCTCTCTCTCTCTCTCTCTCCCCTCTCCCCCATCTCTCCCTCACTCCCTCCCTACAATTGTACACTGTATTACCAGGCGTTCTCTCTCTCTCCTCCCTCCCTCCCTCCCTCCCTCCCCCCAATCCCTCCCTCCCTCTCTCTCCCTGTATTACCAGGCTCTCTATATATCTCTCTCTCTCTCTCTCTCCCTCCCTCCCTCCCTCCCTCCCCCCTCCCTCCCTCCCTCCCTCCCTCCCCCTCCCCCTCCCTGCCTCACTCTCCCTCCCTCCCTCCATCCCTCCCTCTCTCTCTATCTCCCCATCCCTCCCTTCGTCCCTCCCTCCATCCATCCCTCCATCCCCCCTCCCCCCCCCCTCTCTCTCCCCTGCCAAATTACCAGAGTACGACAGAATAGAAGGGCACATTCTGTGGCACCAATAGGAATGGCTTTAACGTCCAGTGAGTCGAACGATGTTCCTTTCTTACAAGGTGTATGAGTGCAACACACCATACGCTATGAATTACAACACATTTGTGAGGACTATATACACATTATCGACACTATCAGTCAGAAAATTTAACCATTTGTAAATATGTTGCAAGGCCATAGACAATGTTTTAAGTTAGTGTTGGGGGGGGGGGGCATTCACCCGGAAATCTCTGAAATCTAGATACCCTCGGATAACATCGCCTACATCTCAAGAGGTAGATATGGAACCTCAGTATGTTGGCTGTTAAATTATACTATTTTACCAATTTTCTCCATAAACACTCTATCTGACATTCCAGTTACAGACATTTTTGAAAATTGTATGACAAAACTATATTTTTCAGCATTAAAAGCAGTACAATACCAAATAAATTCCTATCTAACAATCACAGATATTATTAGAAGAAAGTGTGTTACTAATTACATGGTCATTCTCCCTCCTACGACTGATACTGCTTCAAACATGAAGTTTCCGGTTTTGGGGTTGTATGTTGTGGGGGTGGGGGGGGGGGGTGTCTCTAGCACTCTAACATCACCACTTGTCTACAGCGTTGGATTGTACAGGAGTTGCTTTAATGTCATGAATAATGTGTTCTTTGTCTCGTTTAACAAAACATAGAGCAAATACAAATGAGCAACAAGTACACATATTGATGCAAGGCATCAATAGTAAATAGCGTGCCCGGAGGTTATTATAATTCCGATAATAAACTTAACTGTTTGATGAAAAATGAAGTTATATAAAGGCATACAAGCCACTCATGACAAAGATATAGGTGGACAATACCACAAAAGAAGGAATATTTCTTGCAAAAAGATATGGGCAGTATTAGCTATGGGCTAGGAAAAGCAGCTTATATTTTTGGTCAGTCCAATAATTTTTCCATCCATCCTTTTTCTCCAGGCCAAACTCCTTAACAAAGAGAGGAACAGACAAAATTAAGAGCAGCCAGTGATGAGAAAATTGCACTACTGCATCAACAGAGAGTAACAGATCAACTTTGGGTCATTAGGTATCAACAACTTGTAAAGATAAAGAAATCAACAGAACTGGCAACCCAATCAGTAGAAAATCGGCGCAAGAAGCGGTACAGACCCTGACACCCATTCAAACATATTAAAGAAGACTGTAAAGAATATTTTAAACCTAAATTTTGATACCTTCTTAAACAGATGTGAAGAGCTTATTACCCGAAAATATATTGGTGAAATATACACCGCAATGCTAGTGAAATGCACAAAGCAAGTATATTTTTGATGCAATACAGGACCCCGATCTGTAGCGACAGATAACCTTTTCAACAAAGTTAAGTGGCCAGGATAGAACCAATACCGTGAACCTAGTTTTCTCCAACGAAAACGATATAGTAGAAAACATTCTGACTGAAGACCCAGTGGGAAACAGCCACGACATCGTGATCTGTTTCATTTAGCTATCGTATCTATGTCACCTATTAAACGATATCTTTACTGGAAACAGTGACAAACTATTAAATCAAATATTTTTGCTCGACAAAAAGGCCAAAATCGGCCTCAAACGTTGTAATGATGATGATCTTGTTGACCATATGTACAAATGTTAGGGTATTAGCCTGATAAGTCAGGTTCTACCAATAATAATAATATGGGATATATAGAAATATTTTCACATTACTATAATAAATATTTGGTGGTAGAATTATTATAATATTTCGCACAGCACGAGAACATAGTGAGTTCTACATGGCCTTATGTTCGAAAACTGGCTACAAGGCATGTAGAGGTATGCTGGTACCGAATATAGTACATTATTGGAATTTGACAGTGATGTGCCACTACTAAATTGCATATGACGAAATTACTGTATAGTAAAATATTTTTAAACCTTTGATACTTTATTAGCGTATTCATATATGTTTCTAACCATATGGGTGAACTTTTGGGGTCGAACCTATTGCAAACAGTGTGGTACAGAAAATCGTTGATCTGACAGAATTTGCGCCAATTTTCGGTATGGAATTGTGTACTATGAAATTACGTTCCTGTAGAATTTTTTTTAGATTCGGAATACAACTAGCAAATCGTTGATCTGACAGAATTTGCGCCAATTTTCGGTATGGAATTGTGTACTATGAAATTATATTCCTGTAGAATTTTTTTAAATTCGGAATACAACTAGCATATTTCCTATAAATATTTGTGGGTGAAATTCTGAGGGTGAACGTATTGCAATGAACACCATGAATTAACATGAAGTTTGAGCTTATTTACGTTACGAATTTTTTTTATCTCACTACGTCGTAAGCGTATGCCTATACCTATCTAAACATATGGGTGATATTCTGGCCCGAACCCATTATGAGCGATATGTCAGGACATATCGACACCTATCTGAATGTGGTGAATGTGAACCAACCATATTACAATGGGGCCATATGGCGAATATGTAACTACATATTACCAAATTACATGCTGGTAGAATCGTGCAAAAGCAGTAGTACATATTCAGTTATATGTAAAAAAATTATTACAAACCGAGAACTGAGATTCTAATACTGAATATAGTAAGTTGTTGGCATTTGACAACTGTCCGTGGCTACTAAATTGAATGACAGACAATAGGGCACCGAAAACTGTGAATCACCCGAGATTTAAGCAAATTTTCGGTATAAAAATTGTGCACTACGAAATTACTTCATGGTAGAAAATTTTTACCTCAATCCATTGCTTCACTAGCATATTCATATACCTATCTAACTATTTGGTTGAAATTATGTGGCCAAATTTACTGAATACCTTCTTGACTTAGCACAAGCATAGACCTACACTATCGGTAGATTTCTGTATTCAACAATCTGCTACAATCTGCTACAATATTATTATGCAGCTGCATAATTGCATTGGCCCAACATGGATGTGTTCCTACGAATGGACCAAAAAAGGCAAGAGGATACTACTGATAATCACACATCCATTATTTTTAGTGAATGTTATCTACTTTTTCGCCGCACTCTACAATAATATTATACATGTTCTTCTTTTGCAATTTACCACACACATAGTACGCCGCTCGTAGAAGACGTCCACCATGTTAACAAATGTGCGTCGATGCGCCATAAGACGCTACGTCTGTAATTTGTGCCCTATCTTGAATGTAACAAATGTGAATCTGCATGTTCAGCCTAGTGTCTGATACTCCAATCCAAAACGGGAACGGTTAAATAGATACGGTACATGGTATACTCGTCATTGTCGTCCTTATAATTTATTAGCCCTGTAACACCTAAATTGGGTCAAGAATTTGAAAATATCATTCCAGAGGTGAATTTTCAAAAACTATCTTCTCTTGACCTGCAAATTGACATTCCTCAAGATCACTGTAGATGTCGGTTTTGGCGCCCTCCTCATGAAAGTGTTAAAATACAATAAGAGAAGGGTATAGGCCTACGTGCGCAGTCGTTGTCGTTGCAATACTTAATGCATGGCTATGATAGCAACAATTAGGTGGGAGGGGTGGTGTGGGTGGGCTACCAGTCAAAGTATTAAAAAAATATTCGTAGTGTTGTCTTTATCTGAGATATTGAAATTTCGGTGTTAAACATTCTAAAGGATTTTGTTAGAAAAAGACACAATTGTGCTCAAGTAAGTCACATCTTGGTGGCGGTTGCGTGAAACGCCTAGTATAGGCCTAACGTTACTCAATCTGTCACTGAATATGGGTGGTTTATTAATACAATGAACCTTTCCAGTTTAGCTATGCCCTGCCCATCTCTAGCTAAACTCCACCCATACCACTCTCGATTTGGGATCGATGGATTTCTGAACTTCTAGACGATAAATTTCAAGAAAACTATACAGGTAAGCCGTGGAATATTTTGACACTAAATTGACTGGGTCCTGTTGCTGCCTATGGCACCAACAGCGCCCAGTCAAATTACTTTCAAAACATTAAACAGCATTTTTATTAAATAACAAAAACATACCATTCGTGTAACGTGTCAGATTGTTAAGCATTTAAAATGGACTAAATCGAGTCCGTCATGACGTCATTATTATTTACACTTAATTAATCACTTAATTAATTACGACGTCATATGACGTAATATGATGGATAGACAACCTGAAAAGGCCTATTAGCAGGTAGTATTAATTACCCTCACTCCGTCAGAGGATGAGTGTATTGTATTCGGGTCTACGTGCGTTCGGGATAGTAAGGGTCTGCAATCTATGATTGGCCTTGTTAAAATATGTGACCTATAAATACAGGTACTCTCTTCATACAAGTGGTACATATTGTGTGGACCACGCATTAACAAGTGGTATTAGCCCTGTAATGCTCAATTTGGTCATACCAATTTCAATAGAGGGATCCATTTCTAGGTATGCCACGCCTATTTCTAGCTAAGCTCCACCCCTTTTTTGCGTGTTGGAATCGATGTATATATATATACACGCTGAATAATGAATTCCCAGACTTCCAATTTCAAGGTAACTATATAGGTAAGCTGATGACTATTTTGAAACTAATTTGACTGGGTGCAACGAAAACCGTGAATCGGCCTAAATTTGAGCCGAAATTTTTTCATGGTAGATAGTTTTAAATCTCACTACTCTGTAAGCGTTTGCCTATACCTATCTAAACATATGGGTAACATTCTGGGGCCGAACCCATTATGAGCGATATGCCAGGACATACCGACACCTATCTGAATGTGGTAAATGTGAACCAACCATATTACAATGGGGCCATACGGCGAATATGTAATTACCTACGATGAGATTACTTGATGGTAGAAGTGAGCAAAAGCACTAGCTCATATTGAGTTATATACATCCATATATAAAATAATTATTACAAATCGGGAACAGACATTCTGATACCGAATATAGTAAATTGTTGGCATTTGACAACTCCCCGTGGCTACTAAATTGAATATTACGAAATTACTACGTGGTAGAAAACTCAAGATTCATTAGCGTGATCATATCACTATCTAACCATATCGGTGAAATTATGTGGCCAAACCTATTGCAGACAGATAATAGTAGGGCATTGAAAAACCGCGGATCTGCCAAAATTGGAACGAATTTACGCGATGAAATCGTATACTACGAAATCACTTCACGGTCCAATTTTTTTTAATTCCCAATGTAACTATCGTATTCAAATCCTTCTACGTCCATGTGAGTGAAGTTCTGGAGCCGACCATATTACATACAGACAGTAGGGCACCGAAAATCACGAAAAACCCCAACATTTAAGCCAATTTTTGCCTAATAAAATTATTTCATCTAGAATTTGTTAGATTCGGAATATACCTAGTATATCAAGGCTCAAGTCTATGTATGTGAAATTACGGGGCTAAACATACTACAGACAATAGTGCACTGAAAACTGTGAATCACCGGAGATTTAGCAGATTTTCGGTATGAAATTGTGCACTACGAAATTACTTCATGGTGAAAATTTTTTTAACCTCAATCCATTACTTCACTAGCGTATTGATATGCCTATCTAACTATAAAGTTGAAATTCTGTGGCCGAATTTCCTGTAGACGTTCTTAACTTAGCACATGCATAGGCCTACACTTTCGGTTGATTTCAACAATCTGCTACAATAGTATTGACAGCAGTTTTGACTGGAAATTTGGAACATTGGTAGCCTATCAATTCCATTGACCCTACATGGATTTATTCCCACGGATGGATTAAAGACAAAAGGATACTACTGATAATCTCACATCCATTATTCATTCGTATCCCGCGAGTTCTCTTTCGATACGAGATCGAGAAATGTATCTCGTATGTAGGGGCCAATTGAGTATCCATTGGCGTAGTGATTTCACGATCCACAGTGTTGCTCTTACAGTCCGATACGGAGATAGACTGGGTCCCGGTCTGTCTGGTATCCGAAGGTGAGTCTACGTAACCGTCTAGTCGCTGTGATAACGTAAGAAGATGACCTGTCATTACATTAGAGGTGTAGTTTCGAAGAAGCCAAGCCTTTATTTTTAGATGGATCCATTATTGTTAGCGAACTCTGTTTACTTTTTCGCCCTCTACAATATTAGTATGCATGTTTTTCTTTTGCAATTTACCACACACATAGTATGCCTCAAGACTGTCTGTAACAAGTCTGTAATCTTTACCCTATCTCGAATGCAACGAATGTGAATCATGCTATATTACAATACGGGAATGGTTAAACAGACATGGTACATCGTCGTCGTCCTCATAATTTATTAACAGTGTATTACCTAAATTGAGTCAAGAATATAAAAAAAATATTTGCTTATTGAGTGCCTATTTGCAGGCCAATAGACGACTGTTTTGAAGAGTTACTATTGGACTTACTGGCTCAATTATCGAGCCAGTTATTTCATTGGTGAATTTTCAAAAACTATCTTCTCTTGACCTGCAAATTAACATCATCAAGATCACTGTAGAGGCCGGTTTTGGCGGCCTCCTCATGACAGGGTTAAAATATAATAAGAGAAGATGATAGGCTTACATGGACAGTCGTTGTGGTTGCAATACTCAATACAGGTCTATGATAGCAACAAGTAGGTGGGTAGGGTGGGCGGGCTACCAATCAAAGTATTAAAAAGATATTCGTATAGTTGTCTTTATCTGAGATATTGAAATTTCGGTGTTAAACATAGAAAAACACACAATTGTGCCCAAGTAAGTCACATCTTGGTGGTGGTTGCTTGAAATGACTTACGGCTTGAAAATCCCTAATAGTCCAGTCAATCTAGGCCAAAAATATTTTAACCCGGAACAAATTGCAACATAATTTTTTTACCTCGCCCAGTGTATAGGGGGCCATCATGTACAACATATCAAAAGTCCTCCAAAATTCCAATATGGGAAAGGGTAAAATCTGCATAATTATTACCAGATTTGGGCCATTTCACCTGAAAAATCCATTTTTCTTTATTTCTTTAAAACCGGTATGTAATATATGTGTGACTGGGTATTTTTGGACTTTTTTAGTAATAAATGAATACGATTGACATATTCTCCACAAATTAAATGTATTGTGTTATGCCACTTGCATGAATTTAACTAATACCATCATTGGTATTGATACAATACATATTATATTTTATTATGTCACGGTATTGTGTGTTTCTAAGCTAAGCTAAGATGAAATAGTATGGCATAGGTACCTGGTTTCTACTAATTTCATCTTGCATCAATTATCCAAGTCATCTTCCTCAATGAGCGTTATTGAATTCGAGCAACTGAGACCCTTACAGTCTTCGCAGGCGGATGTGCAGCTGAGCCCATGTTTTCTACAGGTGCATCTCTTTGATTCACAGCCAGTTTTGCAGCTGCATCTAAATGAATACAGTAAATCGTCAAGTGCTGCCAGCATGTCAGTCTTAACAGGCAGCAGTTGGTGGTTGAGAACTTTCCAGCCCCATTCTGTTGGATCCATATCTCCAGCATCTCGTCTCCAAACTTGAATTTGGTAGTACACGCGAAGACTGTGAAACTTTGCGGATGCGGGTGTTGGTGGTAAATATCGTGCTTCAACATACTTGGAACTTTTTGCAACCTTCTCCCTGAATCGCTTGTACCGCAAAGCAACTAGACTATCCATTGAAGTGCCATTGTATAGAATAAGCATTGCCTTCTCACCTGCTTTTATCACGTCATCTTTATTCGCATTACTCATTGCAAACACTTCAGCAATTTGAGAGAGTTCTTTGCAGCACTGGATTTTGCTAAGGGATGCAGATTTTCCAATTCCATAAAGCCTAGATGTTGAGTCACAGCCAAGGATAGCATGGATAAATAACAGCTGTGAGCACAAACAGAACCCGAGTTTTTCCTTTGCCATTTTGATATTCCACAGTCGGGGTTTCTTTGCATTTTGCTTTGGCTCTGGTCTGAAAAATAGCTAACAGCCATTCATATCAGTATGGTATAGAAGCAACACCAGTAGGTCGGTATCGTCTCCAACAAGAGCAGTATTTGTTGACTTTGAAGCCAAGATAGCCGTTTGCGTAATTAAGACATCAGCATCACCGCTTGCCTTTATCGTTAAGCATCCAGCCTGTTCGAGAGATGAACTTAAGATTGATACGAACCGATGTTTGTTCTGCTTGTTACTAAGAAAATCAGGCTTACTCAGAGTTACAACTGTTTGCGGAGTCAGTACAACAGTTGCGCCTGATCCACGAGTTCACCTCTTATGTGTTACATCTTTTATGTCTGGGCCTTGGTCATAACCATCAAAAACTACTGTAGCCTTTCCATATTTGCTTATGCAATATTTTACATATCTTTGACAAACATTTGCAGCGGAATATTCTACTCTGTCAACTTCAGCATCTGCAATTGTAGGTAGTGGTAGGTTGTATGCATTTGCAATCAAGATTGTACTGAGAGAAGCAAAAACCATGAGGTGTCCTCGAACTGCTCGAGAAATTGCCTTTCCACTAAGAATGTATTTGACAGCATTCTCAGCGTAGACTACCTCTAGAATAGGCGCAAGACCGCTTCCTGCCAATAAGTGACCAATGCAGCCAAGGAAGCTCATCTCCATATGAAGACCTCCGAGTCTTAGACTAATTTGCTTTAATGGACTCCAGCTCGGCTCAATCTCTATGATAGTCATAGCTTTCCAAAATAAGGGCTAATCAAATGTAATCACGGGTGCAACATGGTATCGGTTTGCCTGTTCACAAACATAAGTCAAAGTGGAAAAGATGCAGGTCATGTTACTTGGCTCTAGATCTATCATCGGAAGGAAAATAACAGACGATTTACCTGGATAAACTCCTTGGTGAACAGTTTGCATCATGCCAGACCATGACTGTCTCCTTGAACGCAGAAACAAAGAGAAATCCCAGAGGATGTCAATGTCAGCTGTTGGGTCTGTTTGTTCCATCGCAGTTAACTCCTTAAAGGTCAATGGGAAGTTCCTGGTAT
This sequence comes from Chaetoderma sp. LZ-2023a, assembly GCA_034401795.1. Taxonomy (NCBI): domain Eukaryota; kingdom Metazoa; phylum Mollusca; class Caudofoveata; order Chaetodermatida; family Chaetodermatidae; genus Chaetoderma; species Chaetoderma sp. LZ-2023a. The sequence continues at coordinate 101,251,201 of CM067371.1, forward strand.
GTTGAGACCCAAAGTTCCTGATACAGATCTTGCCAACTTGCTTGATATCTTCAGATGTTACATTTATCCTTGGAATAAGTTTGCACGAAAGGTTTCCTGGTGTAACAGATGCAATGATTCCCATTCCATGAAATGTATTATGCCCATCTATTGTGCAAATATTGTGATCCACATTGTCGGCAACAAACTGAATGAACTCGCCTGATAATGGCTGTGGTAGATCTCCACCATGAAGTGATGCACTGCGCTCAAACCTCTGTATCTCCGCGTATGAACATCCAAATCCGTGCTTGTACAAGGTGTCAACAATAAATCTAGATCCAAATTTATGGTGCATCTCACATGACAGCCCGAACTGCAAAGGTGCCAAAATAACTCTAGGACGAGTTCCTTGCATAATAGCCTGTCCAACTGATGCCTGTTTCATTTCTGTGTCTTTTCCAGTAAACAAAATCCGCAATAATTCCCGCAGTGTCTCTGGTAAATAATTCAATGCCTTTACTGGGTCGCTCATTTGCTCCCTTGATGGATAGCTTTCAGATGATGTGCATGAATCAATTAACTTAATATCGTGTCTAAGCAGTTTGGCAGCTGTCTGGATGATTTCTCTTCTGTTCCTTATAGAAGTCAGTCAAAATAGTAGATGCTTTAGAACGAAAGGTAACAACGTTTGGCTTACCATTCACAGTGCTAATAAATATTTCATCGCCATAATTATCTTTTATTTTATCCTGCATGTATTTTGTACTGTATGCTTTATTCTCTTTATCATCGAGATACTCTTGCATTTTATTAACGAGGTCGTGCAGGGTCAGCTGCTCATCATCATTATTTTCAAGAAATGCCATTGTCGCACTAAATGCTCTTACTCTGTCCAAGTCTTCTGGCCTTCCATGTTTTTGGGATGAGCAAGATGAGTGCAGCTGAGGGATATTTTTCATGGTTCGAAAATTTACGCTGCAGCTTTGATGGTATACTGCATTGACAACGCATAAATCCGGCGTGAAGGCAAGCCGCCCAGCTACAAGTTTGCCCCATTCGTCTTTTCTCTGCTCACAGGCCTCGGCGATACTACATTGAAAGTCATGAGTACTTACTGGATAAATATCATAGCCACGTTTCTTTCCATCTTGAATTTTTGCAGGGTATCCGCATAGCAAACAATGTTCACTAAAATTGAATGTTGGACTTTCTGAACGGAGTGTTCGCATGGGTGGCGGAGATTGTTCAATTTTCTCTGCGTCACGGGCAATCCGCTTGAGATCAATGAACTCCCGTCGACATTTTACATGAACCCTCTGTCCTACTTCAGCTATGACATCGCTTTCACGGGCTCTGATAGCATTGTTAATACCGTCACAGCCTTTAACTCGAAGCTTAACAGTTTGTGAGCCATTTTCTAGGCTCTGGTTACAAATAACGCATGTATCTAAATCCATGTCCATATTCTGATTGAATTGTATAGAAATTTATTCAAATTGTGAGATAAAAGTGAAAATTAAAATGCAATTTATTTTAGATAAAATTTTAAAAGCGAAAAACAAAATTAAACTTACTTTAAATATAATTTTTTTAAATTACCCCGGCCCTGTGCATACAACCATATTTAATCTGTGGTTTGGAGAATTTGTACAAGTGGTTCAAGGCAATATTGCCAATTGCTTACTGTCTTCCGTGACCATGAAATTCGGAGCTTAGACAACATTTCTACTTCGTTTATTTGCGGAATGAAGCAGGTAAGGGAAGTTTCATTATTCGGATAATGGCGGTAGCTAAATATGCGAATTTACCCACTTTCCCATCGAGGGATTTTGGAGGACTTTTGATATGGGACACCTGGCAGTCCCATGAATGCCGCAGAACAGAAATAAATTCTGTTGCAATTTGTTCTAGGTTAATTTCTAGTTTTACTGGACTATAACGTTAGTCAATCTGTCGCTGAATCCGGATGGTTTATTAATACATTAATACCCCGCTCGTGTTGGATCTCTGAGCTTCTTGACTATCAATTTCCAGAAAACTATACAGGTAATGTGTTGACTATTTTGAAACCAATTTGACTGGGTGCTGTTGCTGCTTGTGGCAGTAACATCGCCCAGTCAAATTAGTTTCAAAATATTCACCAGCATGTTTTCTAAATAGCAGACATACAATTCGTACAACGTGTCGGACTATTAAGCATTTAAGACGGACTAAATCAAGTCAGTCATGACGTCGTGATTATGACGTCATCCTGTACGTCACGTCGTTGATTATGACGTCATATGACGCAATATGATGGATTGACAACATGAAAATGCCCATTAGTAAGTGGTATTAATTATCCTCCCTCCGTCAGAGGACGAGTATATTGTATACAGGCCAGCAATCTATGATTGGCCTTGTTAAAATATGTGACCTATAAATATGGGTGGTCTCTTAATACAAGTGGTCCACATTGTGTGGGCCACGCATTACTAAGTGGTGTTAGCCATGTAATGCTCAATTTGCTCATGACAATTTCAATAGAGATCCGTTTCTAGGTATGCCACGCCTATTTCTAGCTAAGCTCCATCCCTTTTTTGCGTGTTGGAATTGATGTATATATATATATATATATATATATATATATATATATATATATATATATATATATATATATATATATATATATATATATATATATATATATATACACTTGTGCAAAAGTTAAGCACCAGCAAAAACAATAGAACGTAGAAACATGATGGTACAACTAGGCTGCCATACTTTTTGTCCCCGCGTTGGCTGACATAATTCCAAGTACGAAATGCACATGCATGCATGACTTCACGCCGCTTGATGTCCGTGCGTGGCGGGAAACAGCACACGTGTTCAGTTATGTAAAAGTCCAGTTTGAGGTGTAGAACATTACATACAGATTTAGGCGACAAGATTAGGAATTTTGTGTTCATGACCGTGGTTTATTTGTACAGAGAGAATTAGCTCTTGATTGTGAACCGCTATGGCAAGACGAAGGTTAAGTGATCGTGTGAAATGGCAAATCATAGGCATGCATACCACTGGTATGTCATGCAGAGAGATTGGCAGACAGCTGAACATTAACCATACTGTAATCAGTCGTTTGATTGCAAAACATGGGCAAACTAACGAGGTGAAGGACAGGCCTAGATCTGGAAGACCGAAGAAGACTACTGCCCGTGATGATCGAGCCCTAGTACGCCTTGTTAGGAGATCTCCATTCACCAACAGCAGAGTGCTCAGCCAGCAATGGGAAACGCGCAATAGAGTGTCAATGTCTACCATCAAAAGGAGACTGTATGCTGCTGGCATGAAAGCTAGGAGACCTGTCAAACGTCCTCTCCTCACTGCACACCACAAAGAGGAGCGTCTGAGGTGGTGCAACGAAAGAAGACACTGGAACATGAGATCCTGGAGACGGGTACACTGGTCCGATGAAAGTCGGTTTCTGCTTCATGCCACAGATGGTCGAACTCGTGTATGGAGGTCCAGACGCACGTGAAAGAAGTTCCATTTGGTGGAGGTTCCTTTATGATATGGGGGTGCATCTCATTTGATTGTAAGCTGGATCTGTTGACTGTACCTGGAACACTAAATGGACAAAGATATCAAGATTCCATACTGGATAGAGTTGTGGTCCCTCATTTTGTAAGTCATGCACCTGGAACCCACCCTATATTCATGGATGACAACGCCCGACCACATCGTGCTAGAGCTGTGCATGAATACCTCCGCCGGAATGCCATCGAAACCCTACCATGGCCAGCAAGGAGCCCTGACATGAACCCTATTGAGCATATCTGGGACATTCTGGGAAACATGGTGAGAAGGAGGGATCCTCCTGTGCAGAACCGACAGGAATTAACAGACGCACTCCATCTTGAATGGCAACGAATACCACAATGGCGTATCAGTCGGTTGGTGACCAGCATGAGACGTCGTGTCCAGGCCGTCATCCAGGCACAAGGTGGATATACCCGGTATTAATAATGACAGTCTAAAACTCGTGCACAGATGTTAAACTTCGTTTTCAGACACCATTAATGACAATCTAGCCACGTGTGTCAACTGTAGGGCAATAGTTGTCAGTTGTGTCAACGTAACCATATTCAGGCCTCGTTTTCAAGTTCAAACAAAAACATACAGTGTTTCCCACCATCATAATCAGCATTCCTCTAGTTGCATTATTACCTCTTGCACTAAGATGGATGGGTACATACATGTTTATGCTATTGCTTTCTTCATAGCTCATGAATATACCCTCGCATGTGCGTAAAAATAGGGTGGTGCTTAACTTTTGCACAGGTGTATATATATATATATATATATATATATATATATATATATATATATATATATATATATATATACGCACGCTGAATAATGAATGCCCAGACTTCCAATTTCAAGGTAACCATACAGGTATGCTGATGACTATTTTGAAACTAATTTGACTGGGTGCTTTTAAAGGTTTGCTGCCTCTGGCCGCAACAACGTCAGGTCAAATTAGTTTCAAAATATTCAACACGATGTTGATTAAACAGTAAAGACATAAAATTCGTACACTTGCCGGACTATTGAATGTTCATGACTGAGCTCGATAGGCCATTCATTTACACATTTTAGATTGTGACGTCAGCCTGTATATGACGTAATTGATTATGACGTCATATCCTTCAGTTACAGATCGAATCCAGCCATTATCATAGAAAATGACTGTTGAATAAATAGCAAAGACATACAATTCGAAAAGCGTCTAGTCAAATTAGTTTCAAAATATTCAACAGCATGCTGGTGAAGTAGTAAAGATGATTCGCATACTTGACTGGCTATTCAATGTTCCTGGTGGAGCTAGATACGTCATTCATTACACATTTTGATTGTGACGTCCAGCTACATCTGACCTAAATAATTATGACGTCATATACTGCAGAAACAGATCAGAAAAATTGATTATCATAGAAAATGTCCTATGTCTAATTGCCGTCTAAGAGACCATTGTGGTTTTTCTTTTCCAATTTACTACTGGAATTATAGGATCGGTTATCCAGCCAGTCATTCCAGTGGAAAACTTTCAAAACAAGTTCTCCGGCGAGTAGCTAATGCAAATGGACATTTCTCACGATCACAGCAAGAAGCCATTTGTGGTCAGTTTGATAGAGTGATAAAGTGGATATATAAGAGACGCCGCGCGTGGGCGTGTGCTTGAGTACTTTCATCTGCAGAAGGAATGATAAACATGTTTTGTAAGCAGTCCTCCAGCAAAAGAAGATTACTTATTTAGAGTAGTTATTTGGAGTTCCGTTGGCTGTTTATTAAAATAATTAAGCGGTCATCGCCGCGCAAACTCCATTACAGTCGGACCAGAACAAATAAGAGAACTTGCCATGAATCAGGCACATGAAGATAATAATTATGAGATATCCAGCAATCTAAAAATAGAGCCATGTCTTCGCGCCGAGCATTATTAGATCTCGTATCGATAGAGATCTCGCGAGACACAATCCCCTGCACGAAATGGCCGCATCTATAGGCAATTCTAGCCAGCAATAAATAGAAGCGTGCACGTGAAGCGGGGACGCAATTACGATTCTATGATTGAACTATATCGTAAAATAATTCAGGATCAAACAAAGGAATATATACATCAGTGTTCATGCATTTAACAAGCCATTAAAATCAATCCACATAATCCATATAAGACAGATTCTATGGGAGGTGATAGCCAGAGTGAAGTATCAATAGGCATACTGAGAAAAACAACGAAACCAGAAAATGCTCAGGACATTTGGTGTCCATACATCAACGTACAATTTTAACTAGAAATTGTTATACTATAGATGCTCTCAGAAGGCATCTCCTGCATTTGTGGATGTAAATATTGGCATTCGGTTGGCTGTAGATTCATCACATTTTTATCAATTTGTTCATGAAAATCGAAAAGGACTACATTAGATTTCAAAGAAACTATATTTTAATATTTGTCCAAACTTCCAATATCTGAAATGCCTGACACAGCCAAAATTACCACCATTACTCAACCCAGCACGATGATCACACACGTATTGATCATACAAATCATGCATAAACTGGTTATGTATGATTTGCATGATTCGTACTGACCAAGTATGATAAATTTGGTGTGTTACATATTTCGAAATTGCCGTTTGTGACCCTTTCGCATGGAACATCTCCAATGAGGTCAACAAAAGAACATTTTTCGGAATGTCTTATGTTCCACATTCAAAAGTGTTAAGGAGCACAATCGGTTCTGGCCCATTGCACTTCTGAGGTAATATTTGATTAGCTTTAAATTTAAAAAGGATCGCTCTCCAATACAGTTGGTGACAAACATGTGTAGATACAGCCACAGGGCTATCTTTATATTTGAAAAATGTTTCAACCCAGAATGAATAACGAGAAACATCATAAGTTCACCACTCTTCTCGGCTAAGTAGGATTCAGCTTGTGTATTTGATTATTGCGTTGTAGTTGAGCTGAGAATTGAGTTAAACGTAGGAGCAAACTACACAACTTCTGTCTCCGTACTCCTCAATAGTTACGTAGATACCATTTGGCAAGGTTAGATGCTGCGTGACCGTGTCTCTGGGATTAGCTGTTGGTAAACTGAGCATTTTTGATAGAAATATAAAGCTTGATTGAAGGACTACATATTGGTGAAGCCCCTGATTCAATGCAGCACAACGCTTATCAATGGTTGGAAGGTAAGCACTCACTCTAAGCTTATCTCTAGGTGATAGTTGAACATCCCCAGTCGTGATTAGTTCATCATTGTGCCGTCTTTTCTTACGAACGCTTTGCTTATGATCCTTATAGTCACTGTGGCCACACCTTTCAACACCTTTCTGCTCAAATCCATCAAACTACGGACACAAGTCATCAACTAATTTCCAAAGAAATCCAAATAACTTTACAATTGTGGTAAAGGGACAGACAAGTCTATTGCAACTGTAGATTTGTTTTGTGGAATCTGTCCAGAAATATCTGCCATACTTCCAGCAAAACGGCTCTCTCAACTCGTTTCGGTTGCCAAATAAGACCAGATATTTCACTCCTGATTTCAGCAGGTTGACTACAATCTGCTGACAGCTCCTAACACAGGGAGATTTTTATTGTGTCTTTCACTAAGAGCTTCGACAGCATCAACCGTTGTTGACCAACGGGTGTTCGACAAGCATTTATCAACTGCGCAATTTCAATGCTTGCTATTTTGCAATGATTCAGTGTTTTCTCCAGCAATGAGTACTGTTCTGTATCAGCTTAAGCAATGCTATATCAACATGTCAACTTTCTGCTGCACATTTGCTCAGTATAAAGGCTATGAGATGGGCATCTTTTCTGATTGATCGAGAGCTTATGACGTCATCACGTCATCAATGACGTCAACAATATTTGAATGAGGCCACTCCCATCTTTCCCGTTAAAAATATTCGAATCTAATTGTTCTATCGACCAATCAGATTCAAGTGGTTTTTTTTACGCATGTGCGTGCGCGTGTGTGTGTGGAATTAGGCATGACCTAATTCAAATATTGATGATACCATAAGCTCTCAACAAATCAGACCAGCTGCCTATCCCGGCTGAGAGTTCGCAGACAATCAGAGCATCCACTTATATGGTCGGCATTGTTCGAGGCTTTGGATATATTGACCCTCTGTAATGCTGATTGACAGGCATAATAAGTCATGAAAGTGTTAGAGGTGGGAGTCACCTAATTCAAAATATTGATGACGTCATAACTCTCAACCAATAACCGCAACTGCTTATACAGTTTTCACTGCTCGATCTACTGACAGGTGTAATGAGGCATGAAATGTATATGGCGGGGTGGGTCCAAACCGAGGTCACGTGATCCCTCGAGGCCTATCAGAGCAGCCACGTATATGGTCACCATTGTTCAAGCCTGAGGTGTCAATCGAGGTCATGTTGAAAAATGTAGATTGTTTTTCTGTTCTGTTCTACTCACGATTACTGGAATCGGTTCTTACTGGATGACTTCGGGAAAGGTGGTCTTCCTTACTCTGTAAATCTTCTACACAAATAACTCATAACACTTCTTGCAAATTATAAATAAATAAACAAAACTTTATTGGTTCACAATAAGAGAAGCCGTATTGCAGGCTTTGTAAATCTAAACAATACTTTTGAACTTGTACAATTTTTTGATTTGATTTGATTTATTCTCCTGGTAAATATTACAAATTACAATATGATAACAGGGAGTCCACTGGAGGCTGTGCCTATTAGCTTGTGGACCCCTGACATAGAATAACATACAAGTTACACATGATTTGACATAAGTAGACATAAGGCATAATTATGACAATATATTATACATAACTACAGACAAATAATATAGGATTTGACATAGAAAAAGAAGAGCAAAAAGAAGAGCAAAAAAAAGAGAAAAAGACAAGACATTTGACAAACATGGTTCACTTGTTTTTTATTGTTCTTCATACTGTGGGTAACATATTTCACTCATTGGAATGGGCTAGGGGATGAAGGGAGTGGGGTGGGGCTGGAGTTCATCCTGTTTCTACTACTATTATTATTATTATTATTATTATTATTATTATTATTATTATTATTTTCTATCACCTTCTTTCCCTAGAGGAAAGAGAGTAAACCGGCTATGTGAATCTGTGTTCGAGTCTATTTCTTAGTGTGTTTGTCATGGCTGGATTTTTTTAGAGCTCTTAGATATGATCAAGTTCTGGATCTGTGTATATCTTGAGGAGTGCTGGTCCAATTTGACTCAGGATTTAACACAGAAGCTGCACACTCGCTGAATATTCCTAAAAGCCACCCGACCGAGAGTTGTTGGTGGCTTAGCCAACCACAGCCCCCGGTCAAGTCCTCTTCAAAACACCCAGCAAGAGGAGCTATGTCCCTTGGAATGGGTTGTCTGTAATACACAGGAGCCAGACATTCACATAAAATATAATATAATAAAATAAATTAAATTAAATATGATTATGGTTAATGATACAGTAAAGATAACAATGGCCAACATGATTCTAGCAACAAACTGATTTGGTTATGACGTAAGTAATCTTCTGTACACATTTGGAATAGAAGACATTGCTGCCTTATGCAGAAAATTCTCCCACAAATTCCACTAGGTCCAGAATATTCAGCAGTACCGGTACCTTTTATTTTATGTAGACAATATGTCAATATATCAGTATTGTTAACAGGTGGTTCTTCATGATGAATTGATGGTAATTGCTGTGGTGTCCGGGCGCATGAAGGTGTAGTAACTAATATATGAGTGAGGTCCAATTACTCGATTTAGTACTTATTAATGAACATTTGTTTAATAATATGTTTGCAGGAATTTTGACTAATAATCCGTGTACGTGTGTTCGTCTCTGTGTTATTCCAGAGTTTTGTAGCTTGAAAGGATGGTTTTTGTTTTGAGATTTCCATTCTACTGTATTCTGTGTGAAAGTTGTGTCTAGATCTGGTGTTGTATGCGTGTATTTCAGTGTTTAGGTTAAAGAGAGAAGACAGTGAATTTGGTAGATTACCTTTGAAAAAATCTTTTATTATTGTATATAATTGGAGATTACCAATATCTTCTAGTTTTAATAAATTTTCTGTCTTGTAAACATTTTGGGCCTTTCCTGTTTGTGCAATAAGTTTAATGGCTTGCTTTTGAAGTGATTTTAGTCTTGCCAGTCTGATTTTATATGTATTAGTCCAAATAGTGTTGCAATAAGTAATTTGTGGGAGTATTAACGTGCAATATGGTGTTTTTAGTATGTTAGGTGGTAAGTATGATTTAAGTCATCGCATGATCCCAATGTTTCTTGCCACTTTAGATGTTACAATCTTTATATGTTTCTCCCAGGTTAGATCTGTATCCAGGTAGACACCTAAGAATTTAGCAAACTCGACTAAACTAAACTTTAACTATTTTCTAACAAAACTATTCTAAACTGCTAACGATGAATAATCAATTGCTGATGTTAAGCTCATACTCAAGAGAGATGACTGCTCGAGAAGAGTGCAATCGGCAGCTTAAAGATTTGGACATCATGCACGTCCTTATATACAATAAAAGTGGATTCGTGCATGACGTCGACCTAATGACATCGCAGAGGGCTTCCCTGGTGATTTCCAAAATCTAACTACTTTGATTGGTTAACACGCTCCTGCCCACACTCAAAAGACGGTCGGACTCAACCGGTCAAAACCAGTATGCAAGTGATGCCTCTTGACCGATTACATATACAATTTTGCTTTGACAAGCCTTGTCAAGCATCTATTCCCTGCATACTTTCATTCCTCTTACTCATTGTTTTATTCTGACAACAGCGTTAACCATTCAAGTATTGCCTTAACAGGATTACCTTACTACATAAAATCTATATTCGGATTCGACAACAAGTGGTTATGAGATGTCATGACGTATGCCTAGGTGATCTCTGACCTGGCATGCACATTCTGGGTAATTACCGGAAGTAAGCATACATCATGAGATTTCCACGTGGTGCTGAATCATATAACTGGATCTGTGAACACCATTTCTGCTATCTGACTTGCTTCTTCGAATCATGTAAATATCCTTCTTAATTAACCATCTTGTAAGACCTTGTTGTATTAAGTACCCAGAAGACATCTTAAGATCTATCTTGATCTTAATCCATCAGCGTCTTACCGTCGCGGTATCTAAACCTTGTCTTAGGGTGACAGAACCAGTTTCTAACCTACCAAGGGCTAAAGATTTTGTTCGAGTCTCATAAACGATTATGACTATGACTATGACTTTGCGTGGGTTGAGTATTTATCTAAATTATCCGATCTAAATCCTGATTATGAAAATGACAAAACTAGCTTGATTGTAGCAACCAATCTTAATCAAACGTAAATCAAACATGGCTAAACTAATTTAGCCATCACCGGGGATCATAATCATCCATTTAGAAACCCTCTAAATGTTCACATAAAATATATAATTTACACCTTCAGTAAGCAACATGGATAACTAATAATAACAGTGGTGGTAATCGGATATCCCAATACGGATATAAATAAATCACTACATAAAAGCTCTACACCACACATCATGTCATAACGACCTTTAAATAAATAGACATTGCTTACTGCCAATAGCGACCAAAATAGTTGGTCCTATAGCTGATGACGTATATACAAATACTCACTGTCTATAGCGACCCAAATAGTTGGTCCCATATCCAGTGACATATCATGATGACGATGTTATGAATATTCAAGACTGAGGATGTGATGCAAAACATACTTGACCTGCACAGTGTCAAAATGTCATCTGCAAATATTTATCCGGGTACCAAAAGGTAGCCGTGGGGTTCGCGGGTAGCTAATCCACAATTCCCATATTTACATAGTGACCTCCCCCAGCCAATCGGAACAGCCAAGTATACGCTCGCCAATGTTTAGCCTGTAGAGCTATTGACATGGGTAATGAGCAGTGAAAATGTTATGGGCATGCCCTATTTCAAATACTGATGACGTCACAACTCCCAGCCAATCGGGACAGCCGCGTATACAGTTGCCAATATTTGTGCTGTAGAGACATTGGCAGGGTAATAAACTGTGCAAATGCTTAGGGGGCCTGGGAGCACTATAAAGTCATAATGTATTGAACCTGGCAAGTGGCCAGTGTCCATATAACAATAATAATAATAATAATAATAATAATAATAATAATAATAATAATAATAATAATAATAATAATTCCTGCGTTCATACCCTAGATTTACAAACATGAAATATGTCTGATTGCTGTAGGATTTTGTGGAACTATGTTGGGAACTCATCCCGTCAAAATATTTTCAAAATCTTCATCAGCAGTGTTATTAAATATCCAAGACGCTCGCTTCCGGGCACCAGCTTGTCATAATTTTTGTTCAGAAAATAAGTTTGGACAAGCGTGAGATCATGCGGTTTGTGCTCTTTGGACATTGCGTGTGATTCTTCTTTTCCAGTGTTTGCATATGTGAGTATGCAGAAATGTATACACGTCATCAATTTAAACAATATTACAAATGTCTATGACAAATTGCAACTTTAATTTCTTTATATGCATCGTAAATAAGGTATGCAAATATAACTTTCATCTCTGATTACATCAGTAATAATTGTTAAAATCTAGACGCTTACTGACTATCAATAATATGTGTTCCATTTACATTTGATTAACTCTAATGTATGTGTGTAGTAGAGTGATTGATTAATTAATAGCCTAATCCACAATTATTTTAAAACTATTTAGCAAAAGCTTTGGCTACCAAGGATAGCAACAACTTTCAAGTCTCATTTAAAATGTTTGATGATGTGCGTCCATTGAGCAGCATCGTTTGCATTGAATTGGGTGGCAACTGTAACAGTGCATGGTTGGAGCGTATATGCCTTTTGAAATAAGCCTAACACGAACTGTCTTCATTGGTCAAGGTGGTTGCTAACTTGTGATGTTAACTTGAAAGACTTGTCTAAGCATGGGGGTGTGTTACTTAACTTTGTTGTAATAGCTCCCGCATACAGCAATAAAACAACAGTAAACATGTTTATTTTGTATCTTCATTGCGATAATTTAAGATCACTCGCTATGTAGTCTACCTGTTTAGAATTGCTGATAGTTTCAACAGTCTTAAATATAGGTAATCATGTGATTTTATGGAATTGTGATGACTGATCACATGGCATGAGACTCATTCATTACACGCTGAACAAGTGTCGATCATGTGTACAAGAATTAAAGAACGAAGTCATTTTATATGCAATTAGGTTATGTTAACACGTTATGTTATGCTAATATTATGTTAGTTGAATATGAATGACCAATAGAAAATCAATCCTTTACAATTTTATAAATATTATCGAGTAGTATCGAGTGTCATTCATCATTCATCATTCATCACCATGCAAGTAACTAGCCTCGACGTGTCTACTCAAAATTTTGCTAAAAAAAAATTTTTTTATGAGGATGAAAAAGGTCCGGATATTTGTTAGAATGGCCGGCAATCAGGAGGCCTGTTAAAAATCCACATTTAAAAAAAAAATCCGAAGAGATGGCCAACCTCTCGCTTGTATAGCCATTTGCCTATTCTGTGCAGAGTTATAAACCTGTAATTGCACTATACCTAGATATGTGGATGGAGGCACCTAAAATTAAGAAAACTATAGACTTACAACACATTCAACAATGCATGAGAGCAGATCTCTAGCATATTCACATGCCACATATCCACACATGTCAGATACAGCCCATCGCAACTCAATTAGTTTTCAAAATATTCAACAACATTGTGAGCTATAGCGTCTAGAAATTTGAATCATTTATTCTCCATTGTGTAATGGATTAAATATATTGAGATAACCGTTTTAACGCTTGACACCCATCAATCCTAAGAGGATTTGGTAATTGTAATTTTGGGTGAGAAATAATTAACATAGATCTAGGCGCGCAGGTTGGTAGCATGAAATTTTGGGACTACGATCCATCAGAGACCCTTCAAGTTATTACGTATAAAACATATAGGGTGTCGAATTGATACACTTATTTAAGACATGGTGAGACCTGCTACATTATCGCTGGTGGGATGACACTTGTCTAGATGCTAAATATGGCTCCAGCAACGTTTGTGACGGCTAGTCACAATATTGTGTATAGTATTTTAATGAAACTTGCAAGGTACTGCTGACCGACCGCTCGTTATCTACATCAAATGGCACAACATCATCTTGCTCCTCTGAATTTTAAGGAAGAATTGAACAATGGCGCTATTCGTAAAAATAAGGAGCTCAGAACGATAGCAAATTAAGTTCTAAATTCTTTATGGGGATATTTCTCTTTGAATTGCTATCCTAAGAATGAATTCGTAAATATGTGGGAGATAAATTTAACGATATCAGAGTATGAAATGGCAGCAACCTTGGTTATCGCATCATTCGTCACGAGTTATGTTAGGGTACACTTGCTCGAGTATTGTAGTGGTTGGTACATCATGCATTTATCATGATACGGATTCAGTAGTGTTTCTTCAGAAACAAAATTAACCCATGCTAATTCCTGTATATCACGACAGACTCGGGTATTTTACTAACGAAGTACCGTCAGGTAGTGAAATAATGTACTTCATCTGCACTGGTCCTAAAAGTTACATGTGCAAACAGACGAACAGACAGGAATTATTACGAGCATATGCAAGGTTAGGGGGTTAAGGCTAAACTTTATAGATTTCGACACTTTACTTGCTGCAGTCATAAATCCTAATCTAGTAACTCTCGCAACGTATCCTAATACCATCATTAGGTCTAAAGCTTTGGAGCAAAGATATGGAAAAACGCTTCGCATTCATCTACAAAAAGTGGGTGATTTATGACAAATATTCCACTAAACCTTATGGGTTTCAGTGCACCCCCTACTGTATACTCGAAATGCGATAACGTTTCCCTTCTCCCCCCACCCAGCACCCCTAGCACCGCGATCATAATCATAATCATCAGAATCATAATCATCATATTCATCATCATCATCATCATGATCATCATCATCAGAAGCAGTAGCCCTGCTACAAGTGCTAGGCCTCAAAGTAGATCTAAGATCACTGATCTTGCATCGGGCGCAGGGGTGTAACACTTTATCTGGGTACCAAGCCAGGTATTTGGAGCGAGTGGCCAACCATAGCACTAAACAACTCATCTTTCATGACAGTTAATATAATGAATATCCGTCGAGGTGCTCGCCGTGTGAGTTCCCGCCAGGCATGTTCTTCACCAGCCACCCCGCCCCCCCCCCCAGCCTCGAAGGGGTCCATCCAAGCTACTGGTGGTAAAGTTCGTAGGCCTTGGAGAAAAAGGAAGAAGGTTGTCCAACCTAAAGAACAAGTAAGCAAACCGCTGACTATCATGCAATGGAATGCTGAACGAGCTTCTAACAAGAAAACGGAGCTTATATTAGCCAAATTCTCAAGGAGAAAGGCGTAGATGTTGCATGTATCCAAGAAACTCATCTAAATGCCAACAGAAGATTCTGTATAAGAGGATTTCAGTGCTTCAGATCTGACAGGGATCGGACACATAAAGGAGGAGTCATAACCCTGGTCTGGAATAACCTAAACGCCATTGAGGTCCAGAGAGACATGGAGGACCTGAAATTCTCACAATCAGGATAATTCCAGAGAAACATCCTATCACTGTTGTCAACTATTACTACCCTAATAATCAACCATTGAATCTCGGAAAGATCTCTGTTCACCCATATTCAACTATTATTGCTGGTGACCTCAACAGTCATTCTCAGTTATGGGGCTACCATGCTACTGATAGGAGGGGTGAGGACATTGAAAATTGGATGGATGAGCAGAAGCTGATTCTCTTGAATAAGGCAGATTACCCCCATACATTCTGCTCAAGATGATGGCATACCTCAAGTTCTGCTGATCTAGCATTTTCGACAGAAAATCTACATCAAGAATCTTTGCATATTGTTGGAGGACAACTTGGAGGCAGTGATCACCACCCTGTTTTCATTATCATTAACATGGATGTTGAGACTCACCGAAATCAGACCCCTTGATGGAACTATAAGAAAGCAGACTGGGACAGATATCAGAAAGAGAGTGACAGATTGGTAAAAGACATTGATGTCAAAAACCAAAACATCAATAAAGTTGTTGAAGAGCTTAACTCTGCTTTATTCTCTGCTGCTGGCAAATGCATTCCTAGGGGATCCAGGAAAAACTACAGACCTTACTGGAGTACGTCTCTGCATAAGTTACACAAAGAAATGTCCAACGCAACGGAAATTGCAGAGAATGTCCCAACAGAAGCCAACCACGTGAGACTCCAACAATCCAAGGCAAAATATATGAAAGCCAAAATCAGAGCCACCAAAGAATCATGGAGAGAAAAAACTTCAGGCGTAAATATTGAAAAGGATATGAACAAGTTCTGGAGGCTTGTGAAGCAGCTTAACAATGAAAATACCAGAGTACCGAACATAACTCTTGAGGAGGATTGTGAAATTAAAACAGGAGAGGCTGCTGCTGAACACTTTGCTTGTATGTTTCAGAAAGTAAGCAATCTAGATGTGTCAGTGAGTTGTAAAAAAGCTGCAATGAAGTCTGCAAAGGGGAATGGAGAGACACAAATATATGCCGCGGGACTAGATGAACTTCTGACCATCAGCGAGTTGGAGAAAAGCTTGAAAGTTCTGAAAAGCAGGAAGTCTCCTGGACCAGATGGAATAACCAATGAGATGTTGAGGAATCTGGGTACTATTGGAAAGCACAAGCTTTTGGAGATTTTCAACCACAGTTGGCACACAGGAGAAGTTCCCTAGTCTTGGGGAGAGGCCAATACGGACCCTGTACTGAAGGAAGGCAAGAATAAATCGAAAGCGGCAAGATATCGACCTATCAGTCTGACTAGTTGCACTGTCAAAGCCATGGAAAGAATCCTCAACCAAAGACTTCATCGACATCTTGAAAGCAACAATCTCTTAGCGGATGAACAAAATGGCTTCAGAAAGTGTAGATCTACTGAGGATCAAACAACGTATCTGACACAGTCTATTGAGGTGTTCCAACAGAAAAAGCATACCATCACTGTGTGGGTTGAACTGCAGAAGGCATTTGATAAAGTATGGAAGCATGGACTCCCCCAAAATCTCATGACCAATGATATCTCTGGAAAATGTACAGTTGGATAGGCCAGTATCTCCACAACCGAAAGGCATCAGTACAGCTGAACGGGACACCGCAGCAAGAACGTCCTGCTACCACATGGTATTCCTCAGGGTGGTGTAGTCTCCCCCACCCTCTTCAAAATATTCATCAATGACCTGGTGAAGAACCTTCCAATGGGAGTCAGAGCTGCATTGTATGCTGGCGATCTTGTGATGTGGGGCAGTGAGGAGTATGTGTAACAGCCAATTATCCCATGTAACTCGCAATTGATCACCTCAATTCGTGGGTTACAAGATGGTTTGTCCAGATCAACAAAGAGAAGACAGTCGCAACTCTATTCACACTATCCACTAAAAAGGAACACAAGACAAGTCTGAAATTTGGTGACTCAGTTCTGCACTTTGAGGATGAAGTAACTTATCTTGGTCTGATATTTGACAAAAGACTAACCAGGAAGGCGCAAATCAGAAAAGCAGAAGGTATAGCCAAGCAAATACTGGCAGTTATGCGGAAGCTCAAAGGAACAAAATGGGGAGCTAACATGAAAATTCTGAAACAGGTTTATTCTGGATCAGTTAGGCCCATCATCGAATATGGCTCATTATCATGGATGACAGCTGCTACAAGCACCCTTCAGACATTGGATAAGGTACAAAATCAGGCTCTTCGTATCATAACAGGATCTATCAAGACTACTCCAATAGCAGCGATAAAAGAACTTGACAATATTCAGCCACTCCAGCAGAGACGAGAAATCAAGGCCGAGATTCAATACGAGAAATTCAAATTTATGCCTCACCATGTATGTGCTGACTCATCAAATGTCTAGAGGAAGGCTCAAGAGGAATAATGTCTTATTAACTTCAAGGAAAATTGAAAGAAACAGAGAGTCAGACATCTTCCCCAGATGTAGAAACATAACTGCTATCTTTGAGAGGGAACCGTGGAAAGCTTCTGAAATAGAAAACACAATTTCAATCTGGCCCTCGATTCCAGTGATTGAAAGCAAGGGAGATCAAGCAGAGGTGACAAACAAAGTTCGTGCATTGAGTCATATTGCAGAAAACTACCCTGAGGAAGAGTGAATACATGTTTATACAGATGAATCAGCTATCCAGTCTGTCAAGAATGGAGGGGCAGGTTCTCACATTCGGTTTCCATGTGGCGATATAACAGACTCATGCTTACCAACAGGGAAGCAATGTAGCAATTACACTGCGAAAATCAAGGCACTGGTCTTAGCTAGCCAAATGCTGATACAACGAAAACCCAGAAATGAAAATATTGTCTTCCTGACAGACTCCCTCTCAGCGCTCCAGGCGCTGGAGAGTGGAAAGGAAAGTATAGATTTAATTCAAGAAAATCTTATGCAACTGGCTAAGGAGAACAATGCCAACTTACAGTGGATTCCCTCGCATTGTGGAATATTAGGAAATGACAAAGCTGATCACTTGGATAAGGAAGGCTCAAATAAAGAACAATTCAACCACGAGGTCGACTTTGAGGAACTGAAGCATTTCATTAGCCACAAGAACCACCAGCAGGCAGCATAATGATGCAATACACAGCCTTGGTAGGGAGGATCAGACATGTATCTTCAGATTGAGGACTGGTCACAATCGTCTCAATGCACAACTTCACCGTCTCAAGATTACAGATTCTGCACTTTGTGAGTGTCAGCAGGCAGAAGAAACAGCAGACCATCTCTTGCAGCACTGCCAGTGATACGAACAGGCTAGGAGAAGCTTCTGGCCTATTGAAGCATCGTTTGAAGAGAAGATCAGAGGAGACAGAGACAGTTTGATGACCACTTCAGCTTTCATGCACCAAATAAGGAAAACAGTCTAAGATTACTGTCATGAGAAATATGAACGCAAGAAGAAGAAGAAGAAGAAGAAGAAGAAGAAGAAGAAGAAGAAGAAGCAGTAGCATCATCTGCATCATCATTATCATGAGCATCAACATCGTCAGCATCATTCCGACCTTTGGGTTTAAGAGCCTATCGTTTAAATTATTTTATTTCTTTTTTTTATATTTAAAAATGGTGCTTATTAACTGTAGGGGTTACCCATAATGAAAACATTGACACGGCTAGAGCTGGTGGCTATCTCTCGGGCTTAACATTCTAACGGCCACATCGATCCAAAACTCATTCTATAGCGTATTGAGAGATGGCCCATCTGCAAATCGAGAGGTCTATTTTTGAAAATTTACCCTCTAATGCCTGACAGGCTGACCCAATAACCGCGTCAATCATTCAAATGGTAAATTTTCTAAATTAGACTTCTCTCGGGCAACAAATTGAGACTTTTCTATGACAACCATGAACAAATTGGTCCACACACCCACCCCACCATCCCCCACCCCCACCCACCCACCCCACCCAACCACCACCCATCACCCACCCCTGGCGAGTGGCCAGTTTCTGAGTAATTATTCATAGTTGTCTTCGTCATTGTGCATGTGCAATTGATCGTGTAAGTATAAGTATTGGTGTGATTCTGTGCATGAACGGGAATCCTAGGATGAAGATTAGTGACGAGATTTCAGCGGAGTCTACCGATGTTCTCCAAAAGAGACCACATCTCGCCCACTCATTAAGCAAGATCATTCTACAGACTGGGGGGGGGGGGGGAAATCTACCATTGCGGCTGTCTACTAACTACTAATGCATCTGTTAGCACGTTTTATAGAATTAGAACCGTTAACATGCGAAGAAAGTTTCCACAGATAGTCCCATATGAATCGTCAGAGTGTCAGTATATCAGACATGTGAAAGCTGGTCGGCTAAAACTAGACTTGTTGTCTTGTTGCGGTGGTCCAGTGGAAAGATGTCTGGTTGCTGATGCCATGCGGAGTTGCATTATGACGGTTCGATCCTCGACCGGGGAGATGGTGATCAACAAATTAAACTAATGGTTGCATGACTGTCGGCTGGTTAGCAGGTGGAAATTGAAGCCACGCATTGCCAGTGCATCAATAAAATAAATACTAATAAAGTATCAAAGGTTTAAAAAATGTTTACTATACAGTAATTTCGTCATATGCAATTTAGTAGTGGCGCACCATTGTCAAATTCCAATAATGTACTATATTCAGTACCAGAATATCTCTACATGCCTTGTAGCCAGTTTTCAAACATAAGGCCATGTAGAACTCACTATGTTCTCGTGCTGTGCGAAATATTGTAATAATTCTACCACCAATTAATGCCACGATTCAATCCTAGGCTTTTTAAGCCTATTGTACTCTGACTCCATCACGGCTCTGGCAGTATATGCATTTATTTTATTGACGCACTGGCAACGCGCAGCTTCAATTTCCACATGCTAATCAGCCGACAGTCATGCACCCATTAGTTTAATTTGTTGATCACCATCTCCCTGCACTAAAACAATTTTGTAACTCCCGTTTTGCGGGACCAATTTGGAACTTTCTAGTTATTGTTCACGATTATCAAGAGCTACTTCGGAACACGAACTTGCGGTGAGGCCTTTATGGCCTGAAATGTGATTCTACAGATGTAGAGGCAGCGATGTTCTTTGGTGGATGACTCGCCGGATCTGCCAGCCATGCCAAAAAGTGGTTATTTAACCATCCCCGCACTGATGTCGTGCAGGTTCTTCTAACTTTCGACTGCAGCAAGTAAACTTTGCCCGGTACATCTTCAGAGCTGCCTGACGTACCCCGCACCATTAAGCTTTGTTTTGTAGCTTCATCTGCATCTAACAAACCCCGCTTGTGATCGAGTTGTTGTCAACTTCCATCTGTACCATCGGTGTATGGGAACTTTCTTCACAGCAACAGCAGCAGTGCTATTGTATCTCTTACTGACTACTCGTTAGACATTCTATATTGTGATTACAGTCCTGAGTTCGATCCGCTTCCGTCATAAGCTGCTTGCGGGAATACTGTTTGCAGGAACCAACCTGCGGGAACTTTCCAGCTTCCTGAGAATGCAGCAACTCACGTCAAGCTAAGAATGACGTATCAATTTCAGTACCACGATAGCCAAACATAAGAATGGCTACCGAGTATTCAAGTAACTATACTTAACATATTAATTATTCCGTTAATTATATTTCTGATAATTATATTGTCTCCGTATAAACGGTCCTGATGACTAAAAGGTACCATAACGGTCTAAGGACCGCTAGTTATAATTTCTGTATATGGTTATAGTTATTCTTATTTTCTGTAAGGTGATTTCACACCGCACCGTAGTAGGTTCGTTAACGTGTACTAAAGATATATAATTCTCTCTCTCTCTCTCTCTCTCTCTCTCTCTCTCTCTCTCTCTATATATATATATATATATATATATATATATATATATATATATATATATATATATATATGGCCAGTGGCCATCAGTTCATATGTTTTGTTTATTTATAGAAAATACAGGACTACAGTGCACGTAGGAAACACTATATAGCAACACTTATATATGCAGCACTTTCTCCCGCCACCAACAATTTTATACTGAGGTCGCTGTCCGTGCTATAACTCTGTTTAGCCCGGCATGCTACCGACTAAAAACCTTTTCTATTCAGCTCAATAGGATAGGTGTAATATGACTAGAGACAATCTCTTCACTACGAAATCTGTAGTATACTCCTCTCTTCCGGTAGTAGCAATAATTTAGCCCCGCACTCCGGCAAGACTCATATCTCTAAGATATTGTCTCTCTTCATGTTCCACTCAGCCCTGTGGCTTCTTAATTGTTTGGATGTCCCTATCTGCACCATGGGCTGATCCGACCCTGGGAAACTGTTGGGGTTTCCGAGCGGTGATGGCCAGGGTGTGGTATCACATACATTACCTCCGTATCTTCGGATACTTAGTAGTTAGCACTTCTGCCAATGTAGGAACGCACTGCGAAAACATAGCTTAATTATTATTTTCTTTTACTTGCTGAACAATCCTCCCGCACCGCAGTGCAAAACTGGGCAACTTGTATTTAAACCTAATGACAGGTTAAACGGTTAGTTCCATAGGACCCGGTGACGGGTGAGATGCGCATCCCTTCCGAATTCCGTAAAAATGTCTGGGCATGATATTTAGATCCGCCACGACCTCACGGGAAGGACATTTACGGTGGGTATTCGTCTCTCTTACCCCCACCATAACGATAGGTCAGTTGCCTAAAATGCTTTGGTGAAAAGTAATCAGTGTCTTGTGACATCTTATGTGGTTACGGAGTGAGATGTCCGGAGTCTTATCCAGTTCGGAGATCTTACTAAGTAACATGTATCAACGCTGTCTTCAGTATTGATGTCTTAGGGCATCCGTTCTCAATGACAGCCATATCTAACAGCTAGGTAGCCGCCCGCCATTTGTGGCCTAAAATAGTTCTTGTCTCTAAAAAATTAAAAGCTAGCTAAGCAGAGCAGAAGGCCCGCATAAATGTGGTAACTACTAATTCATCATACTAAGAATTGCATAAGACGGTGACGGGGGAATATCCTTCGGGAATCGTTCATCCCGTCTTCACATAAAACAGCACGCAACCTTATAGTCATAATCTCACTAGGTATGGTCTTTTCTTTTCGGCATTTTGGTTATTAAACATTAGAGTGGGCCCATTTTTGCCTACTACTCTTCTCCCGCTTTAAGCAGTGGCGACACCTTCCCGAGACGGAGGCCGCATGAGGCACTTTCCTCTCGCAAGGATTCAGCGACGACGGTCCACGCGAGGATAATACTCCTCACCCAAACTAGCACTAGGAGTAGTACCCGCGTGAAACACACAATTTTTCGTCACTACAGAGATAATCTTCTTTCCTTTCAGCTTAGAGGTATAATAGCTTATATTAAGTTAATTAGTTAAGTCTCGTGTATGGGAGCCTCCCTTGCAGGGATACCGCTGCGGACCTACAGGTCTGTGTGGTACCTCCTGGAGCCCCACGTTTAAAAGTTCATCTAGCTGTCTCTCTGTCTTGTATTTTCGTATGCTCATTAGTTTTATCTAGCATACTCGACAGTCTGTTTAGGTAAAATCATTGTATAGACTTATTTTAATTAGGTCATCAAAATCAAATCTTGTAAGTCCATAGATCACGAAATTGCTATGGACAGGCATATTGGTGACACAAACTCTTGGGATGAGACTGTTGTATTTAATGTTCGTGATGATGGTCGCACGGCCCCACTGGAACGATTGAGTTCCACCGGCCTTAGGAGTCAGTCTTTGTTACCCGTAGGGCAGTCTCGTACAGGATCCGTTTCCCTGAGACCGGAAGCTAACCAGCGTCATCATTCGTCGTGCACTTGCGGCATGGCAAGTCGACATCATACACGGAACGGCCCGACACTACCCCGTGAGCTACAGGTGGCACCCAATGTGGGGATCGAAGAACATCATTAATAACATGCAGCGAACTCACCCCCACACCATATAGTGAGCTCAGTTCTATACCATCTCCATTTAGCGACGACTCCCTCGATTAAGAGGTACCGTCATACGCTATACTCAAGGGGGACACCGCGGCATTATCGGTAGGAATCGGCACCACCGTTTCGCCGGTACATCAGTCACGCCACCCATCAGAACCGTCAGCTGACCGCACCACCGGCATATGAGGAATATCAGTCCTCACCTCAGGGAGAACGTCCGCGTAAGCCTCACAATATTCCGCCTCCCGTCCATAGACCCATGCCGGTCTATGGTTCTACAACCAGGCCGGACTCATTAAATTGGAGTACGCATGTTCTCGCTCCTCGGCATCGGCATCGACAGGAAACACCAACACCAACACCACCACCACCACCTGCACAACGACCAGCCTCACAATACTCGTCAGTCTCACAGATACCCACACCACCCGGATTTCAACCACTTCATTCTTCCCGTGGTCTTGGCCGAGTCATTCTCCCTCCCGAATATAGTGGGGAGAATGACTGAACCAATTACAAAATCCAGTTCGAGATAATAAGTCGAACTAACTGCTAGAACGATCAGCAAATGGGTGAATATCTCACCGCAAAGCTTTCCGGAAAAGCCCTTCAAGTTCTTGCGGATCTTGGGACTGACTACACACCCACCTACACTCAATTGGAATGAGCATTGATGGAGCGATTTGGCGACACAGCTCTCGGAGAAACCAGTTGTCACCAGAGAGGGATAGGCTCCTTGAAAGGGTGATGACAACAGGCGGCAGTGGGCACGCGAGGGTCTGGGGACACAATCTGGTTATAGTGCAGAGGAGATACTGAAGGCCTCCGTGTCTAACGAAGGATGAATTAACATCCTACTGTGGTACCGTCTAGTCGGCGCTTTGTTCGGGCTGCTGAGATTTTTGGTTCATCTAGTCTCAGTAAGTGGACATGCGTGGTACGTGGATGACAGTCCACACCCAGGGTACATGTCCCTGCAGAATGCTCCGGATTTGCAGAGGATACCCTGCAGGCAAGGCCGGGGAAAACGGTCAAAGTTCGTATTCTGTTGGCAGATATGTACGGATCAGACCGTTGGTTGCCCCTGAGCATGAGCTCAGATGTTGATCGCTATCGACTGGGTCGCCGTCGGTCATCTTGATCATGTCAGTTCATCAAGCCGTTACTGGTTATGTGTGATTAAGATGGCTCAATGTACAGTCAGGCCATGGCAAGCGTTCGAGCCATGTCTCCTGTGATCAAAGGTCATGAAAAGTGATTATTTGGGAAGCAGGAGGGTATGTGTGTGAGATGGTGTAACCTGTCACTTGCCGTACGGGTGGGGCAGTCTGGCGCCCAGGTAGGTAACTGTGGGCTGGATGACCTGTCTAGTACGATCTGCGCAGGGCCTCTCAGCTAAAATGATGTCAAAGAACGATCTACGCGAGGGTCTTAGCTGCGATGCATCTAGCGGGCATCACCTCCGAGGTACGGTCCAGCTGGGATGCAGCCCATGCCAAGACGACCCAGTACTGTGTCTACTCGGCTCGGGAGTTGTCAGTGTGCGCCTTGGCTCTGTTCCAGATTCTGTTCTCCTGATTTGGACAGGTCTTTATCTCAGGCATATACGGAGAGGTACCTAGCCTAGGCTCCCTGTGTAGGGAACTGGGCGTCCATCCATCGTGGTGGGGACAGCGAACCACACCGGAAAGGCCAAAGGGTACAAGTGCACCCCAGTGTCCGTATCTGCTTCCCGGCTCAACTGCGGCCTTCGTACAACAACATTCGGTGGCCAACAATCACCCACCAAAATCAGCTTTTACACCTACACCCAAATGCACCGCTTCACATATGTCAATGCCTACGATGCCTCCCCCATCCGCAGCATTGCCATCCCCCTCTTTCTCCACACATAACAAGCCTTCTTTCCTGTGTAAAACGGCAGTGGTAGGTTGTAGCACCTCCGCTGACACAACGTTATTGCAAGCACAACGTCCCGCCACCAAGACACTGAATTCTCGGTGTCCTTTGGTGGTATGCAAAACAACGTCCCACCCAACATCATCTCCCGTATCCACAGACAGCAGCGACTCAGAGAAACGGGTCACTCCACCTCATGGATTCGCAAGTGCCGAAGTAGACGGGGAAAAACACATCCCTGGCGGCATCACTGTTTCTTCTGTGCTTCACCAAAACATCCAATGAAGCATTGTAAGAAATGGCTTGCGCAGGTGGAGCTTATCCGTCATCCCGTGCGCACTGCTGTTTACACCAATACAGCATACCCTGAAATGGCAACACCTCCATCATCATTGCTACCCCCAGCTCCACCTTCCCCACAGCCCTCACAGCAGCGGTGATGACGAACTGGCCCTTTCCTCACTCAGCCATCCACCACATTAAGAGAAGCAATTAGGAAGCAGTGAGAGTACATACAGAGTGATTCCGCTCTGACACCATTGTCGCAGATGGCGTCATTGGAAACTCTTCCACAGGTACACCGCAAAATAATACACAAATGTGCCTGTCTGTTTAGTGGCGTTTCCACCTGTGCCACCATCGACACTGGTGCTTCGATCACTGTATTCAACAAGCGCTTATACGAGAGCATCCCACCTCATAAGAAGCCTCCCCTTAAACCTACAAACATCTACCTACAGATGGCTACAGGAGCTGATGTGCCCGTAGCCGGTGTAGTCAATTTAGTCATCCAAATAGAGGAGATGCAATTCATACAGCGAGTTGTCATCGCCTCTATTCATAATGATGCCCTCCTTGGCTCTGATTTCCTCAGTGCCAGCGAAGCCATCATACATTGCAAACAACAGGAACTCGACATACATGGCCGACGAATACCTCTTGGACCGGCATCGTCATTATATGACATGTGCGCTGTAATATTGTCCAGTACAGCCACAGTTGAGCCGGGACAAGAACAAATCTTATGGGCCACCGCACCACAGTTAGGAAGCAACACACACATCGCCATGCTGGAACCCGATCCTGATTACATTATCGCCTCACAATGCGCAAGTCCCCGCATGATAGTAGACACTACTAATAAGGAAAATATACCTTTTAGAGTGTTCAATGGTACCGCAGATCCCATCACTCTGGAACCAGGAGTATGCTGCGGCCATTTAGTGGACATAATCTCATTGGAATCACCTACACCCGCTGACACACCACCGCATATGACAGATGATTTACCCGAACATTTACATGATTTGTATCTACGTGCCACAGTTGGATTACAGCAATCACAGAAACGTGAAATTCGGAAATTACTGCACAAATATCGCGATAGTTTTTCCTCCATAGACATGGATCTCGGAGACTCATCTTGTACGACACTCCATCGACACAGGCAATAATCGCCCCATACGTCAACCGGTACAACGTCTTCCCATTCATAAGGAAGCGGAAGCACACCAACAAGTAAACGACATGTTGTGGACCGGTATTATTGAACCCTCAGCATCTCCATGGGCTAGCCCAATAGCAGGCAAAAAGGACGGAACCGTGCGGTTTTGTATAGACTACCGCCGCCTTAATGATCTTAGCATCAAGGACGCTTATCCGTTACCTCGGATAGATCAGGCCTTGGATTCCTTGTCCAGAGCCAAGTGGTTTTGTACCCTTGACTTAGCTAGCGGATACCGGCAAGTAGCCATGGATTAAGCTGACATGGAAAAGACCACATTCGTTTGTATGGATGTCCTTTTCCAATTCCGCAAGATGCCCTACGGGTTGTGCAATGCTCCCAGAACTTTTGAATGACTCATTGAGCAGGTATTAACCACCCTGCAATGGGAAATCTGTCTTTGTTACATCGATGACGTAATAGTCTTCAGTCCAACGTTTGAGCAAACCGTAATCTATTTGGACACCGTGCTCTCTAGATTCCGCACGGCCAATTTGAAACTCAAATCAAAGAAATGTCATCTCTTTAGACAGAGCGTTGAGTTTCTGGGACACGTCATATCCGGTGATAGAGTGGCTACTCAGCCGTCAAAAACTAAGGCAGTAGCAGAGTGGCCACAGCCCTCTTCAGTTACGTAGACACGAAGTTTTCTTGGCCTATGCCAGTACTATCGCCGTTACATCTGACATTTCAGCGAGATTGCTTCACCCCTCTACAAGATCACCGAGAAAGAGTGACCATTTGAGTGGACGAGTGAGTGTGAAGGCTCCTTCAGGGCATTGAAGGAACTCTTGATGACCACCCCAATTCTTGCTCATCCTAATCCAAACCTCGATTTCATCTTAGACACTGATGCGTCAGCTTACGCTATCGGCGCAGTTCTATCTCAGGTCACAGAAGATGGAACGGAGCAGGTATTGGGTTATGATTCGCGTACTCTGAATAAAATGGAGAGAAGATACGCAACAACCAAGCGAGAACTATTAGCGGTGGTACACTTCGTCAAGTATTATAAACACTTTCTGTACCGGCGCGCTTTTACACTCCGTACAGACCATGCCTCACTACGATGGCTCAGGAATTTGAAAATCTGGAGGGCCAGGTAGCGAGATGGCAGGAATCCCTGCAGGCCTATAACTTCAATGTTGTTCACCGTCCCGGCAAATTGCATGGGAACACCGATACCCTCAGTAGAATCGGCATGGAGACCGAACATGAAGAGGCCGCCACCGTGAACAGTCAACACAGCCATCTCCGGAGTTCCCCGATTGAGGTGTGCAGAGTGGAATCTGGAGAAAATCGTGCACCAGCAAACAACAGACGTGCAGACACAAAATATATATGTGTGGATCCAGGAGGGGGTACGTCCTCCCAAGGAATCGGTAACACCACTTTCCACCACGGCAAAATATTATTACCAACTGTTCGAAGAATGTCGATTAATAAATAACGTTCTGTATATTAATGACTGTCTGGTAGTCCCGGAAAGTTATCGTGATCTAATATTAAAACAACTGCATGATAACGCCGGGCATCTGGCCATGGAAAGAACTGTTGCCTGTATCAAATTGAGATTCCACTGAATCGGGATTCGCGATAGTGTCAAGGCATGGGTTGCCAAATGTATCCCATGCCAAAGATGCGCTGTTGGCCAACACCATATCGCACCATCTCAAATTAAGATTGTTGGTGCACCATGGGAGCGAGTGGCTATCGACATGCTCGGACCCTTGAATACGATGGATGATGGAAATAAATACATCCTCGTATTACAAGATTACTTTACGAAGTGGGTAGAAGCATTTGCTTTGCCGGACCAAGAGGCATCCACTGTAGCAGAGGTCTTGGCAAGCAATGTGTTCTGCCGTTTTGGTATGCCTTATGAGTTGCACTCCGATCAAGGAAGTAATTTTGAGAGCCGGCTCATATCAGAGCTCTGCAAATTGTTCCATATCGTCAAAACAAGGACGACTCCATACCACCCCTGGAGTGACGGGATGGTAGAGAGATTCAACAGACCTCTTGTGGAGATGCTTACTAAGGAAACACGCCTTGATTGTAGAGATTGGGACCTATGGCTCCCGTATGTACTCATGGCTTACAGCACTTCAGTACATTCCAGCACGGGTTATACCCCTGCTCGGTTAATGCTAGGCCGTGAATTAGCCTTACCCCTGAATCTGGCCATGCCTCGGATACCGGTAGAGAAAAATGCACCATCTCTCTATGTTGAACTCTTGCGGCAGAGGATAGAACAAGCCCACGAGTTAGTGAGAGAAACATTATCCACTGCACACCGGCGGCAAAAGACATGGCACGACCGGAGGGTGCATGGAGATCCGTATGAAGCAGGAAGGATGGTTTGGGTACACGATTCACGACGATCTGCAAACGTGCCAAGTAAACTGAGTTACCAGTGGAAAGGCCCCTATGTGGTAGTAGGTAAGACGTCGGACGTGACCTACTGTATCCGTGCTTCGGATGGCCTGACCTCAGTCATCCACTTCGATCGGCTTAAAACTTGTGTCAGTGACGACCCAGCACAAGAGCTCGGGCTAGGTGTTTCTCCTGACACAGGTACTCAGACAGATATTTCTACAGAAATTAGTATTCCCATGGTTAGCGCAGAGCACTGCGATGCCAGTTCAGCCCCACTTCTACCAAGCCAGAACGTGGGTGAACATGCAGCTAACGCTGATGACGATGACGCGATATGTACTCGCCCTCTCCCTCCTCAGTGTGGATCTACTCGATCTGGGAAGTCGTATCTGAAGAATTTTGTGTTTGTTTTGTCCAAGGGACCGGATGGAAAAGTTGTTCCTCCGGTCTCTTCCCATTCCCACCCACTTCATGCTATGCCCCCCATCATAGAGTTACCACAAGCGGAAGCTGAGGCTGACCCAAGCCATGCTTCCTGTGGGGTGGAACATATGGTGAATAGCATGGAAGTGAAAGGGCTGGATGGGGCCTTAGCGTGTCTAGAACCGCAAAACCGTACAACAAGGTGTACCCGACCACTTCCCAAAAGCGCCAGACCAATCCCCATCCAAGCGGCACCCATATCCGTCGCCGCACCCCCACCCCAAATCCGACTGGCGTCCCTCATCTATACACCAAGTTCGGACATCACCGGCCCAGTCCATTTCACACTCCACTCGTTGACTGTTGATCGTCAATCTTCAGATATGAGAGAGACTGCTGCAACAGAGGAGGTGGCATCTCGCACCGCACCGACCAACATTAGCAACACCCCCCCCCCCCCCCCCCGCGGTGGGCAGGGAAGCAGTCTGTTCAGCAGACTCTCGGCTCGAATTTTCCCGGTGTCTAAAAACTATGACAAGACACCAACCGTCGTGTAATGGGAGATGACCACATCCCCCTGTCCAAAGGCCACCCTATCCATTGGCCTACCATACTGCCCCATGAGCAGTCAGGACATCACATAACAGACAGAACGTCATCACATACAGAACACACCTGCCCTCAAGGCTGGATACGTCAATTCGTCATTGCACGTACATCACATACCTACTCGGTTATACTCAGCATAACAGAGACATTCAACATCGGCAACAACATCATTTAGCAGCACCTACCAGTATTAATTAATTCCCGATAGAGACATAAAAATTCCCGCAACAGTTCCTCCCGCACAAGATACGGGAGAAATAATATCTCCCACAGACCCACACCTCCCGCAATAACAACAGACTTGGCGTTCACCAGCATGGAAAACTGGAATACGCCCACTTCGCTTATAACATTGGCATCATACAGCAGCCCGGACATCTCGAGAACAACATTATCATCAACAGACAACAGCCGACAAATCTCCCGCACACACCTTCTTATCCAGTTACGGGAGAACTGATCATATGGATATAAGGAATGCACTACAGCCATCTACAGTACGCATCACGGGAGGAACGTTTGTCCAACATTCCTCCCCCTCCCTTTTTCCCTGACGTCGTACAGAAACAGCCAAAGTCTACATACTTCATCTACACGTAATAACAGTCGATATTATTAAGAGAGCAAGATGCCCGCATTGTCATCAGTCACGAGTAGGAATTTGCTACCGAAAAGTTGAATTCGATAATGGATTGATCAAAGTTATGACAGCATCCGACAGGTCATCTGCGCTCTAAAGTAACTCTGTCCCGCCCACGGGCTCGGCCATTACAGAGTGAAATACCCTCAAGGTTCAATAAAGTTGACAATCACGCCGCCTCTCCCTCCCCCCTCCCGCATCTGGCGGCCATAAAAACGTCACCTTCACCACAGCGCAAGTATCATCCACAGATAACCAGCCACGCATATCAGATTCAAATCACCAACATGTCAGAAACATAGACACTCAGGTTGACTGTATTCACAATCTCCAAACGACGGTATTGTAAATTGTAATAACTGTGGCACCCACCTCCGAGTTGTACTGTAATTTAACCATTATTAAATGGTATTAATGTGTCTGGTCTAGGCCTGGGCAGAGCTAGTTCTACCCATTGAGGAGAATGCTTGGCAGCCCTCCCGCTCGGAAAACACAGCTATCTTGTCGGGATCAGTAACGTTGATCTACCGCCTGAATAGATCTATTTAAACCACACATCAAATTACTTACAACTTTACTGTTAAATTGTTGATTAAGAACACAACTGCTCTACCATGCTACAAATCATTAGCGCACGGGCCGGTAAAGCGGCATCCAAAACCTAACAGTATAATTACAAAGAGAATTTCAAAAATTCTCTTCCTGCGTTCCAGTTCATAATCAACACGGGCTGAGAACTACCTATTACAGACATATACCAATATGCATGTTTAAGAACTCACGCAAATAAGGGACATTATATTATAAAGATTCATGACATAACATATATATATTTCTATATCTCGCATCTACAACAGACTACACCTCAGCAACAGTATTTTGGCCGGCGCCATAAACAGCGCATGTTTCTGATCAACCACGTGCTTTTTAGAGCCACGTAACATTTACTGCTATTTCCAGTAAATTGGATCAAACGCTTTAAACACAAGAGCCGCCCAAAGACGCGACTACCACAGCGTGATGGAGGAGTGGCGAGGGTGAGTCAGGGTAATTGCCGCTGACGTCATCAGGCTCCCACACCCCCCATCGGGCGCTCCAGCCTAAAATTAAAACAGGCAAGTTTATAAGCATCCAATCTGAAAAACCGCCTCACGCTAATTAAAAGGTGAGGCTCCTCAAAGAAAAAGTAGTACCACGTTTTTATGTTGATCGGAGGCTGTTATATACGCGAAATTAGGACAAAGTTAACGAGCCATTCGTCCTATAATTAAAAGTACTCCCTTTATACGGGAAGAATTAATCCCTAGACGTCTAGAGTGGGGAAGAGGAAACTTTCCATATAGGGCTGACCGAATCACCTGTTAAAACTTCCAGGTGTGGTCATCCGCCGCCTCTGACGTCACCAAATAGTATAAAAGGAGGAAGCGCGCTCTGAAACTTTGTCTTCCCGTCAAAACTCGACACTATGGAAGAACAGATAGCATTAGGCTTCTTTCGTGTCAAAAACCAAATTCTGCTGTTTTATTATTAGTTCATTATTATACTTGGCCTGGAAAGTTAACACAATGAAGAGATAGGGCATTAGGTTTTGAATAAGGTTCCCGCAGCCACCTACCATGCGGGAACGAGATGTCACTCCTTGAAGATTTTGCGTTATCGGATTCGTCTAAAGAAGAATCAGTACCAGTTCCAAAATGATTCCCGTGCAGCTCGTTATTAGCTAGCGGAGAACCCTGTACCAGAACTTTTATGAGAAAATCCGACTGCACACTTCATGTTAATAAGGATCATCTCCTCCAGTCAGCCTTCTGCGTGACGTGTCAGTATCTATACACCGCTACTTGCTATGGAGTGACCCATGCGCTCCATTATCATCACCGTGTGTTAGAAGTGACATTAGTTCCCTGGGAAGAAAACGAGGATCGTGCCGTTTTAGCCACGCGTTTCGAATCTTGGTTTCTGGTCAAAGTTCTCTCCCGACCGAGAAGATGGCCCACACGAAGAACACTACTCGTAGATATCCCGTTAGTCATTGTCCTCCCGCGGCTACTGTGAGCAATGTACCGACAGCAGGATGTGAAATCCTGCCCGCAGCCACATCGGGGAGTGCTACGCCACTAACAGTCACTACATCTACACCGGTCCTAAAGCGGAGTAAGACGCGAAAGTCTTCCACAGAATCCAGTCCGGCAGCACCCGCATCAGTAACCAGCCATCCAACTACACCCACTACACCCGCACCCGTAGTGTCTGAAGCAGTTTTAGCCAGTCAGCCGATATTGGTAGTCATCACGACACCTGCGGGAATAGAAATTCCAAGTTACCTGCAGTCACCATCTCCTCCAGACCTGACCATAGACGAGGGACCAGGACCGTCGCAGCCTGCGTCAATTAGCATAACTCCAACTCGTGTTATCCAGCATCTGCCTCCTAGCCTTTCTGACCCAGCCATCAGGAAGGGAACCACGCCAGAACGACCATACACGGGAAAGAGACGCATCACCCACACGCAGGACATTCAGCCCATGCCCAATGTTACTGCAAATCGTCTGTTGAAATATGCTAAGTCTCGGAAGATGTCATCTCCTGCCGTATCCTCTCCCGCATCATTGCCTCAGCCTACGATACAGCTCATCGACATCACCACGACAGCCACTGCAGCCACCATGACGACCACAACAACTACAGCATCAGCTACGTTAACAACCACTAGCACCCCTGCTGCCTTACGACAGATATTTTAGCACCGGTAGTAACTGTGAGAGAC
Organism: Chaetoderma sp. LZ-2023a; assembly: GCA_034401795.1. NCBI lineage: Eukaryota > Metazoa > Mollusca > Caudofoveata > Chaetodermatida > Chaetodermatidae > Chaetoderma > Chaetoderma sp. LZ-2023a. The sequence continues at coordinate 101,284,521 of CM067371.1, forward strand.
ATTATAGACGCTCATATTTCCACCAGCATCATTTCAGACATTTCCGACAGTGTCAGTAATAATGAACGCATCTCAGCAATGATAGTGCATCCACAGCGACCAACCACCGTCAGTCGCGGGACCCAGACTCAGTGGGGAAATTTTGCAGCAGAGGTGTGATCATTTGTGATACAGCAGAACATCAGTGGTGCGATTCATGGAAGTGTATTAATTATTACTTTATTTTTTTAATACTTCTCTTTTTATTATATATGTTAGATCAATTGAATCCCGTCCCTAGGATGACTACGGTTATCCGACACAGCTGCGTACTTCTGTGCCCATCTGTGTCCCACACAAAATGAGCACTGCGGACTCAGGTGTTGTAAGAACGTCGTGTGCGACGTATAGAATACAGCATCCTGCAGTGCAATAATGTCATAATCCCGTCATGCAGTCTCAGCTACGCTGGGGCTGCCTGATAAACTAACTTTTGAGTTATTATTATTATGTTCAATTTTTCTTATTATTTTTCTTCCTGTCTTAGATGTCAGGATGGCTATGGGGTCAGCGAGAGCTGCCCGTTGCGGACCCGCTATAACAGGCCGCAAATATATATTTTAATAAGAGATACGTGTTGCGTACCCCTTTATTTACCAGGGGTGCACAAGTAATTCGGAAGTAATTTACTAAATACCCTGTAAGGGTATGTTACATGGAAATCTTATATTTTATATATACATATATATTATATTATTATATATTTAAACTTAAATTGTGGTACGTTGGAGCTTGGGTGTTCTCTGCGGAGATAATAATTATCCGCACCCAAAGAGAACACCCATGCAAGATATTGTTTAGGATCATTTACTAAATAAAGTTGCAGCATGCACCAAAATATTTTTAAAAAAGAAGAAAAAAAGAAGAAAAGGTCTGGAAAAATAATTCCAAGTCAAAAATTGATAACTAAAAGTATGCCTGCCCCCTCCTCTTTGCCATCTCTATGTGTTCTGTCGCTTGAATACACGTCTATTGCGTCACTACTCCTCTCCGCCTGTGCATCTACCCGGGAAGTCTATAATTCCCGCATAGCGTACGTCCATGCATCGATCCGCTGTGCCCGATCGTTTGCCACGGATGTTAAACTAGGAGGGGGTGGTGTAGTTCGGATCGACCGGGTGGATTCATTCCCTGAACACGTCCCCTGGGTAGAGCCATAAGCGTATATGGCCCTATGAGAGAGATCGCGTTATAAAAACGACTAAGATCGTTAAAGCGCATAGTGCGCATGCGCACGCTTAGATGCTATTTTTGATAGAGTACGTAGTTTACGACCAAGATGTGATGACGCTTTTAGTGTACCGAGATGGTACCTTGTAATCCTTTTTAATTACCTGTTCCCACCGAATCTGGCATTAATCAAGACCAGAATTCGACGGGCCTTTCAAATCTGTAAACCATTTCAAAATCGGTTAAGAAATGGCTGAATTTTCCACAGAAAACACTTCTTGATTATCTTCAAAATATTGCCGTGACGTCATAACCACGTGGACGCAGAACTTCTAGAATGTTCTAGAACATTCGACTGCGTTATTATCAGCTACGCGCTGATTGGCTGTTGCTCGAACGATGATTGGTTGGAGCCTGCTCCTGTGACGTCACGAGTAGCGTAAAAGGAGACGCGATCCAGAGATCGAGAGCATCCTCGGTCAGGGGGGCGAATACATTGGACATGTATGAGCTACTATCGACAAGGCACAGATCACTTCGCTTTCTGTTGGTTTTTCTCCCGTAACTAGCAGTATCCAACCCATCGCACTAAAACAATTTTGTAACTCCCGTCTTGCGGGAGCAATTTGGAACTTTCTAGTTATTGTTCACGAATATCAAGAGCTACTTCGGAACACGAACTTGCGGTGAGGCCTGTACAGCCTGAAAATGTGATTCTACAGATGTAGAGGCAGCAATGTCCTTTGGTGGATGACTCGCCGGATCTGCTGGCCACGCCAAAAAGTGGTTATTTAACCGTCCCCACACTGATGCCGTGCAGGTTCTTCTAACTTTCGACCGCAGCAAGTAAACTTTTCCGGGTATGTCTTCAGAGCTGGCTGACGGTACGTTACCACACTGTTAATCTTCATCTGCATCTAACAACCCTCGCTTGTGATCAGATTGTTGTCAACTTCCATCCATACCATCGGTGTATGGGAACTTTCATCACAGCAGCAGTGCTATTGTATCTCTTACTGACGACTTGTTAGACATTCTATATTGTGATTACAGTCCTGAGTTCGATCCGCTCCCGTCATAAGCTGGTTGTGGGAATCCTGTTTGCGGGAACCAACCTGCGAGAACTTTCCAGCTTCCTGAGAATGCATCAACTCACGTCAAGCTAAGAATGACGTATCAATTTCAGTAACACGATAGCCAAACTTAAGAATGGTTACCGAGTATTCAAGTAACTATACTTAACATATTAATTATTCCGTTACTTATGTTTCTGATAATTATATTGTATCCGTATAAACGGTCCCGATGACTAAAGGGTACCGTAACTGTCTTAGGACCGCTAGTTATAATTTCTGTATATGTTTATAGTTATTCTCATTTTCTGTAAGGTGTTTTCACTAACCGCACCGGAGTAGGTTCGTTAACCTGTACTAAAGATATATAATTCTGATCATTTTATACTGTATTGATTGTTCTGGTTAGTTTATATATATATGGCCAGTGGCCATCAGTTCATATGTTTTGTTTATTTATAGAAAATATAGCACTGCAGTGCACGTAGGAAACACTATACAGCAACACTTATATATGCAGCACTTTCTCCCGCCACCAACAAATTTACACTGAGGTCGCTGTCTGTGCTATAACTCTGTTTAGCCCAGCATGCTACCGACTAAAAACCTTTTCTATTCAGCTCGATAGGATAGGTTTATTATGACTAAAGACAATCTCTTCGTTAGGAAATCTGTAGTATACTCCTCTCTTCCAGTAGTTGCGATAATTTAGCCCCGCACTCAGGCAAGATTCAGGTCTCTAAAATATTGTCTCTCTTCATGTTCCACTCAGCCCTGTGGCTTCTTAATTGTTTGGATGTCCCTATCCGCACCATGGGCTGATCCGACCCTGGGAAACTGTTGGGGTTCCTGAGTGGTGATGGCCAGGGTGTGGTATCACATACATTCCCTCGTATCTTCGGATACTTAGTTGTTAGCACTTCTGCCTATGTAGGAAAGCACTGCGAAAATATAGCTTAATTATTATTTTCTTTTATTTGTTGAACAATCCTCCCACACCGCAGTGCAAAACTGTGCAACTTGTATTTAAACCCAACGACAGGTTAAACGGTTAGTTCCATAGGACCCGGTGACGGGCGAGATGCGCATCTCTACCGAATTCCGTAAAAATGTCTGGGCATGATAGTTACATCTGCCACACCCTCACGGGAAGGACATTTACAGCATAACGATAGATCAGTTGCCTAAAAATGCTTTTGTGAAAAGTAACCAGTGTCTTGTGACATTTTATGTGTTACGGAGCGAGATGTCCGGATTCTTATTCAGTTTGGAGATCTTACTAAGTAACATGTATGAGCGCTGTCTTCAGTATTGATCTCTTAGGGCATCCGTTCCCAATGACAGCCCGTATCTAACAGCTAGGTAGCCGCCCGCCATTTGCGGCCTAAAATAGTTCTTGTCTCTAAAAAACTAAGCTAGCTAAGCAGAGCAGAAGGCCCGCATAAATAAAGCGGCAATTACTAATTCAGCATACTAGGAATTACATAAGACGGTGACGGGGGAATCCTTCGGGAATCGTTCATCCCGTCTTCACATAAAACAGCACGCTACCGTATAGTCATAATCTCACTAGGTATGGTCTTTTCTTTTTAGCATTTTGGTTAAACATGAGCCCATTTTTGCCTACTACTCTTTTCCTGCTTTAAGCAGTGGCGACACCTTCCCGCAAGGATTCAGCGATGACGGTCCACGCGAGGATAATACTCCTCACCCAAACTAGCACTAGGAGTAGTACCCACGTGAGGCACACAATTTTTCGTCACTACAGAGATAATCTTCTTTCCTTTCAGCTTAGAGGTATAATAGCTTATATTAAGTTAATTAGTTAAGTCTCGTGTATGGGATCCTCCCTTGCGGGGATACCTCTGCGGACCTACGAGTCTGTGTGGTACCTCCGGAAGCCCCACGTTTAAAAGTTCATCTAGCTGTCTCTATGTCTTGTATTTTCGTATGCTCATTAGTTTTATCTAGCATACTCGACAGTCTGTTTAGGTAAAATCATTGTATAGACTTATTTTAATTAGGTCACCAAAATCAAATCTTGTAAGTCCATAGATCACGAAATTGCTATGGACAGGCATACTGGTGACACAAACTCTTGGGATGAGACTGTTGTATTTAATGTTCATGACGATGGTCGCACAGCCCCACTGGAACGATTGAGTTCCACCAGCCTTAGGAGCCGGTCTTTGTTACCTGTAAGGCAGTCTCGTACAGGATCCGTTACCCCGAGACTGGAAGCTAACCAGCGTCATCATTCGTCGTGCACTTGCGGCACGGCAAGTCGACATCATACACCAGAACTACCCCACGAGCTACAATATAAGAGACGCCGCGCGTGGGCATGTGCTTGAGTACTTTCATCTGCAGAAGGAATGATAAACATGTTTTGTAAGCAGTCCTCCAGCAAAAGAAGAGTACTTATTTAGAGTAGTTATTTGGAGTTCCGTTGGCTGTTTATTAAAATAATTAAGTGGTCATCGCCGCGCAAACTCTATATACAGTCGGACCAGAACAAATAAGAGAACTCATGAATCACGCGCATGAAGATAATAATTATGAGATATCCTGCAATCTAAAAATATAGCCGTGTCTTCACGCCGTGAATTATTAGATGTCGTATTGATGGAGATCTCGTGAGACACAGCCCCACAATCGCCTGCGCGAAATGGCCGCGCCTATAGGAATTTCTAGATATCAATAAATAGAAGCATGCCCGTGGAGCGGGCACGCAATTAGAGCGCCTAAGTTGGCTAAAACATGCTTATCTTGCCCTCCCTTTCCCCATCCACCTACCCACACACGTATGCACCAGGTAGGAGCTGCAGCTGAAATCCTCACCCACAAATGAATAGCTCTTAGATGTGTTTACCATTAATGGGCCTTTCCAGAGTAATGACGTCATATGACAAATTGAATGTCTCTACTATTTTATAAACATGCTGTTGACTATTTTGAAAATTATTTGACTGGGCGCTGTTGCTGCCATTGCCATAGGCAGCTATAGCGCCCAGTCAAATTAGTTTAAAAATATTCAACAGCTTATCTGTATATTTTTTGGAAATTGATAGTCAGGGAGTTCAGAGATCGATTGATCCCAACACGAAGGTGTGGGTGGAGCTAAGCACAAGTCAAATGGTACAATGACCTTGACCTGTGACCTCAATATCATTGCGCTTCAGCCCCTTGATATAAGGAAACTTAGTCCCAATAAGGTGAAGCTATACCCAGATATAAGACGATATGTTGAGCTAAACCAAAAGCTTAACCGTAAAAATAGAGTTTAATATCAAGTTCACAGTGACCTTGAATATTGACCTCAATATCCGTTGTGCTCATTCCGTTTGATATAATGAAGCATGTGTCCAAGTTTAGTCCCAATAAGGAGAAGCGATGATATGTTGAGCTATGCCAAAAACGTGACCAAAAAACCCAGTTTTATACCTAGTTCAGTGCAACCTTGAACTTTGACCTCATGACCACAATATCATTCTGCCCCATCCGCTTGATATAAAGAAGCATGTGTCCAAGCTTAGTCCCAATTGGGTGAACCATTCCTGAGCTATGGTATACGTTGAGTCAAGCTAAAACAAAAAATTAACCTTAAAAAATAGTTTTATACCGGGATCACATGAACTTTGACCTCAATATTAATGTGCTCATTCGCCTTGATATAAGGAAGGATGTGTCCAAGCTTAGTGCCAAGAATGCGAATCCATGCCGAAGTATAAGATGATATGTTGATCTAAACCAAAAACTTAAACATAAAACATACTTTTATACCAAGTTCAGACTGACGATGAACTATGACCCCATGGCCTCAATATGATTGTACTCACCCCTTGATATAAGGAAGCGTGTGACCAAGTTTAGTCCCAATAGGTTGAAGCCATCCTGAGATATAAGACGATATCTTGAGCTAAGCCAAACACTTAACCGTAAAAGTAGGGTTTTTTTTACCAAGGTCACACACTGAACTTGAACTCAATATCATTGTGCTCCATCCACTTAATATAAAGAAACATGTGTCCAAGCTTAATCCGATTCAGGTGAACGGACCATGAGGCATACAGTAAGATGATATATTGAGCTAAACCAGAAATTTAACCGTAAATGTAGAGTTGTTTCACAAATATTACAGTGACCTTGAACTTTAACCTCATGACCCCGATATCATTGTGCAACGTCCGGCCTCACCCCGACAAACAGGCATCAAGACAGACAGACAGGCAGACGGCGTAACGGAACCCATAGATATATTTTAATTTTCGCCAATAATAATAATAATCGAACGCGTATACATACGCCTTGGAAGTTAGTGAGAGGTATGCCTTACCGCCGCGGGGTCAGGTTACATCAAGCGTAGAGACTAGATAAAAACTTAAACAAAATGATGTTCGGTTTTGACTAGCACCAGAGCCGATATAACTACCAATAAAACCACACAATCAATCAGTTGTACTTTAGGCTACGGCTCGGCGGCTGTCGGCAGGGTTCGAATTTTATACAAAGTTACAGGATTGTGATTAGAAAGTAAGTGCTTTTCATTTATTGTGCATGTATGATACTAATTTAACACGATTATGCTTTTCTGGTTACTTACAGTTACTGAGTCTGGCCATTATTTTTTTCATTGCGGGTTAGCAAACTCAAACTTCTCATAAATAAGGACTTGTTGATGATTTTCGCTTAAGTTTATTTGACACGGCTCGTGAGAATATAGTCTTCTCTCGGTCTACAAATGGACATTTTTCAAAACCATTGGAGAACGAACCCATTTGTGGCCAGGTTGAGTGTGAAAGAGTTAACAACAACATTTGGGCCCAAACACAGGTGTCCGCTATAGACAGGGGTTTAGTTATGAAGTTTTTAGCATCTGATAGGTTTAATCTTCTGAGTTTTTGCAGGCGGCATACTCCAATACTTATATCTCTGAACCTTCTAAACATTTTGAAAACAATTTTACTGAAAGGTGTTGTTGGTGGATAAACCACCAACAACTTTCATTCAAATTGTTTTCAAAATATTCAGCAAGTCAGAGCTTTTGCTCATCGAAATTATTGTCTGGTGGCTTGCAGCAACGAGATGGTTAATATCTCCGAAACCACTTAGGGATCGATTCAAAACTCATGAAGTATCATCCAGGGCAACAACTGACCCAAGTTTGTTCGCGGGAACTTGATTTGCCAGTTGCTTCCATGGCCATCTTGGATTGTGAAAACGATATGATTAGCAACTAAGGGTCATTAATGAGTAAATATTGATAGGTTAAAAAATATGGAGGCTTTGGGGTACACTGATATCAAATTTGCCACTTTCAAAAATGTTGGATAAATGGTTTGATGACCATCTTAAATCTCTTCCTTGCCAGAACTCCCATAATAAAGCGATGGGAAATTTTAAATGTCATCGAGAACCACTGGACTAATTTGAACCAAATTTGGTTGAACACATCCTTGCTCTTATTGCAATTCTGGTCAAAATCTTATGGTTCTACTTATAGGCAATGCCCCTTCTAGTTGAAATGCCTCTGTTCCAGATGAGTGATTCAGTCCCCCAGGGCCTCCACTTGTACTCTGAAGGAATTCATGCATAAGAAGTAGGTGAGCGGGATTGGCAATGTCAATAAAAATATTAAGGTAAATTAAATTATTTGACATCATTTTCTATACAATATATTTGTTGCTTTAAATACAGATTTCGGGGAGCATCCATCAGTCTTACTGATTCATCTTGTTTTATGTCTGTGAAAATTTATATTTTGCTAAATGTTACCTAAAGCTTGCATTGATAGCGTTCATTGGCAAGTATAATTACTGCCCTCGAGTAAGTAATGTACTCAAGTAATGAAGCAATTCACTTATGCAACTCACATTTAAGCATTTCACACTCCTGCAAATAAGCAAAGCACTCAATCACTTGTACAAGGCACTTAAACAATACACTCCCACAACGCATACACTCGAGTATTGGAGCAATGAACTTAACCCTTTAACCCTGATATCAGCCACAAACGGCCCCTGCAGTGGTCTTGAGAAATATCCATTTGCAGACCAAGAGAAAACTATTTTTGAAAATTGGCCACTGGAATGACTGGCTCGATAACCGAGCCAGTCATTCCAGTAGTAAATTTTAAAAAATATTCTTTTCTTGGTCTGCAAATGGACATTTTCTATAAAAAAATTAAAATTTTCCTTAAAAATGTTTTGTGTTAAAAGGTTAAGGAAGATCAAGCATTGTGCTTACACTGTGTGTACCCAGCATGTAATGTGCACTCAGCACGCAATGTGCACTCACACAAGTGCACTCACACAATGTGCACTCACTGTGTGTACACAGCATGTAATGTGCACTCACACAATGTGCACTCCCACAATGTGCACTCACACTGTGTGTACACAGCATGTAATGTGCACTCACACAATGTGCACTCACACAATGTGCACTCACACAATGTGCACAGGCAATGCACTCAAACAATGTGCACAGGCAATGCACTCACACAATGTGCACTCACACAATGTGCACAGGCAATGCACTCAAACAATGTGCACAGGCAATGCACTCAAACAATGTGCACAGGCAATGCACTCAAACAATGTGCACAGGCAATGCACTCAAACAATGTGCACAGGCAATGCACTCAAACAATGTTCTCAGGCAATGCACTCAAACAATGTGCACAGGCAATGCACTCAAAAAATGTGCACAGGCAATGCACTCAAACAATGTGCACTCACACAATGTGCACAGGCAATGCACTCAAACAATGTTCTCAGGCAATGCACTCAAACAATGTGCACAGGCAATGCACTCAAACAATATGCACAGGCAATGCACTCAAACAATGTGCACAGGCAATGCACTCACACAATGTGCACAGGCAATGCACTCAAACAATGTGCACAGGCAATGCACTCACACGATGTGCACAGGCAATACACTCAAACAATGTGCACAGGCAATGCACTCAAACAATATACACAGGCAATGCACTCACACAATGTGCACTCACACAATGTGCACAGGCAATGCACTCAAACAATGTGCACAGGCAATGCACTCAAACAATATGCACAGGCAATGCAGTCAAGCAATGTGCACAGGCAATGCACTCACACAATGTGCACAGGCAATGCAGTCAAGCAATGCACTCACACAATGTGCACTCACACAATGTGCACAGGCAATGCACTCAAACAATGTTCACAGGCAATGCACTCAAACAATATGCACAGGCAATGCAGTCAAGCAATGTTCTCAGGCAATGCACTCAAACAATGTGCACAGGCAATGCACTCAAACAATGTGCCCAGACAATGCACTCAAACAATATGCACAGGCAATGCAGTCAAGCAATGTGCACAGGCAATGCACTCACACAATGTGCACAGGCAATCCAGTCAAGCAATGCACTCACACAATGTGCACTCACACAATGTGCACAGGCAATGTACTCAAACAATGTGCATAGGCAATGCACTCAAACAATATGCACAGGCAATGCAGTCAAGCAATGTGCACAGGCAATGCACTCACACAATGTGCACAGGCAATGCAGTCAAGCAATACACTCACACAATGTGCACAGGCAATGCAGTCAAACAATGTGCACTGGCAATGCACTCAAACAATGCACTCACGCAATACACTCAAACAATTTGCACTGGCGATGCAGTCACGCAATGAAACAATGCATACAAACTGATGAGCAATGCACTCAATAAATGTACTCTTTAAGCAATTGTATGCATTAAATCCACTCAAACAATGCACTCAAGTAAATAAACAATACAATCAAACAATGCACGCAAGTATTTACATTCATACATGTCATACAATCATGACAATCATTGACCTCAAGTACTGTGTTCACATAATTCGCTCAAGTGTGTGTGTGTGTGCGTGCATGCGTGTGTGCATGCGTGCGTGCGAGCATGCATGAATGCGTGCTTGCATGTGTGCGTAGATATATATATATATATATACACTTACATTAGGCTCCCCATCCCGGGGTGTGGGAAGGGGTGGGTGGGTGGGTGCAGAATGTCAAAGTTGGCAGAATTCTACCAAATTTGTTATGTCATTTACCTATAAGAACCCATAAGATTGTGGATTGGGAATCGATGTTTGCATTAGGCTCAGTCTGCAGGATGGTGAGGAAATGTGTGTGGGGCATGGAGTGGGTGGGGAGGTGTGGGGTGGGGAGGGGAGCTGGGGTTGGTGGTTGGGTGGATGCAGAACATTAAAGTTGGCAAATGTGTGACGATGTGCGATGGCGTGCCATCAACTGCATATTCTAGTAATTTATTAATAAACAAGCGCAAGTGCTCTATAGTTACGACATTAAGGCAGCTATTGCCACACCAAGATTTTCTTTTGGATTGTGGACCATTAAGTTGCTTTAAGAAGAAAGTACATGTATAGTCCGGATCATTGGCAGTCTCAGATCACTATCTTAATCATCAACCAATTTCCTTGGAACTAGGCTTCGATTTAATATTTTGCTATGCTTGCCAATAAATTAAGTTTATAGATAACCAAGGAACATAAAATTGTGCATCTCAGTTGTGTCAGATTTGCAGCATTTAATCCATAATAAATGCCTTGTCTTGAGCTAGGGAATTGCCCCTATAATTCACTATGCGGTCTTAAATAGGAATTCAGTCATCGCCTCTCAACGTTGTGACTTCAAACGCCTTATGGTATTCCGTCGTTTGTTTGTTATTGATGTTTTTCACATTCTTGTTTTTGGCATTGTCAACACATTATGTGATAAGACCGGTTTAGAAAATATGCTTTTATAGTCATCAAACTGACACTTAACCCTTTAATGGTCAAATTTAATCAAGAAAATTTAAATATCTGCCTATTGAATGTCCATTTACAGGCCAAGAGAATACAATTTTTGAACATTTATCACTGGAATGTCAGGCTCGGTTATTGAGCCAGTCATTCCAGTGGTAAATTTTCAAAAATTATATTCTCTTGGCCTGTAAATGGACATTCCATAACACCATAACAGAGGACGGTAATGTCCGGCATGACCATTAAAGGGTTAAATGATGTGATCTGAAACTAGCCAAAATGATCCGGAATTGCCATGGTATGGTCGACTCACACTATTGTGAAAGTTTTAGAAGGTCAAAGGTTAAGCGTAATCTTTTTTATATTTGCTTAAAGCACACATATGTGTCATCATGATCTAACAAATTAGATTAAAACTATTCTGCAAATAAATTCACAGGAAATAATTTTTGAAATAGTGCTCCCAAACCTCCTGAAATTGTGTAGGAGAGAGGAAAAAAATAACAAATTAAATTAGTGGAAGACAGTTACATGTATAATGCTGATTGAATTTGTCATGATTGTTATTTTTTCCATTTGAAAAATACATTTATCAAATTTGGCACAAGATTTCAAAGCGTACAAGGTTACGAAAATTATTTAACCGTTAACCCTCGAATTCGTACAAGAAAGTTTAAATAATCTCTTAGAAAATGTCCATTTGCAGACTAAGAGAAGACTATTTTTGAAAATTTATCATTGGAATGACTGGCTCAGTTATCGAGCCAGTCATTCCAGTAGTAAATTTTCAAAAATTTTCTCTTGGTCTGCAAATGGACACTTCTCAAGACCACTGCAGAAGCCGTTTTTGGCTGATCTGAGTGTTAAAGGGTTAAAGAAACAGGCAATATTGTTGTGGTCATTGCACTGTAAGTGTTGGCACTGATCTCACACTATTCTGTGTGCATGTTCAACAATTTATAATAAGGATATTACTACATATATTTGTCATTCTTTTTAAATTATCCTGTCTTTGCGGAGTGCGCGAACAATGCGGACGTGGGAAAAAAATAAAACATGGAATTTTAGCTCTTATTTTTGTGGGGAATTTCAGATAGGCTGGTCTGAAAATCCAAACAAAGAAATCAGTGTGGCCTTTGCCAAAATTGTCAAAAATTTGACAGACGGACGGATAATCTATAATGCGCACTACTAGTAGTTAGAACTGCGAGTTATATCTAATAATAGACAAGCTTGATAGTAATTTAAGTTAGCTATTGGAATCCGGATGTTAATCTTTTTGACTCGATTAAATACCAAATACAGTTGCATGAATCCGCAAAAACAATGCCTGTGGTGTACTTGGATGAATTAAATTTTAGCTATGCCCCACCCATTTCTAGGTAAGCTCCACCCACGCTTTGCCCATGTTGGTATCAATCAATCCCTGTACTCTGAGTTTCAATTTCCAGAAAACTGTACAGGTAAGCTGTGGAATATTTTGACTTATGGCAGCAACAGCGCCCAGTCAAATTAGTTTCAAAATCTTCAACAGATTGTTTATTAAATAGTCAAAACATCCAATTTGTACAACTTGACAGACTATTTAGCATTTATAACGGACTAAATGGTGTCATTCATGATGAAATTTATTATGACATCAGCCTGCATGTTATGTTGTTGATTATGACATCATATGATAGCTCAATAAACTGGATTCCTCTTTAGAAAAGCTTTGTTTCTCATGTTTAAAGGGTTAAAATTCCCTGCAAACTATTCCATATCACCTGTCACTGGAGCCACTGTCTCATGCATGTGCATGTATATAGTAAATCCATTGCTCTTTACCGCTGTTGCCTTGAGGGAATGAGGGAGCAAGCTTACACTCACTGTCAGACTGTAGGAAATCAATGTTACAGAAAGCTGTGTACATACACATATCACTGGTGACTCTACGATCCGGACACATGGGACTTTATTAATAAGTGATTATCAGGAATATGAGCAACAACAGCAGCAATGCTTTCATCATCGTGATGTGCTGATCATTACTTTCATCATTACGCTGAAGCCAGTGTCATGCATAACATAGCAATCTCATGAAAATGTTAGACTCTACCAGCAAGTTTGTGAAGCGGGCGCTCCACACTGTTATAATAAGTGGCATATAGCGTTGACAAACTAGTATTCATGACATCGGACTTATTTAATAGTGAAGTTTTCATTATTAATTTTCAAGAAGTCATTTGATATTTATAGTGATAGATGAGAAGTGTGATAGCAAACTTTGAATTATTGAGTTATTATGTGTGCTGTGTTTTGCATAATGGAATTTTTATGTATATACATGTAAGAATGATGATATCTTCTGTGCTCAAGGGAACAGCATGATAAAAAAACGGACCATGTATCATCGATTTCAATTACTACAGATGTCATTTCATTACTTGGTAACTGTCAATTTGTATTAATTATTAGCTCACCTGGCCTGAAAGCCCATGTGATCTTATGCCATGGTAACCAGCTGTTTGTCATCTGTTTGCCGGTCGGTCTGTCATCAAATTTTCATTTAACATCTCAGCAACCACTGTGGCAACTTCAATCAGATTTGTGTAGAGGCATCTTTGTATCATAGAGATCCAAGGTTCTTCTAAGGAATCTTCAGGTTTTGGTTAATTTTGTTGGTGAACATCTTTAATTTTGGTGCTGTACCATTAACCCTTTAATGGTCACACCGGCCAAAACCGGCCTCTGCTATGAAGTTGGGAAATGGTCATTTACAGGCCAAGAGAATACAATTTTTGAAAATTTACCACTGAACTGACAGGCTCGATAACGGAGCCAGTCATTCCAGTGATACATTTTCAAAAATAGTATTCTCTTGGCTTGTAAATGGACATTTAATAAGAAAATATTTATTTTTTGGACCAAGTTTTACCATTAAAGGGTTAAACAGCTATGAAAACTGTTTGCATTGGCTCATTTGGCTGATGGATATAAAACTCTGGAAACTTTATCTAGGACAAGAGAAAATCTAATCAAGTTTAAAGTTCAAAGGAAACGGATTGGTCAATTAATATGCCTGCTAGACATCTTAGATAACCTAAGGTTGTTTCACAAATCTCCTCTGAAAATAGTAAGCCTATGGAAATTTCAAGTTAAATGGATCGTTGAAAGTTCTACAGCATTTATATCGGATCATTAACCCTTTAATACTCATGTCAGTCAAAAATGGTTTCGTTTCTGCAGTTGTCTTGAGAAATGTCCATTTGCAGACCAAGAGAAGACTATTTTTGAAAATGTATCACAAGAATGACTGGCTCGATAACCGAGCCAGTCATTTCAGTGATAAATTTTCAAAAATAGTCTTCTCTTGTTCTGCAAATGGACATTTTCTATGAGAAAATTGAAATTTTCTTGAACAATTTAGTTACTTCAGTGAATGTGTTCTTAAGTTATGTATTATTAAATAATTAGCCAATTCAAAATCGAAATTCTCTTAAAAAGGTGCATATTCACACCAAAATGCTTGAAATTAAAATTGTTGAAATTGCGTACTTTTAGAGGTTTAAATTGTATGCTTAGATGTAATGAAACGAAATACATCTTAACATATGGTGATTTTTTACAAATAAATTAATATAATTTTTAAACCCAGCCAAAAAATTGACGGGTTATTGTGTGATGGCGGTGTCTGTGTGGGTGGGCAGGCAGGTGGCAGAGTGGTCTCCGGACAATAACTTGCCATTTATCTGACCACGTTGAACCTTCACAGGGTGGTTGAACTAGGTCTGGGGAAGAAGCCTATGTAAATTGATGATGATCCGAAATTCAAGATGGCCACCAGCCTCTGGCAGCCATCTTGAAAATTGGTTTGCGTATTATAAGTCTGTTACCATTCACCAGATCACTTTGTAACTTGATAGGGTGATTAGACTAGGTTTTGTTGAAGAAACCTATCAAAATTGGTGATAATATGAAATCCAAGATGGGCACCAGCTATTGGTGGCCATCTTGAAAATTAGTTTCTGTATGATAACTCTGTTACCGTATCGGATTGCTTTGAAACTTGATAGGGTGGTTTGAGTAGTGGTGGGGAGGAAACCTAGTAACTAAAGATAATCCACAATCCAAGATGGCTGCCAGCCACCAGCGGCCATCTTGAAAATTGGTTTCCAAACGATAGCTCCGTCAACGTTTATTGGATCACTGAGCCTTCATACAGTGGTTGGACTAGGTATGGAGAAGAAACTTATTGAAATCGATAATAATCCGCAATCCAAAATTGATTCCCGGCTGATAACTCCATTATGGTATTACCGTTTATCGGATTGCTTTGAACCTTCTAGGGTGGTTGGACTAGGTCTTGAGAAGAAACTCAAAATCGAAGATGATCATAAATCCAAGATGGGCGCTGCACAGTCACTGGTGGCCATCTTGAAAGTTTTTTTCCGAACGATAACTCCATAATCGTTTAGCTGATTGCTTTGAAACCTTGTAGGATGGCTGGTCTAGGTCTGATGTAGAAATAGCTATTTTCTGATAGCTTTCATTCATTCATGTTTGTCATCATGGGCTTCATGGCGGGGTGTTACCAGTATGCGCCATTTGCAGAACTCTTGTTTAAGTTAGACAAATGAATTAAAGACGCAAGTCCCTAATTCAAATTCACAACTAAAAAATTATATAAATTTATATGGAATGAACCCATCATATGTAAAGATTTATTTTGTTTCATTACATATAGGTACACAATTTAAAGCCTCTAAAAGTATACAATTTTAACAATTTTATTTTGGAACATTTTTGATGTGAATATGCACCTTTAAGCACCCTATAGAGCATACATGCAGTCTCATATACTATTAGGCAGCTGAGCATCAATGCCAGACTTGGGCCTCTTGGTTTTTATACCCTGTCAAAACATTTTCCAGGGTGTTATGTAATGGTGCGATGTGGGCGGGCAGTAAGGCGGGTGGCAGAGTGATTTCCAGACAATAACTCGTCTCATATTTGTCAGATTGGTTTGAAACTTCATAGGTTTATTGGAAGAAACCTATCGAAATTGATGATAATCCAAAATCCAAGATGGCCACCAGCCACCGTCGGCCATCTTGAAAATGAGTTTCCGGATGATAACTCTGTTACCGTTTATCGGATCGCTTTGAAACTTCATAGTATGATTCGACTAGGGCTGGGGAAAAACCTATCGGAATTGATGGTGATCCGACATCCAAGATGGCCACCAGCCACTGTCGGCCATCTTGAAAATTGGTTTCCAGATGATAACTCCATTACTGCGTATCGGATTGATTTGAAACTTCGTAGGTTTGTTGAATTAGGTCTGGGGAAGAAACCTATCGAAATTGACGATGTTCCAAAATCCAAGATGGCCACCAGTGGCCATCTTGATAATTGGTTTCTAGATGTTAACTCCATTACCGTTTATTGGATCGCTTTGAAACTTCTGGGGAAGAAACCTATCAAAATCGACGATGTTCCAAAATGCAAGATGGCCACCAACCTGGGCGGCGACCATCTTGAAACTTCCGGATGATAACTCCTTAGCCATTTATCGGATCACGTTGAAACTTCATAGCGTGTTTGGACTAGGTCTGGGGAAGAAAACTATTGAAAGCGGCAACTCCTGAGCTGATATCAGATCACTTTAAAACTTCATAGGGTTGTTGGACTAGGCTTGGGAAGAAACATATCGAAATTGACAATGATCCAAAATCCAAGATGGCTGCAAGCCACAGGCTGCCATCTTGAAAATTAGTTTCTCCTTCGATCAATACTCACCATTCTGTTACTTCTGATATACAGCTGGCCCTGACAGCTGGCTCTAGGACTATAGACTTAGAAAGCTTTACCGACTCCTTGGAACCGGGTACTCGGCTCCCAACTGCCGAGTACCCATCTACCATAGAGCTCATTCTTGTTTTCATAGCAACAAGAGCTATACATGCTTTTTGCAGTGGAAAGATTGAGAAATAAAACTCTAAGTCTTTGTTTAACTGTGATTGTGATAGCTAGTGACTCTCTTGCAAGGATAATTGGATAATATGGATACCGCCGATGATAACCAGGTCGTATATTTCCTTATTATTCCATAGTTAAAAGACTTAGGTCTCTAAATTTCGTTGTGTCGCATGTTCCAATTTCTGACCCCAAAGAATCTGGGACGTGTGTTAACAACGAGATATGCCGGATGGTCGCCTTCTTTAACCCCAACAGGCGATCGGCAGATATGAAAATAGGTGTTTGCTACGGTATTTGTAACACAAATATTGGCTGACGTCGTTCTCCGTAAGATCCGAGCGGGTGATGTCACACCCGTGGTGCTCGGATGTTTATGTGAAGAAAATTTTTTCATTAATTCGCGCATCTTGTTCTGGGTGCTGCGTACTAAAAATGGTACCAGAAAACTTTGGAATGTTCAAGTTTTGCGTGTTATCACAATCTGTTTGCAATGATCGGTGGTTTCAAAATTCTTGATTAGATGTGTGGTCTGCGGTTTTACCGTGTGCTACAGCAGTTTGTTTACATTTTGTTGTTTCTTCACATATCGTTTTGGCTTTCGTTAGGAGTATAATTTATATTGATTGGTAAATATACCCCGAATGCTATGCGATATGATTCCTGGTTCCGTTATACATCCTGGAGGATCAAATTATGGGTGTATTTATGCCCGCTTCGTTCTTGTCGTCATAATCAATGCGATCTTTGCTGTAATGTTGCGGGGTGGGGTGCGGGAGGGTTACAGTTAATTTATGGTCAAATTATTTGAGAATTAATTGTCTGCCTTCCATCCGTGTCTCGTTCCGCTTGCTTATTGTAGGTTTGTGCTTATTTATAGGCCAAGCCAGCCCCGCCATCATGTGACGAGTGCCACAAGTTTGTACGGGTCCTATTTAAGGACCATGTCTGCTTTAGATGTACTGCATGTAACTTTGATAGTAGCTGTAATGTGTGTGAAGTGTGGTCCGCGGATATGATGTTGAAGTTCCTTGCCCAGAAGGATTTGGCTGGGTCTGACGCGGGGTCAGGCGGTCTGAAGTTAAATCGTGGAGCGTCCGGTTCGGCTGGTGGGGGCGCTCCACGTCCTCAGCTGGGGGTGGCGGAGATGGCACCGCCGGCGTGGTTTGGTCCGGATATGCAGGGCTTTCTGCATAGTGTTCTGCCCATGCTGGTGTCGTCCCTGCTGCCGAAGGTTATTGGGCAGTCTCTCCCCATGCTTGGTACGGACCCTGTCCTTGGATAGGGTTCTGGACTGGTCACCGAGGGAGCCGTCTCCGGCCTGACAGGTTCTGTTTCTCTGCGGCCACCTCCGGGTGGTCCAGTAGCGGTGGCCGGTCCGTCAGGCATGGGATCCATGGTTTCTTCATCTAGTGACGACTCTTCAGAGTCTGAAGACGAGGAGGCCGAGGAGGAGAGGTTGCTGCAGCCTGTGATGCCACGGGTGGAGAAGATGGAGGTTGATTCCGTCCTGGGTGGAACCGTCCTCCATCTGTCTGGCTTGGTGCAAGCCAGGGCAGCGTCTCCGCCCGTGGTTGAGGCCAATCTGGTACCAGGCACCGGTCCCGTGATGGTTGGTTTGATGCCAGCCGACACGGTGACGGGTGTGCCGGGCCAGGCGTGGTACTCACCTATCTCGCCTGGTCCGGCAGTCAGACGTGGGGTGCCATTGGCGCCCATGTCTGGCCACGGTTCCGCATCTGCTATGGGTCCGCATGGTTTTCCGTGCGGGCCTACTCCATGGACTGGTGTGTTCCATGGGGTGGCGGTGGAATCATATGGTACCGGAGTTCCTGGCGTGTCAGCCGCGGCTCCTAGCCGGGAGGCCGTGGCTGGTAGGTCCGGGAACGCGTCAACGGGTGACGTGTTCACGGGTGTGTCCTCCTCAGAAGTAGACTGGTCGGAGGCTCTGGCTTGGCTAGCCAGGGTGGACCCGTCTGTGGTTTCGGCCACGGCCGAGGAGGATGCGCCCCGTCCATCGGTTGCATCGATTAGGACAGTTTATCGAGTTGCTAGAGGCTATTTATAGTAAGCAGCTCATGACCAAGGGCCAGCTCCCTGAGGCCTCCAGGGAGGTGCGGGCGAGGTGTCATATTCCACGGGGGGAATACGACAGGTATGGTGTGGTACCATCGGTTACGGAGGATGACCGATGGGTTCTGGGTGTCCAGAGTGCTGGAGCGGGTGGCCCCGGTCCGGCACTGGTGGACAAGTCCCAGGCACACCATGAGGAAGTCCTGTCCCTATGCGATGAGGGTGTGAGGGCAGCTATGAGTGCTGTCAACCACTCTTATCGCCTTCTTCAGTCGGTGTGGGCTGAAGCGGGGGCAGGCCACCCTGTGCCACCTGTGGCGCTTTCGTGCGTCAATGACGGCCTGGTGCTGTCTATGGACGCGCTGCCAAGGGTGCAGGCGCGTGTTACAAAGTCCAGGAGGCAAATGGTTCTTGACCATATGCGTCCGGCTACGGCCGTCAGGGAGTGTCTTCTTGGGATGCCCCTGACAGGTCCTAGCATCTTCGGTGGCCAGGTGCGGGCCATCCTAGAGGACACTGCTAGCATTGCGCAGAATCGGTTTGCGGTAAACTTACAGCTGGAGCTAGTGCGGCAAACTCACGCACTAGGGGCTGTAGGGAAGCCGTTGACTGTTCAACCTTCCAAGAAGCAGAAGAAGCATAAAGGCAAGGCGAAAGCTAAGCCTAGTGCGGCTGCTGCTTCGTCTGGCTTTTCTCAGCCGCCGGCGGCGAAGAAAGCCAGGAAGGTTGTGGAGGCCCCTACCCTCCCCAATGTTGCTCCTGATCGCCCTAGAGGCGGGAAGGGCAAGGGGGAGGGGAAGGGTAAGTCCTCAAAGGGCGGAAAGAAGGGAGCGGATCGTACCTGAGGGTACGAGAGCTCCCTTCGTATCCGCCTGGACCGCACCTGTGCGACAGGAACAGCGGTTCCAGTTAGACCTGCTGAGCCAAGACCGAAATGGTTCTCTCTCTCTCTCGTTAAGAGAGGGGGGGGAGCGGACCGCGAGCCGGACAACCCCGTTAGGCGTCTATAGTGGGTGGAAGGCTCATGCGTTTTGGCGAGGTGTGACGTCAGACAGTCTGGTCCTGGGATGGTTATCCCAGGGATGCATGCTGGAGTGGTGGGACTTTCCGCCACAGAATCTGTCTTTGGCACCTGTCTGGACACCCGTACCAAGGGAACCAGACAAGTTAGAAGCCATTCAAAACGAAGTGTCAGGTTTGCTTCTGAAGGGAGCAATAAAACCAGCAAACCAGAACACTCCAGGCTTCTATTCAAATATGCTCCTTGTCCCCAAGAGCACAGGGGGATGGAGACCCATACTCAATCTCAGGCCATTAAATTGGTTTATCCATACGCCTCGGTTCCAGATGGAAACGCCGAGGTCGGTAATGGCAGGGTTGAGGAAGGGAATGTGGTGTGTATCGATCGATCTGAAAGATGCATATTTCCACATTCCAATGAACAGGAGTTGTCGCAGGTTTCTGAGATTTGCGTTTCAGAATCAAGTATGGGAGTTTATTGTTCTCCCGTTTGGCCTGTCGACAGCTCCAAGGGTTTTCACAAGAGTGGTCCTTGCGGTGACAGCGTTTCTCAGAAAAGAGAACGTGCTGCTACACACCTACATAGACGACTGGCTGATCAAAGCAGATACGGCAGCCAGGTTGGACGTGGATACTGCTCTGACTCTGAGTTACTTTCAGATCTAGGCTGGATAGTCAACAAGGAGAAATCCGAGTTGACACCCACTCAACATTTCGTTTATTTGGGGATGCGATTCGATCTCGAGGAGGGCAGGGTTTACCCGTCAGAGCCCAGAGTGGTGTCTCTGTTAGCCATCCTCAAGAGTTTTCGAGTGGGAAACCACATTCAGGCAAGGCGGTTTCTTCAGATGATGGTCTCCATGGAGCAGGTGATCCCGTACGCTGCTCTAATGCGAAGATCTATCCAGTTGTATCTGATGTCTCTGTGGAAACAGAGAACTGAACCCCTGTCAAAACTGGTGCCAGTTTTGGAGCCGATAATGTCGCATCTTGTATGGTGGAAAAAGCGTCAGAATCTCCTAGTAGGGGTTTCGCTGCACCTACCCCACCCCCAGCTGTCCGTGTACATGGATGCATCGCTGGAGGGATGGGGGCCTGCCTGGGAGAACACCAGGTCTCGGGCACATGGACTCTCCAGGAGAGCCAGCTGCATATCAATCTGTTGGAAATGATGGCAGTGGAACTGGCGTTGGAAGAGTTTCTTCCAATGATCAGGGGCAAGGTGATATTGATACGGTCGGACAATTCGACGGTAGTATCATACATAAATCGCCAAGGCGGGACCAGGTCACCCACGCTGTGTATCAAAGTGTGGCACTTGATTCAATGGTGCAGGAATTACTCGGTTGTTTTGAAAGCAGCTCACATTCCTGGGCGATTGAACATTCTGGTGGATGCTTTATCTCGCAGACAGAGAATTCTGCTAACAGAATGGTCCCTCAACCCTCCAGTTCTACGAAGGATCTTCGAGCATTGGGGCAAACCCAACATGGACTTGTTCGCCACAAGGGAAAATGCTGAAATCATGACATGTCTCGCCGATTCCAGATCCAAATGCCGTCGATACAGACGCTCTGGCGATAAGCTGGAGGGGGATGCACGCTTATGCGTACCCACCCACCATTCTTCTGCCGAAGGTATTGGTGAAGATCAGGGAGGAACTGTGTCTGGTCCTGCTAATAGGGCCGTATTGGCCCAGCAGGGCGTGGTTCACGGATCTGCTAGATCTGCTGGTGGAAAACCCAGTGCAGTTGCCCGAGATTCCGAACATAATCTCCCAGGCCAAGGGACGCTTCCTACACGAGCGTCCCGAAATGTTCAAATTGACTGCGTGGATGTTATCAAACAACGTTCCACGTCGGAAGGCTTTTCTCGACAAGCTGCTGATTTCATCGTGGCTGCGAGAAGGAGGTCAACCTTCAAGTCATATAACAACAAGGTTAACAGATTTGCAGACTGGTGTGAAGAAAAGGGTATTGATACCTTTCAATCCACTATTCAGCAAATAGCAGACTTTCTCTGTGAGCTGTTCTTTTCAGGACTAGCTCCTGTCACAATTGCTGGATACAAGTCAGCTTTGGCATCAGTTATCCCTTGTCTAGCCAACAGGGATAGTCCAGAGGTGGCCCAGTTAAATGTGATGGTGAAGGGAATGAGCAATCTCCGACCGAGACAACCGGTAGTCATTCCAGCCTGGAGTCTATCTTTAGTGCTTAATGTACTGGCCAAGCACCCTTTCGAACCGTTGCGTTCGTCTAGTCTAAAGCATTTGACTCTAAAGGCGGTCTTTCTATTGGCCGCTTCCTCAGCTAGAAGGCGCAGTGAGATCCATGCGCTTTCGGCAGAGAGGGACCGATTTATTGTCTCCGGAGAGGGTCTGCGTCTTCTGCCAAGAGCAGAGTTTATGTCAAAGAATCAATCTTTGAGATATCCCGGCAAACCGATCATAATACCAAAGTTAACAAGGTTTGATCGTGATGCCAGTGTCTGGTGCCCAGTCCGTGCTTTGACTAAGTACAGGAAATGGACTGACTCGTTACGGTCGAACGATAGACATCTATGGATCTGCCATAAGAAGCCTTATGGCGCCGCATCCATGGATACTATCTCTCGTTGGGTAGTCAAATGCATTCAGACTACTCATGAGATGGCGACTGGGCACCAGGTGCAAGGCGCAAGGGCACACAATGTTAGAGGAATAGCCGCCTCGACCGCCCTTTACAGTGGTGTTCCGTTAGAGGACATAATGGCCGTTGCACAATGGCACTGTGAGTCCTCATTCACGGATTACTATATGAGGGCTGTGTCAGACTCAGCCAATCCACTCGCTTTAGCTGTTTTGAAACGATAGTTAAGTGACCACACTGCTCTTCTCCCTTGTTTCACTTTGGTAAGAAAAGAATTTAAAAGCAGACATGGTCGAGCGAGAGGATGACAACCAGATTGTGTCACTGATGGCCGGACCAGTGAATGGTTGGAGGCGGTACGTCTGGAGTCCATTTATCATGAGGTAATTCAAGATTGAGAGTTTTTTGTATGATGTCTATATATCATGTTCATTCATCTTATATATTCATGCTCATTCCCAGGCTAATACATGTGTATATGCAAAGAGCAGTTAACCCTCTTGGCATATTTGTGTTTTCAGGCGAGATGCATGTTCGTGAGTTCTCTCCTTTTCTTAGGAGAAAAAGGGGGGGGGGGCAGTGATGCAAATGCGATTCGGTTCCGTTAACTGGATGTTCCTTTTTAGGCAAAAGTAGCATTTATGGCTTGCCCCTTCCCATAAGTAACAGAATGGTGAGTATTGATCGAAGGAGAATGAAGGAAATGTAAATTTCCCTTTCTCCGAGATCTAACAATACTCACCATTCTGTTACGGACCCAGCCTCCCAGCCCCACGGAGGCAAGCCATGGATTTCTCTTGTTTGGTGGCTATGCAAACAATATGAGCCCTATGGTAGACGGGTACTCGGCAGTTGGGAGCCGAGTACCCAGTTCCAAGGAGTCGGTAAAGCGTGCTAAGTCTATAGTCTTAGAGCCAGCTGTCAGGGCCAGCTGTATATCAGAAGTAACAGAATGGTGAGTATTGTTAGATCTCGGAGAAAGGGAAATTTACATTTCCTTCATTCCGCATGATAACTCCATAACTGTTTATCAGATCGCTTTGAAACTTCCTAAGCATGGTTGGACCAGGTCTGCGCAAGATGCCTATTGAAGGCGACAATGATCCGAAATCCAAGATGGGCGCCAGCCACCATCGGCTATCTTTAAAATTTGTTTACGGATGATAACTCTGTTACTGTTTATCGGATCACTTTAAAACTTCATAGGGTTGTTGGACTAGGCTTGGGAAGAAACATCGAAATTGACAATGATCCAAAATCCAAGATGGCCGCAGGCCACAGGCTGCCATCTTGAAAATGAGTTTTCGCATGATAACTCCTTAACTGTCTATCGGATCGCTTTGAAAACGCTTGAACCATTTAACAGATCTCTTTGAAACTTCAGAGGATTACTGGTCTGGGTCTGAGGAAGAGATCTCTATTATCTGAAAGCTGTCATTCATTGGTTTGTCATCATGGTGGGATATTATGCACTGTTTGCGGAGCTCTTGTTTTACTTTAGCCCTTCATTTCTCCTGGAGCATAGGCCAGCCATCAACAATGGTTCACCAGCATCTCCTGTCCTGGGCAGTTCTCTCCAGCTCTTTCCATGTGTTTCCTGTTTGTCTGATGTCAACCCCCAGGTTATGCCTTCAAGTATTCCTTGGCAGGGTCCCTCTCTTCCTTCTTCCCTGGGGTATCCAGGTCAAGGCTTTCTGGTTGTATAGTTACAGCAATGGAAAATTTAAAGAGTTCTCAAGAACCACTGGACTGATTTTAACCAAATTTGGTAGGACACATTCTTGTTCTTGTTGCATTTATGGTTAAAACCTTAAGGGTTGTACTTATAGGTGATGGCCTTTCTCGTTAAAATGCCTATGTTCCAGGTGAGCTATACATAAATGGAGTTTCTTAACCGGTTAATTAATGGCGAAGCCTGTACATGAGGTCGAAACTCGTTTTTATAAGTCCATTTGCAGGCAAAGAGAAGACCATTTTTGATAATTTACCACTCGAATGACTGGCTCGATAACCTAGGTAGTCATCTCAGTTGTAAGTTTTTCAAGAAATCTTCTTGGCTTGCAAATAATGGTCATTCTATACATAATACTGTTTTAATCAGGCAGGCAGGCAGGCACAAAAGCTTATATTCCTGGCCATCGTCTCAAGAGTTTTTCGTATACAGTAATCAAACTTGGTGTGTGCATGCATTGCAGGTGTAAGGTATGTAACGTAGCAAAAGTAGGTCATTTTACTTTTCACACTTCACACATAACTACTGAGATTCTATGGACCATCTTGAAATCTTTCATTGAAATGTCTGGATTGGTTATCCAGCCACTGACTTGGTTATTGAGCCAGTTATTCTAGTTGTAAGATTTAAGAAAATAGCATTGTCTTGGCATGCAAATGGACAATTTTCATGATCGCTGTCATAGGCTGTTTCTGGACGGTGTGATCATGAATTAAGAACATGAGTCAGGGCAAAGGGTTCTAAAAGAAGTCTTTGCATGTACGTACTTGTAGCATACATGTAGCTGATTATTAATTGTATTGCGTGTGCCATGAATGAATATATTTCTCCCTCTGGCCATATGTGACAAGTATAAGCACATTAACTTACCACTCTGATGTTAATATTCTATCCTTTACTGTGTGAATAGCAAACAAACTGGTGTACATTTTTCAAGAGATTTGGTGGACGATGTTGCTGTCTATGACAGCAACATCGTCCACCAAATTTCTTGAAAAATGAACACAAGTTTATCGTATAATTTAATTTGAAAATTTAAAATTTTGACATCAAGTGGTAAGGGTTAAAATGACTCATGATCAGAAATTTGCTTAAGCCTTAGGCAGGTATTGACTTTAATTATAGTGACCAAGAGCTGGTGAGATTTACTCTCTATTTGTATCATGTATAGTATGAAACATAAAATTTATGTATCATGCGTATAGGGAAATCTAAATTATTTTAAATTTAACAAGTTGTGCAAGGAAAAATCTTTCAGGCAAATTGTTATCAAAATATTTGAGAATATTTTGGATGACTCGATCATGACATAGGTGCTGTCTTATAACTTGAC
This sequence comes from Chaetoderma sp. LZ-2023a, assembly GCA_034401795.1. Classification (NCBI taxonomy): domain Eukaryota; kingdom Metazoa; phylum Mollusca; class Caudofoveata; order Chaetodermatida; family Chaetodermatidae; genus Chaetoderma; species Chaetoderma sp. LZ-2023a. The sequence continues at coordinate 101,310,354 of CM067371.1, forward strand.
CCCATGGCTTAGGTGCCACAATTTTGTGATCCTAAAGGGCAATTCATATGCAAATTGTCTAATGTATGAGAAGAGGGTCATAGAGACTGCAGGTCACTCAATCACATGGATATACACATATAATTATTTACCAATATCTGAGCGGTGATAAAAAGTAACTGAGCTTTCAATGCAGTGTACATGCAATCATGACAATTAGCATTTTCTGAATTCTAATGGACTGCGAAGGATGTTGTCATGATATCTGTTAAATATTTTATTCACTGTCATATATTATATATTTATGCAGAATCTATAACGGGAGAGTGGGAGAGGAGTTCCAACCCCCATTCTGAGATCTGACTTTATGACGTTTCGCTCTATGTGGGAAGCTCATCAGAGGATTTATATAATTGTTTGCATGTGAGGGTTTACAGATAAACACCATAAATTTTTACGTGATATATTTTTCTCAGATGTCTGGGCAGACATGCATAGGTAGGCTAATGCTGGAGTTAGCCCTGACGTCAGGGACCCTGAATCAAGGACCCCCAGCTAAGAACAATCAGTGAGCATGTGCACGCACATGCTCAGTAGCAGGGACCCTGAGTCAAGCGTCCGCAGCTAAGAACAATTAGTGAGTCTGTGCGTGCACATGCTCGGTTGTAGGGACCCTGAATCAGGGGTCCCCAGCTAAGAACAATCAGTGAGCATGTGCACGCACATGCTCAGTAGCAGGGACCCTTATTCAGGGTCCAGCTAACCAGTGAGCATGTGCGTGCACATGCTCAGTGGTGGGTACCCTTGCCAGATCCTGTGGCCTATAAATAGGAGGCACTGCACCAGTGTCAAGCATCTGACTTTCGTCCTCCAACCGAAGACAAGCATCAGGTATACTTCAGCGACGTGGCTTGTCACGTTTTACCAGTTTAAATTAATCAGCAAAATATGGTAGGAGCCAATACAGGCAATCTCCAACCAGAGATATTCCTGCACTCCATTTCAAAGCTAATTCTTCCTATAGAAGTAGCATGAGAAGTGGGGGTGGGGTGGCGATAGGTACCTCGCCTCCCCTCCCCCTTATGCAGGGGAAACAAAAGACTCTTCAAACTGAGGATTCAAGAGCAATACAGCACTACCTAACCGTAGAACGGGCCCATGTGCAAACATAAACACTCCAATCAGGAGATGAAAAAGGAAACATACAGGATATATAATCTCCACACCATGGAGTTTCTAGGCACCAACCATATGGTTAAAGAGCCTTTAGCCAGTAGGCTGTCCCCTACCCTCTGTTCCCCCCATCCGACATTATAGCTTCTTCAAGAAAGCTCTTTCCAGCACACATTCACCATGTCACTGAAAGATGTATCTGCAAATTTTGATGATGTCATATCCCTAGGACGTCAGGGCAAACTCCGGCATTAGCCTACCTATGCATGTCCACCCAGACATTTGAGAAAAATATAATATCCCCTAAAAACCTTATGGTGTCTATCTGTAAACCATCACATGCAAACATGTATATAAATCCTCTGATGAGCTTCCCACATGGAGCGAAATGCCATAAAGTCAGATCTCAGTCTATACTATTTATCATAAGAGCCACTCATCCCTACCACTAACTGCCTGTTTATACCAAAAGGGAACACACTGCCACTGTGTATATACACATACATATGCAAAACAATGGCACACCCAAGGCATTTACCCTTCAAATGCTGACATTCATCAGTGGAAGAGGCCCTACATACATGGTTCAGCTAAGAACAATCAGTGAGCATGTGCACGCACATGCTCAGTAGCAATGACCCTGAATCAAGGGTCCCCAGCTAAGAACAATCAGTGAGCACGTGCACGCACATGCTCAGTAGCGGGGACCCTTATTCAGGGTACAGCTAACCAGTGAGCATGTGCGTGCACATGCTCAGTGGTGGCTAGCCTTGCTGGCCTATAAATAGGAGACACTGCACCAGTGTCAGGCATCTGACTTTCGTCCTCCAACCGAAGACAAGCGTCAGGTATACTTTAGCGACGTGACTTATCACGTTTTACCAGTATATATTTATGCCAATGTTTTACACTTGCCAAGTGCAGAACTCTAATGACTGACAGTGACAGTAGTTTACGATTCATTGTTAGCTCACTTGATTGGCCTAATGCTTAATTAGCGGCCATCTTAGTGACTTAGCTTTCATAAAAATGGATTCTTCAGAACCGCTGCATGGATCCGGCCCAAATTTTGGAGATATGATTAGGAACTTAGGGCCATTAAAGTTTGTTCAATGGAGGTTGATATTTAAAGAAGCTGTGATCACTGTGTTCTTGTTACAATTCTGGTCAAATCCATAGGGCTCTACTTAAAGCTGATGGTGAGCGATACCGGCCCCTTGGGCCTTTTGTTTCCAGGGTGAACAGCTGAAGTTATTCTATGAAAGGGAATGGAATTTAAAATTTTGAATTTTCACTGGTCAAATCGTTAACCCTATAATTGTCAAACAGGTAAAAAATGCAGCTGTGCATTTGTCTTAAGAAATGTTCATTTGCAGACCAAGAGATGATTTTTCAAAATTAACTACTAGAGTGACTGGCTCAATAACAGACTGTGTCATTAGTCATTACAGCGGTCACAAAGCTTCCAAATGTAGCCTTATCTAGGTCTGCAAATTGACATTTTCTATGAGAACTTTAAGCCTTTCATGGCCAAAGTTCTGTGAGGAAAATTAAAATTTTTGTTTATATAGTAGATAACCATAAAACGCATAGCAAGAGAAGACATTTTGTGAAAATTTAACACTGCAATGACTGGCTCGATTATGGGGCCCGCCATTCCAGTGTTAAATTGTTAAAAATGGACTTCTTTTTGCAAATGGACATTTCTAAATAGAGTACCACCGCAGAAACCATTTGTTCCACATTATTGACATTTTAAACCCTTTCACTGATAAATCCATAAAGAAATATATTCTTTATGATATAAAACTTATTCTGTTGAATACTTTGTAATTAATTTGACTGGAAGCCATTGCTGCCTTAGGCAGCAATGGCTTCCAGTCAAATTAATTTCAAAATATTCAACAGTTTTCCTGTATAATTGTCCTGAAAATGAGGTATGAGGGAATTCATCTGTGAAAGTGTTAATGGATTAATCTGATATCTGGTAATGATAATGATGGGGATGATATGAATATTCATGAGTTCAGCAACAACAAGACTGATTAATGTCTGTGATTAAGGGGCTAGGGATCTGAAGAGATTTTGTCCAGCGTCTTCGGATGACTGGTCCCTGGCTCACAGGTGGATTGCTTCTACTCTTTCTCTTCCTCTTAAGGACGAGTTTTCTATAGACCCTCCTTCTTTTGGGTCGGCTCTTTCATCTTCTGATTCTTCTTCCTTGTCTCCTCAGGTCCTTCCAATTGACAATTTGGTCATTGACATGTTAGATTTCTTTGTGAATGATGTTAATTGTAAGGAATTTTCTCTTACCTCTAAATATGATGCTCCTGTTCAGATCCCAAAAGATGTTTACTTGTGAGTTGCCACCACTCAATCGCTCTCTGGTCCTTCCTGGGAAGTTCTTTCCTCTCTTGTTAAAGATTCTTCTACGGTTGAGCCTGCTTCTGATCTTGTTAAGTGGGAGTCTGTGTGCAGATCTCAGCTCAAGTCATCCAATTTTCTTGCGTTGGTCTCAGAAGCTGTTCTCAAGGCTCAAGAGAGAGGTGAGCAGGTCCCTGTTGAGGTTTTTCATTCTTTGGCCGATATTTCTAGAGGTTCCCTTAATTCCGTTTACAGATCTCTAGGTTTTATTACTTCTGAGAGATGGTCTAGGAGGCTTGCTGAGGCGAAGATCTGTTTGCGACTTGTCTAAATGCCCAGATCTCTTTCATGTCTCCTTTTCCGGTGGACAGGAATGTTCGCTTATGCGTTCCCTCCAATGGTCAGAGACCAGTTCTGGGAAATTCTTCTGATAGCTCCCTTTTGGCCAAAACGGATATGGTATGTGGATCTTCACGATCTCCTGGTAGACTTCCCTCATCTTCTTCCATTCTCCCCAGATCTTCTTTCTCAAATAAGGGGAAAGTGTCTTCATCCAAATCCATAAATCTTCAGCCTGTGTGTTTGGGAGATTTCAAGCATCAAGTCCCTGAGGTCAAAGTTTCTTCAAGATCTCAGGAAATTATTGATTCTGCCAGGAGGGAGTCGACCCAACAAGTTTACAAGGGTCAACTTGAAATTTTTGGAGAATGGTGTGCAGTTCATGATCTCGTGCCCGATTCTGTTTCTATTCCCCAGGTGTTAGATTTTTGTATCTTATCTCTTTGATTCTTTACAGTTATCTGCTAACACAGTCAAGGGTTTTAGATTTTCTTTGGCATCTTCTCTTCCTTGTCTTTTAAATGCTGACGTTAAGGACATAAAGATTCTTAATGGTTTTATCAGAGGAATGGGGAATATTCGTCCTCCAGTAGCTAAGCCTTTGCCTTCCTGGAATTTGGCTTTGGTTCGTCACGTGTTGGCAGGTTGCCGTTTTGAACCTCTTGCCTCTATTAGTATTAAACTTTTAACTCTTAAGGCTGTTTTTCTTGTTGCTTCTGCTTCTGCTAGAAGACGTTCAGAAATTCATGCTCTCAGCCAAAAAGGACAGATTTATTGTATCTGGGGACGGTTTAGTCTTCTATCCCAGAAGGGATTTTTTTATCGAAAACACAGTCTAACCAATTCCGTGCTAAACCGATCATTTTAAAATCGTTATCTTCTTTTTCGCCTTCTGACAAACTTTGGTGTCCTGTCAGGGCATTGAAAGTTTATAAGCAACGAACCGATTTTAAAAGATCTGATCCATCCCATTTATGGGTTCCGTATGCGGAGGAGGTAGCCAGACCAGTCTCTAAGGCTACGATTGCCAGATGGATTTGTGAGACCATCTAACTTTGTTATGAGATTGCTTCTCCGGAACAAATAAATCTTTCTCACATAAAAGCTCATGATGTTAGGGGAATGGCTACCTCCTTTGCTCTTTTCGCTGGCTCTCCTCTTGACGAAATCATGCAGGTCACAGGCTGGAAATTTGAGTCCACTTTTACTTCATTTTATTTAAAGGATCAGAGTGCAGCGGCCTCCTTTTTTAGAAATATTATGATTTTAACTAAAAAAGCCGAAGACCATTTACCAAGCACATCCTGTCATTTTTGTTAAGACTGTGGTTCTGCGTGAAATGGTGAGAGTTTTCTTTGGTTTTTATTTATTTCTTTAAGTAGTTTTCCTTGTTTGTTAATCACGGTGTGATTGATTAAGATGCACTATTATGTTATGTTGTTAACATTTGGATATGATTTCTTTAATTTTTATCCTTGTTTATAGATTCTCAAATCTCCACCCACCATTGGTTTTAAGTGGGGGCAATGACCAAATCTACGGGTTTAGCAAGTAGTGATTGAATGGTAATGGATGTTTTTGTGGTGTAATAACACCACCCCCCCCCCCACAGACCCCTCTTGTGGGTTGGTCTGTTGTTTTATTAACCACTATAAAACATACTTACCATTCAATCACTATGACCCAGCCTCAACCACCCCCCCCCCCCCCCATGGGAATGATTTGAGAATCTGTTTGTAATATGTGGCATTTAAATTTAGAAAAGTGAATCTGTTTCCTATTTGGGCTCCAAAGCGCATGCACAGTGAGTACAAACTGGTGCCAGTCTATATCAGGGGGTGTACTAAACCAGTAACTTGGTTGAGGGTACATTTTAATAGGAATAGGCATGGGAAGGAAAGTAAGCAAGCATAAAAATCTTATTCTGGTAGCTAAATGCAGATAAATTGATTTAGCAAGTAGTGATTGAACGGTATGTATGTTTTATAGTGGTTAATAAAACAACAGACCAACACGCAAGGGGGCCCTGTTGGGGGATTTACATTATGTTACCATGACTAATCAGGCCCGTACGATGGTGGAGGTGGGGGGGGGGGTTCAGAAGGGGGTGGGGGGGGGTTGCGGTCGAACCCCCTAAAATTTGTCAATTTATTATCATCAGTTATCCAGCCAGTCATTCCAGTGGTATATTTTCAAAAATAGTCTTCTCTTGGCCTGCAAATGGACATTCCTCAAAACCACTGCAGAGGCCGGTTTTGGCCGACTACTAAAGGGTTAATAGAATGAATGGATCATTGATCACAGCATGCATGCTTTAGAAAGTACAACAGCTAGGAGCTCCAAATGCATTTCTAGATGATAGTCAAATACTTGTGACAGATCAGATCATTCCATTTAAGCTTAATGCCTGCCATCTTCAAACACCTTCTTACTTATTATCTGACGTCACTGAATTCACTGCTTAATCTTCAATTATATACACTGATAAATACACTGATAAATACCGAGTCCCTTGTGAGGCCATCCTTAAAAGATGTTTTGGTTGTTGGCTCCTGACCCTGCTGGTTGTAGTAGGGTTACGGTAGGTATGGAAATTCTTTTTTTTAACGTGTGCTGAAATATAACATTACAAAATTGAATTTAAAGAACAAAACTTCCAAGTTTTTTCTTTGAACTTGAAACAAGAAACTATAAAGCAAACAGTTTCTAAGGGTTATATGAGCCCATTTTGAGGAATGGAATCAATTAAATCTCCCAATGAACTGACATCCGAAAATTAAAAAGACCCAGGCCAAAAAAAGCTTGGATATTCATGAATATCCAAGTTCTGTGGAGTTTGAATAAACCAGCCAATCCGAGCTAATCCAAGCTTTTAATAACTTGGAAAAGCTTGGATTAGCTTGCTGGTATTGGCCACATAAAATTCAAGATAATTCAAGAAAATCCAAGAAAGGCCTAATTAAAGTAAAATCCAAGAAAATTCCAGATAGCTTGAACATTCAAGAAAATCCGCGCTAACTTGAGCATTCAAGATAATCCAAGCTAGCTTGCCGGTATTGGCCACTTAAAATCCAAGAATATTCCAGCTAGCTTGAACATTCATGAAAATCCGCGCTAACTTGAACATTCAAGATAATCCAAGCTAGCTTGCCGGTATTGGCCACTTAAAATCCAAGAATATTCCAGCTAGCTTGAACATTCATGAAAATCCAAGCTAGCTTGCACATTCAAGAAAATCCAAGCTAATCCTAGCTTTTGAAATAGGTTAACCATTAACATAAAATGTATGCACGTACACATAAATGCTACCACACAGAGTTTATATATAAATAGGTATGCTTAAAAACCAAAATCACCTCCATGGGAGTTGAGTTAGTCAATAACAAATACAATTTCAGCCAGACATTAGCAATGTATGAGTTTCTGACTGATTTGTCTGTTATTCTTATAGACATAGATTGATAATGTGCCGTATTATTTAGAAAGTCATCATCACTGCATTAATTACATAGAACTGAAAAAGCTATACCAAAACTGGTAAGTCTGAATAAATCTCTGGAAATCAATAGAATACATACCTCGAAATACAGTTCTGTTTCCATTTAATGTTACTGATGCTAAGCATTCTATCTAACAGTACTGTCAGTGTTTCCAAACATATTCTATATATCCATAGCTGGTAATGATCAATGCAATGAATGTACTGTTTGCCTTTTTTAGAGACTTTTTAAATTCCCACCAATTTACCAGGTCACGGTCACCTCTAGTCATGACAATACAGAACCTGTTCTTGCCTTAGTGCAAGCTATTTCAAGATAATCCAAGGTAGCGTAAATGAGTACAAATTCAAGGATATCCAGGTACAAATGTAGCTTGAATTCTTTTATGTCTGACTATTTTTAAAATTTTGCCACTGGAATTACTGGCTCGATAACCGAGCCATTTATTCCAGTGGTAAATTTTCAAAAATAGTCTTCTCTAATGGTCTGGAAATTTACATTTTCTATGAGAAATTGAAATTTTCAAATTTGGGTGTTAAAGGGTTAAAACCTTAATGGGTTAAATTTGGTCAAGAAAGTTGAAATTAACACCAACGGTACTTCATAATACCTTGTTTGTTATGTTCAAATGCTATAACCAGAGATTGTTAAAATATTACCCGCAATTACTATAGAGTTTAAGAAGTTAAAACAAAACTTGTAACCGCTAATAAATTTCAGCAAATCAACAAAATACATACCTTCCAAAATAAGCCTATTTCCATTTTAAGGTCTAAGTGCTAAGTATTCTATTTAACATTTGTATCAGCACTTTCAAAGTATTAAATTCAATATACAGTGTGTACATAGCTCATAATACATAAGACTAATGATCAATGCACTGAATTTCTTCAGACAGACTTAAATTTCCTGCCCATTTAGCAGGCCATGTGGTTAACGCAGCTCAGTGATATTTTAACCAGAACATATGCAAATGAATCACAGAAGTTCCTTTTCAGTCCCAAAATATTATTAGAAATTTAACAGTCATGGAAGTCGCTTTTCAGTCCCTCAGTAAGCGAACTAGGTCCTAAAAGTCCCTTTTCAATCCCCAAATATTATTAGGAATTTAACAGAGTCATAGAAGTCCCTTTTCAGTAACCCAGTATTTGGTAAACATTTCAAGTCTCAGAAGTCCCCTGAGATCAGTCGCTTTTCATTCCCCCTACTGCAGCTCAGTCCCTTTTGGCATCCGGGACTCTTTCCGTAAAGGTGACAGCTGAGTTTTTGCAGACGATTATTATATTGCAGTGGTTATATCTCCGGACCGGATAAATATTTAGAAAACAGTTTGAATGTTGCTAAGCACACCAGCAATTTTCAGTCAAATTATTTTTAATATATTCAACAAACCAAGAACTTAATGTTAATTTAAATCATTGTCTGGTGGCTTACAGCAGCGAGACAGCCATTATAAGTGGCCTTGACCATTCTGTGATGATACGCTACATCATAACAGGTTCAAATTCCTTTTATGATTGTTGCTTGCAGGCGACATCCGTGAATCTGACAATCTAAGACATCCTCAAAGATTCAGCATTTAATAGAATTAGAATTCTCTCCTAAGAGATTCCAGTATCAGTCATGTCAGTATATGCCCATAAGCTATTACAAATGATCTAACTTCATCATCTGCACAGCATCAATTTCCTCTACCATGTAGCACCGCAATTTCTTTTGCATTTTCTCCAAAGTTAATTTATAGCGCGCTCTATATTATTTGATACAGAAAATCTAATACCTTTATTACCAGCCGCTAATTATATTACATGATACTTTATATTTTTTGTGTCAACCATTCACCGATTCCCATAAGGGCATGGGTATATGCTTATGGAGGAAACCGATACCTCATTCAAGTATCTTGGATGCCATGCTGAAAATGATATTCTCTTGTTAGCGCAAGTCACAAGCAACAGCTCAGAGTCAAATTAGTTTGAAAATATTCAACAACTTACGGTACCTCAATAATTACTGTGTGATTCGGATTCAGAGACGGTTTCAAAGTGTTAAAATTGATTCAAACATGCATACCAAGTAGGCGGAGCTTAGCTAGAAATGGGAGGAGCATAGTTAGAATATTCAACTGTCCTAGGGTGACAGACTAGATATGATACATATCATGATACACAGATCACAATACAATACATATCATGCACGATACACAGGTCACACTACAATACATTACACGATACACAGGTCACAATACAATACAGATCACGATACACGGGTTACAATACAATAAATATCACGATACACAGGTCACAATACAATACATATCACGATACACAAGTCACGATACAATACATATCACAATACACAGGTCACGATACAATACATATCACAATACACAGGTCACAATACAATACATATCACAATACACAGGTCACAATACAATACATATCACAATACACAGGTCACAATACAATACATATCACAATACACAGGTCACACTACAATACATTACACGATACACAGGTCACGATACAATACATATCACAATACACAGGTCACAATACAATACATATCACAATACACAGGTCACACTACAATACATTACACGATACACAGGTCACAATACAATAAATATCACAATACACAGGTCACAATACAATAAATATCACAATACACAGGTCACAATACAATACATATCATGATACGCAGGTCACAATACAATACATATCATGATACGCAGGTCATAAAACAATACATATCCCTATACACAGGTCATGCGACAATACCGGTATATATCACAATACACAGGTCACAATACAATACATATCACAATACACAGGTCACAATGCAATAAATATCACAATACACAGGTCACAATACAATACAACATATTACAATACACAGGTCACAATACAATACATATCATCATACACAGGTCACAATACAATACAACATATTACAATACACAGGTCACAATATGATACATATCATGATACACAGGTCACAATACAATACAACATATTACAATACACAGGTCACAATACAATACATATCATCATACACAGGTCACAATACAATACAACATATTACAATACACAGGTCACAATACAATACATATCATCATACACAGGTCACAATACAATACAACATATTACAATACACAGGTCACAATACAATACATATCATCATACACAGGTCACAATACAATACAACATATTACAATACACAGGTCACAATACAATACATATCATCATACACAGGTCACAATACAATACAACATATTACAATACACAGGTCACAATATGATACATATCATGATACACAGGTCATAATACAATACATATCGATACACAAATTATTGTATAAATTTTTGAGACAAAGCGTTTGTCTTTGAATTTTTTGGGTCGCCTGTGAAGCAGAAAGCGAGACATATATGTCACTTTTCCGATGGCGACGGCGTCAACAATGTTAAGTTTTTGCTTTTAGCAAAACTTACAGCCTATATTTCGGGATTGGTTAATCCTATTGGAACTAAACTTGGATACATTGTTACCTATAATGTTCGGAAGCAGCATGTTGATACTGAGATCACAAGGTCAAGGTCACTGTGACCTTGGTACAAAACTCTGGTTTTTCAATGTTAAGTTTTTGCGTTTAGCAAAACTTCTTGGCGTATATTTCAGGATTGCTTATCGTATTGGAACTAAATTTGGATACATTGTTACCTATAAAGTTAGGAAGCAGTATGTTGATACTGAGGTCACAAGATCAAAGGTCAAGATCACTGTGACCTTGATACAAAACTGCTGTTTCACTGTTAAATTTTTGCGTTTAGCAAACCTTCTCAGCTTGTCTTTCAGGATTGGTTAATCTTATTGAAACTAAACTTAGATACATTGTTATAATGTTAGGAAGCAGTATGTTGATACTGAAGTCACAGCATTGAAGGTCAAGGCCATTCTGAACTCTATAAGACTGTTATTTTTCAATGTTAAGTTTTTAGGCATAGAATTCGAAATCTTATGCTATATTTCGGGATTGCTTACCTAATGGAACACAACTTGGGTACATCATTGCTTATACCGAGAGGATACAGGATGGTGACATGGAGGTCACCAGATCAAAGGCCAAGGCCATTCTAATATTGTTATTTGACCTCTGCTTTTTCGACCATAAGTTTTTCCATTCAGCAAATCAATTATATTTTAGGATTGGTTATTCCTATTGGAACTAAAATGAATACATGGTTACCTATAATGTTTGGAGGTCTCAAGGTCATCAATGACACTGTGACAAACAGGAGACAGGCGAAACATTTAATTCCACAGAATTCTTGTTAGCTCACCTGGCCTGAAGGGCCAAGTGAGCTTATGTCGTGGCGAACATCCGTCGTCCGTCCATCAACTTTTCCTTTAAAATGACTTCTTCTCAAGAACTGCTGGGATGATTTCAATTATATTTGGCAGGAAGCATCCTTAGAGCATAGGGATCCAAGTTTGTTCAAACGAAGCCAATCAGCCAATTTGGCCGGCAGCCATCTTGGATTTTGGCTGATTTTAAGAAACGTCTTTATAAAGATCTTCTCCGAAACCACTTGAGGGATTGAAGGAAACCTCATGAGATATGATCCAGGGCAAGACCTCAACCAAGATTGTTCAGGGGAACTTCATTGGTCAAATGGTTCGGTGGCCATCTTGGTTGACCTAGTTGTAGCGAAAATGACTTCTCCAGAGCCGCTAAAGGGGTCAGGCCAAAATTTGGCAGATATGATTAGGGCCTACGCGCTAGTAAAGTTTGTTCAAGAGAAGTTGATCCGTCAAAAAAAATGGTCGCCTTGGGCCAATCAAATTATAGTATGTTTGGCAGCCATATTGGATTTTTTTATTTGATGGACTTTGAAGCCGAAATTGTTTTTATATAGGTTTTTTGGTATTCTGATCTCAAATTTCCAATTTTCGAAACTGTCGAATAAACGGGTTGGGGGGTGGGGGGGGGGGGGGTGGGGCCATCTTGGATCATTTTCCCGCCAAAAGCTCCCATACTAAAGCAATGGGGAATTTAAAATTTCTTCTCGAGAATTCCTTGGCCGATTTCAATTATTTTTGGCCGGAAGCATCCTTAAGGCATAGAGATTCAAGTTTGTTCAAACGAACCCGATTGTCCAATTGGGCCGGCAGCCATCTTTGATTTTGGCTGATTTTTAGAAATGTCTTTAAAAATCTTCTTCTCCAAAACCGTTTGAGGGATCGATTCAAAACTCTCTAAATATGATCTATGGTAAGCACTGAATCAAGTTTGTTCAAGGGAACTTGATTGACCAAGTGGTTCAGCGGCCATGTTGGATGACCTGATTTTCACAAAAACGACTTCTTCCCCAGAACCGTTGAAGCGATCAGGCCGAAATTTGTGATATATAATTAACAACTAAAGGCGATTAATCTTTGTTCAAGAGAAGTTGATTCGTCAAAAAACATGACCGCAGTGGACCGATCAAAATATAGTGTGTTTGGAAGCCATATTGGATTTTTTTATTTGATGGATTTTGAGGCCGAAATTCGTTTCATCTGGGTTTTTGGGTATTCTGATCTCAAATTTGCAATTTTCGAAACTCTCGAATAAACAGTTTGGCAGCCATCGTGGATCATTTTTCCGCCAAAAGCTCCCATACTAAAGCAATGGGAAATTTAAATTGTCTTCTCGAGAACTAGGGGGCCGATTTGAATTATATTTGGCAGGAAGCATCCTTATGGCATAGAGAATTCATTTTGTTCAAACGAAGCCGATCGGCCAATTTGGCTGGTGGCCATCTTGGATTTCGGCCGATTTTTAGAAATGTTTTTAAAAATCTCGTTCTCCGAAACGGCTTGAGGAATCGATTCAAAACTTATGAAACCTCATCTAGGCAAAGAGGTAAGCCAAGTTTGTTCAAGACAACTTGATTGACCGAATGGTTCAGCAGCCATCTTGGATGACCTAGTTTTCCCGAAAATGACTTCTCCATAACTGCTGAATGGATCAGGCCAAAATTTGGGAGATTTGATTAGGGACTAAGGGCCATTAAAGTTTGTTCAAGGGAAGTTGCTCCGTCAAAAAAACATGGCCGCCGTGGGCCAATCAAAATGTAGCGTGTTTGGCGGACATATTGGATTTTTTTATTTGATGGATTTTGAGGCCAAAATTGGTTCTATATATGTTTTTGGGTATTCTGAGCTCAAATTTGTAATTTTCAAAACTGTCAGATAAATGGTTTGGCGGCCATCTTGCATAATTTTCTCGTCATATTAGCTCCCATGCTAAAGCAATGGGAAATTTAAAATGTCTTCTCGAAAACTACTAAGCCGATTTCAGTTATATTTGGCAGGAAGCATCCTTAGGGCATATGAACCCGATCGACCAATTTGCCCAGCAGTCATTTTGGATTTCAGCCAATTTCAGGAAATGTATTTAAAAATATTCTCCGAAACTACTCGGGGAATCTTCATCTAGGCCAAGAGGTAAACCAAGTTTGTTCAAGAGGACTTGATTGACCAAATGGTTCAGCGACCATCTTGGATGACCTGGTTTTCATGAAAATGACTCCTCCAGAACCGCTGAAGGGATCAGGACCAAATTTGAGCCATTAAAATTTGTTCAAGGGAAGTTGATCCATAAAAAAACCACGGGCGTCGTGGGCCAATCAAAATGTAGTGTGCTTGGCCGCCATATTGCACTTGTCTTTTAAGTCTAGGCTTACAGATGGGCAAAATGGCGTCAGGTGGCCCTCGCTAGAATGTTTTAAATGAGAATTACTGTAGTGTCACAAAACTTTCTGTAATAGAAATTGTATTTTTTTTATCGTGAACAGACTTAATGCAATTCGTAATTACAACGTTGCGCATGGAAGCATTTTAATGTCACAATCGTGGTGTTTTGCACGCCGCACTCTGTGATACACTCAGAAGGAAGGCATAACTTCTGCATTTTATGTAATGAAAACACAATTAATGTCATTTAATTATGACGTAACAACAGTGAATGACGCGGGTCATGATGTCATAAGTATGATGCATGAGCGTGATGCCGTGTGGCATGTATGAGTTGGGGAGGCTTCTAGCAGTTGATAGATTGAAAGCCATAATAATTTAGCCATTACGATGACCACAACTGCACACTCACAGACACGCTCATGTTTGCATACACACACAAGCGCGTCACCACTACGCCCCCATCCCCACCTCTGCACCCCCTCTCCCTGACACACACCACTCTCTCTCCTCCCTCTGTCTTTCTCTCCCTCCCCATGCCTCCCTCCCCCCTCACACCCCTCCCTATCCCCCTCTTTGTCTCTCTCCCTCAAACCCCCTTTCACGCACGTGCTTGTTTACCCACACATGGAGCCTATAATCGGGAAGCTGGTTGTTGCAGTATATGTTTGACATGTATTGGAATAAACGTGTGAGAGAATACCGTGTTTAAAATAACTAAATAACACCGTCATTAAGCGAGGTTAATTGAAATGTAAACATAGAATTTGTGGAAACAATTGCCACACATTATATCTATTGGCCGAGTTGTGACTTAGCTCTGCCAGAAATGTCACAAATTTTACCCACCGTCTGACTGACCGACCGACAAACCGATTTAAGTCAGAAATAGGCCTACATGATACAAATTTATTTCTGATTTGACATAGCTGACTTTATTGGCGCAGACATCGGCATGTACAACAACACTGTTTACATTATACGACAGACACGACACCTATGTGTATACGGTCCTTCAGAATTTACTCACTGATATACAGTAACTACTGCCGCTACCGCTACTACTACTACTACTACTACTACTACTACTACTACTACTACTACTACTACTACTACTACTACTATCACTACTACTACTACTACTACTACTACTACTACTACTACTACTACTACTACTGTAGTAGTAGTACTACTACTACTATCTGCTACTACTACTACTACTGCTGCTTCTGCTGCTGCTACTACTACTACTACTGCTGCTACTGCTGCTGCTACTACTACTACTACTACTACTACTACTACTACTACTACTACTACTACTACTACTACTACCACCGCCGCCGCCACCGCTACTATGATGCAAATGTTACCATAATAAGTTTGCTTATTTATCATCATTCAAGCTTATTTTTAGCACCACCAGGTAAAGAAATGATTTAGCTCTCTGCAAGTCATGTGCAGTGTAAGATTTTATATTTACATGGACAGATTTTATGTGCAACAAGTCGGAAAAGTTCAACATGCTAGACTTTTCCAGATTTATTGTGACCGATCAAAATCTGAATATCCGACAAATTATTTACACGAACCGATTTATCGTTTGCGACAGCTCAGCTATGTCAAATTGGCTCTAAATCGTAGCATGTGTTTTCGCCTTTATAATGCCCACTAATTTTGCGTTATAACTAAAAGCAAGCAAATGAGACGATGGCCTGAAAATATATTAGCATATTGGGACATATTCAACATGATAAGCTAAATTCATCTTTTTTTATCCCATGTATGACTGATAGTGTGCTAAATATATGTGTTAAATATGCGATTTTAATATCGGTATTAAATATTTAATACACCCCCT
Organism: Chaetoderma sp. LZ-2023a; assembly: GCA_034401795.1. NCBI lineage: Eukaryota > Metazoa > Mollusca > Caudofoveata > Chaetodermatida > Chaetodermatidae > Chaetoderma > Chaetoderma sp. LZ-2023a. Next base: position 101,326,304 of record CM067371.1, read on the forward strand.
TGATGTGTATTAAAATTTATGTGTGTGTTAAGGATTTAGGTCCAGACTTAAAAGCTGATACACTTTTGAACAACAGGCCTAATATTCAAGACAATGTTTAATTCTTACCACTCTGGTGTCAAAACTTTAAATTTTCAAATTAAATTAAAAGATGAACTGGTGTTCATTTTTCAGCAAATTTGGTGGAAGATGGTACTGTCACAGACAGCAACATCTTCCACCAAAATTGTTGAAAAATGTACACCAGTTTCTTTGATATTGACACAATAAAAGATAGAATATTGACATCAGAGTGGTAAGGGTTAAGGCGGTATTAGAGATTTAGGTCCCGACTTAAAAGTTAATATACTTTCGAACAACCGGCCCCAGAACCGCTAAAGGGATCATGCTGAAATTCGGGAGATATGATTAGGGACTAAGGGCCATTAAAGTTTATTCAAGGGAAGTTGATCCGTAAAAAAACAACCTGGGTACAGTGGGCCAATCCAAATGTAGCATGTTTGGCGGCCATATTGGATTTTTTTATTTGATGGATTTTGAGGCGGAAATTGCTTTATATATGTTTTTGTGTATTCTGACCTCAAATTTGCCATTTTTGAATCTGTCGGATTAACGGTTTGGTGGCCATCTTGGCAACATTTCTGCAAAAAATTCCCATACTAAAGCAATGGGAAATTTAAAATGTCTTCTCGAGAACCACTTGGTTGATTTCAATTATATTTGGCAGGAACAATCCTTAGTGCATAGATTCAGGTTTCTTCAAATGAAGCAGGTCGGCCAATTTTGCTGGTGGGCATCTTGGATTTTGGCCAACTTTTAGAAATATATTTGTAAATCTTCTCTGAAACCGCTTGGCGCATCGATCCAAAATTCATTAAATATGATCTAGGGCCACAGCTGAAACACGTTTGTTCAAGAGAACTTGATTGGCCAAATAGTTTGGCAGCCATCTTGGATGACCTAGTTTTTTCGAAGATGACTTCTCCAGAACCGCTGAAAGGATAAGGCAGAAATTTGGGAGATTTGATTAGGGACTAAGGGCTATTAAAGTTTGTTCAAGGAAAGTTGATCCATCAAACAATCATAAGCCAATCAAAATTTAGCATGTTTGGTGACCATATTGAATTTTTTTATATTGACGAATTTTGAAGCCGAAATTGGTTTTATATATGCTTTTGAGTATTCTGATTTGAAATTTGCCATTTTCGAAACTGTCGGATAAACAGTTTAGCGGCCATCATGGATCTTTTTCCAGCCAAAAACTCCCATGTACTAAAGCAATAGGAAATTTCAAGTACATTTGTCAGAAAAGCATGTTTAGGGCATAGAGATACACGTCTGTTCAAATGAAGCTGGTCGGTAATTTGCCTGGCAGCCATCATGGATTTGTGAAATGGCTTTAAAAAATCTTCCGAATCTGCATGGGGGCTTGATTCAAAGCTCATGACAGGTTATCTAGGGAAACAGCTGAATCAAGTTTGTTCAATGGAACTTGATTGCCTAATGCTTTAGCAGTCATCTTGGATGACCTAGTTTTCATGAAAACAACTTCCTCTCCAGAATCGCTGAATGGATTGGGCTGAAATTTGAGATATCAGTAGGGACTAACGGCCATTAAGGTTTGTTAAAAGAAGTTGAAACATAAAGAAACATGGCCTCTGTTTTCGTGTTTGAATTCTGCTCAACTCCAGGGTTCTACTTATTGTTGATGACATTTCTAGTTGAAATGCCTATGTTGCACACGAGTGATACAAGCCCCTTGGGCCTCTTGTTTCAATGTCGTATGATTATGATACGATACGATACAGTCTGAAACGACATGATGCATTGATATATTGATGTATCATTATACCACTAGAAAATAGTGTTGTGATTCCAACAGATATGTGAACAAAATTCCAACAAATTGCCCTTCTTGACAAGTGAAGCCAACGAGGCTTGAAGGTAATCTGACAATACTGATGTGAATTATTGGCAATTCACAGTATTTGACAGGTCTGTGCATTATTATCATATCATTCTGAAAAACAAAATCTCATAGCCACTTTTCATAATAATCCTATCCACCATAACTATTCATAGATGAATCAACCCTTTCAACTCAACAAACTGCGTACAAATTAAAATTTATAATACTAATGAGAACAAGCTCGTATAAATTAAAATCTGAAATGTTCTACACAATCGAGAGATTAAAAAATTGAAAGTCGAGAACCCTGACGTTGAGCGACTCATAGAATAACATTCTCACGCTTTATCCATTCATCTATAGCAGTGGATTAACGACTTAAAAATTTTAAGGGAGTCGAAAACCCATCAGGGCAGTGAATCAAAAATTGGGCTCCGTTCAGTGACATTGGATGAAAACTGAGTGTGGAATAGTAAAAGGCAACAAAATGTCCAGAGCAACAAGAATAATGCCATGAACAAAACAAATTTTAGAGATCCATTCATTCCAGATCTTAAAATAATTTCAGTTAATTGCCATTCCCAACTAGTTTTACCACTCTAATGTCAATATTCTATCTTTTACTGCATCAATAGCAAAGAAACTGGTGTACATTTTCAACAATTTTGGTGGACCATGTTGCTGTCCACGACAGGAAAATAGTCCACCAAATCTGTTGAAAAATGAAAACCAATTCATCGTCAAATTTAATTAAAATTTTAAATATTGACATCAGAGTGGTATTGTCTGTCCAATAACGCGTGAATCTGCGCTTGTTTGAATTTATTGCACTTTGACTGGAAGTGGTTGTTGTACCCGAGGCAGTCATTCCAGTGGTAAATTTTCAAAAAATACTCTTCTCTTTGTCTGCAAATGGAGATTTCTCAAGAGCACTGCAGAAGCCAGTTTTGGCTGATAGGAGTGTTAACCCTTGCCACACTGATGTCAATATTCTATCTTTTGCTGTGTTAATAGCAAAGAAACTGGTGTAGATTTTTCAACAATTTTGGTGGACCATGTTGCTGTCTACGACAGCACCATCTCCCACCAAATTTGTTCAAAATGAAAATCAATTCATCTTTTAATTTAATTAGAAAATTTGAAATTTGTACATCAGAGTGTTACGGGTTAAATGGTTAAGATAGCTTTAGATACTGAATCAGCTGTTGCATATTTTGAAAGTAATATATACACATGGTTAAATTTACAACAACCGCGTCAAAGTGCAGTCAAAGCGCAATAAATACAAACAAGCGCAGAGTCGTGCACTATTGGACAGACAATACCACTCTGATGTCAATATTTAAAGTTTAAGAATATACTTTTTCAGGGATTTGTCAGTGAAAGGATTAATCTGGACAGACAGAATATGACAGGCGGTAGAGAGGGGGAGAAAGAGAGAGAGAGGGAGGGAGGGAGGGAGAGAGAACTTGTTGTACCGTAATTCCGTGGACATTTTCACGTCTAGGCCCTACACTCTGGGGACATGTTTGGATTGTGGGGACAACGAATTTGTGTCCCCACGATTCATGTTTTTCATTTTTTTTATGTTTTTCATTTCTCTCACCTTCTCTCACATTGAAATGTCCCCACAAAATTATCTCACACTCATGTAAAAAAAATATTGCACGAGGCATATTAACACGTGATATGATAAACACACACGTGCGCAGACTAGGCGGCAGTGTAATCTCCCATCCACATACTGCTGCTACTGCATGAACTGCCAATCAGAGAGTATGTCCCCGCAGGGTTTCTCACATTTGTGGGGACTCTCTCACTCAGTCCCCGCTCTGTGTGGGGCCCATCCCCACAGTGTTCTCTCACTTTTTCAAGTTAATGTTAATAATCGCTATCCCTCTTAGAAGTATTTTTTCTTTTGCCAACACACACAGAAACATGAAGGAAATGAAAATCAAAACATGAGAGAAAAAAGTGATGTCCCCACAGTTACGGTAAAACCATCCAGAGAGAGGGAGGGAGGGAGGAGGGGGGGGGGGGGAGAAGGGAGGGAGGGGGAGGGAGAGAGAGCAGTTGGAAGGAAATTGGGGTGGGGGGAGAAAGAGAGGAGGGAGAGAGATTATTATGCAACGTCGATATATTGATTATTTCATTCTTAATGCAGAGCATATATTATTGCAGGTACTGTAAATTAATCCATCATACATCAACAGATGCTATAGGCTGGTGGTTGAGTGAACACATTGACATTAACTCTTGAATGCTCCAGATTTGTCAAGCAAACCAAGATTTTTGCTTAGTGAATGTCCATTTGCAGCCTGAGAGAAAATTATTTTTGAAAATTTATCACTTGAGTGACTGGCATGATTATCGAGCCAGTCATTCCAGTGGTAAATTCTCAGAAATAGTCTTATCTAGGCCTGCAAATGGACATTTATCAGGATCGCTACAGAAGCCAGTTTTTGCCATGCTTGGTCATTAAGTGGCAAAATATGGTGATAATTAGTATTCCGGGTTTGTCATACATGTACATGTAAGTGTATAAACTGACATTGACTTATTGATCCATTACGTAATTACTGTGATGTTGTGGCTGATACTAATTACTGCATACACACTATTCCGTAAAATACTCCTGAATATTTTGAAAACAATTTGATTGAAAATTTGCTGTGTGTCAAATATTGTAGCAGTGACTTTCAGTCAAATTGTTATTTGCCTATTGTATTCATTTTGTATTAAGCTGCTAAGAGAATTGTTTTGGGTATGTTGGGGGTGGGTGGGTGGAATGGTAATTCAGAATGAATCTGGTTACTGCAATATACATGCACAGACACTAATTATAAAGCCAGTCAAGCATATCAGGTTTAGAGAAAGAGGTGGATCTTAAGACCATTTGCTGGCCAAACATGCCAGAGACATTATTAACTTCCTGCCTGTTTTAGTGTCTTGACATTGATTGTCATTACTATACAGTCATTGGCAGACCTGTCACGGCAGAGAAATTCATCAAAAGTAGCTATATACGTTTAAACATTATAGTCGCAATACATATATAGAACATTGCACAGCTAAATACATAGTACATTACTGATGAAGATTGGTGATTGAAAGTGAAATTTGTCTATAGTGACTATCCATTTACAGGCATTAGATGACTATTTTTGATAATTTACCACTGATTTGACCGGCACAGCTATCGAGCTAGTCATTCAAATTGTAATTCCTCCACAATAATAGGCTTGTTTATTAATTTGCCCATCTCTGAAAAACACTTACAGGTCAGGCCATTAAAAGGTTGCATGAACAAGAGAAATCTATTTTAATTACAAATTTGCTAAATACTGCACAGTTTATTACATCTATTTTAGCATGTCTGTATTTTGAACTTTTGTTTTGCCGTTTCCGATAATTAATATGTTCTTTTCAGGTCTAAGACTTCAGTAGAAAGGTGTAGTCTCTGCGCAAACAATGACTCACGTTCAAGAAGGACCACAGGAAGGTAGTGCCATTCCTAGTAATGCTCCGATAACCAGCACTGCCTGGACACCATATCCCAATGGCACCTCTAACAGCACAGGCGTAGCCGCAACTGTTCAAGTCATGGAAAATAATAACGCAGAAACGTCGACGACTGAGGAGTCGATAACGTTTAAGACTTTACTGTTTCAGAACTGGCTGTATGTGTTAACATACTGTATAGTCTTCTGCAGTTTTGGAATGGGCGTGGCTTTTCTCGGTCCAACAATATTCGACCTTGGCTGTCTAACGGCAACTGATTTTCGTGGAATGAGTTGGGTGTTTTTTGTTCAGTTGCTCCTCACATTGATGGGCGCGATATCGGCTGGTTTCCTTACTGAAAGGTAGGTAACATAACCCATTAAACCATTTAACACTTTAGGCCTTGAATTTATTCAGGAAAATTAACATTTTCTCATAGAAAATGTCCATTTGCAGACGAAGAGAAGACTATTTTTTTTAAATTTACCACAGGAATGACTGGCTCGGTTATCGAGGCAGTCATTCTAGTGGTAAATTTTCAAAAATAGTCGTATCTTGGTCTGCAAATGGACGGTTCCCAAGACCCCTACAGAAGCCGTTTTTGGCTGATATGAGTGTTAAAGGGTTATAACCCTCAAACCGGCAAAAACGACTACTACGGTGGTCTTAAGAAATATCAACTTGCAGATCAAGATATGACTATTCTTGAAAATTTACCAATGGAATAACTGGCTCAACAATTGAGCCAGTCATTTCACTGGTAAATTAAAAAAAATTAATATTCTCTTGGTAGGTAAATGAATATTTTCTATGAGAAAATTTATATATTTTATCAACAGATTTGATGATTAAAAGGGTTAAAATAATATATATGAAACAGTATGACACCTGTTCATGCAACCACCTGACTTTTGAGCTAATTGTCATATCTTATAGCATGTCATTTATATTATATGACCACATCCATATATAGTAACTAATTATGAAACCCTTTTAATTTCTAAAGTTGGCTAAAGGCATCCTCTTCAGGAAGGAATGTCTGTTTGCAAGCGAAGAAAAGATTATATTAGAAAATTTATCAATTTACTCCATTAACCATTTAACCGAGCACTGGCCCATATCTCATTTTTAAGGCATACAAGAAAATTTGAATATTTTGAAATTAATTTAACTGTAAGCCATTGCTGCCTTAGGCAGCAATGTCTTCCAGTCAAATTAATTTTAAAATATTCAACAATAAATTTTATATAGTAAAGAATATACATTTTGCGGGATTTGTCGGTGAAAGGGTTAAAGATTTAATTATTTAATTTATTGAAGTTTTTGTGGCTCAATTTCAAGACAACTCAACTCAGAGTTAAATGGAACCTGTAATAATTGCCTTTATTCATACAAGCAGGGACAACCTTAGATAACCTCAGACATTTGATATCCGATTTAGAAAGAACTTGTCCATGCTTTTCCGTGCTAGATAAGTCTAGAGTTGAGCATCATGCACTGTTGAAAATTTATAAAAGACTTAAAGACAGTCTGAGCTTTTCAGGGTTTGAAAAACATGGACAATTGGTTTCTATGCTTGTCCGTGTTTGTCCATGATTTCAAAGCTTGAACAAGTTTGGATATCCTAGGATTTCCAACTACGGTAGTATTTTGGGGGGTGGGATTTGGGGGTGGATTTACAGCGAAGACAATCCATGGATATCCATGTATTTCCGACATATGGGGTAGAAGCTGAAAGAATGTTTTTGCATGGGTTATGCTGTTGGTGTTCGGGTGGCACCATTAAAGACGTTAATAACATCTGATAATAAATGGTAACTTCGTCAAGAATTACACACCCTAGATCAAATATATAGACCATACTTGACCTAGGGTATGGGTATGGAGTTATGGATCCAGTGGCTCTCTTTCCGTCCTCTCCATATGGTGGAGTTGTTTGTCATCCGGGTCTTGCCATAGATCATTGCATAGTTGTGGGATGTAACAAATAATTGATGACTCTGATCTATCGATCAAGTATATGACTTCGTAATCAATTATGTCCCATGTAGGCTGATGTCATAATGAACTATGTAATCAGTGATGTAGCTTAACCGTTTGACTGTTGAGTTATTGCAGACGACATATTCCAAGGGTTATATCTCTGAATCAACAAAATATTTTGAAAACAATTTGACTGAAAGATGTTGGTGGCTTAGCCACCAACAACTTTCAGTCAAATTGTTTTCATAATATTCAGCCAGTGAGTACCTTTAGCTCATTGAAATTATTGTCTGGTCGCTTGCAGCAGCGAGACCGTTAAAGTCTGGCAGGAACTTGTAAATGTCAATCAGTTTTAGGAATTGTATATGTCTTTACCATTTAATAAACATTCTGTTGAATATTTTGAAAGTAATTTGACTGGGTGCTGTTCCTACAATATCACTCAGTCAAATTACTTTCAAAATTTTCAACAGCTTACCTGTATATAGTTTTCTGGAAATTAAGATTTAGGCAGTTCACCCCCTAACTTTAACATATGAGCTCCAATGATTTCTTAGCAGTTTCAAAACGGCAAAACGCTGTATTAGAAGCCCACCCCCTAACTCAGCAGACTGGATAGGAAAATTTTTTTAAAGAGCAAATTTGTAAGAATAGCGTGTATAATAACAATTGTGTCACAGGGTGTGGATACTTCAGACCGATCTCTGCCCTGATACATTTCCAGCCCCTCTAGAATCAATACAGGCCTCGGATTTGTAAATCTCGCCCGCCTATTAGATTAATATTAATAGTAGGCCACGTATGTTCAAGATATAATAGGGTTTATTCCACACTTTTGTAGTCAAAATGCGTGTGAAACAGTCTTGGCATGATTAAATACCTTCCTCATTATAAATATATTTTAAGACCAAATTTATGTACCAAACAAGCATGGGAGAAAATGTGCATCAATTTTGTAACGCCAATGAACATTAAATGATCCAAATTGAATTATTACGAATGACACTATAGCCGGCTTCTTAAGTTGGCACGCCAGCAGTTCTTGAGATGGAAGGCATATTCTCGTGAGATATACGCTAACGGGAGTTTATAAAACGGGTACCCGTTATTAAGATCAGTATAATACTCAGTTCCTATCGCGCATTGATAATATATAGAAATTCCCGAGTTCCGAGTCCCTAATTCCAGAATATTTACATCCGAGTACTCGCTCTAAAATAAAGTCTTCAATTGGAGGCGAATCACATGATTTGTATTTTTTCGCAACGCCATTTTATATCAAATTGTGGATTCATTTTGATATAATAAACGAGCTTTATTAAAAGATAAGCAATATTTAGGTGCTCAAATCAAATAATTTCACTTCCCCGGTGATGTTTTGAGGTATACATTAAACATAGGCGTAGGCGGTGGGAATTTTTACGGGAGAAAATACGTTGAGTTTCCGTGGTATCAATTTTAGAAAACTTTTTTGGGAAAACTCTAATATAAGCCCACCCCCTTGCTCAGAGATGTTGGGTTGGAAATTGAACACCTCTTGTCCTAATAGAAGCCTAGGCTACCATTAAGCGAAATACGGTAGTCTTTTTACCAAGGGCATCTTTGATCTACGAATCCATAACTTCCAGAAGAACTGGAAACCTATGTTCCTATGATGCAGTATGCAGCAATGTCAGCAGTACTGCAAAGCAGTGAGCCCAGGATTTTACTTTTCCTCCATGGTTCGCCGCCACGGAGTGGATCGTCATTTTCTTTAGTTTCATGCTTTTTAGATAGGTATATGTTGGTGAACTCTGTTTTGGATTCATTCATAGAGATTCTCAATTGGTGGCCATATTGGATATTTTTAGTTGATAGATTTTGAAGCCAAAATTGGTTTTATATAGGTTATTGGATATTCTGATTTCAAATTTGCCATTTTCGAAACTGTCGGATAAATGGTTTGGTGGCCATGTTGGATTATTTTCCTGCCAAAATCTCCCATAGTAAAGCAACCAGGGAAAATTTTAATGTTTTCTGGAGAACCACTGGGCCAATTTCAATTATATTTGTACGGATTAGAAATTGATGAGGAATAGCTAGGAATGGGCGGGAATAGCTAGAAATGGATGGGGAATAGCTAGGAATTGGTGAGAAATAGGTAGAGATGGGTGAGGCATAGCTAGAAATGGGTGGAAAAACGTTAGAAGTGGGTGGGGAATAGGTAGAGATAGGTGGGAAATAGCTAGAATGTGTGGGAACTAGGTAGAGATGGGTGAGGCATAGCTAGAAATGGGTGGGGGTTAGCTAGAAGTGGGTGGGGAATAGCTAGAAGTGGGTGGGGTTAGCTAGAAGTGGGTGGAGAATAGCTAGAAATGGGTGGGGGTTAGCTAGAAGTGGGTGGGGAATAGCTAGAAATAGGTGGGGGTTAGCTGGAAGTGGGTGGGGAATAGCTAGAAATGGGTGGGGTTAGCTAGAAGTGGGTGGTGAATAGCTAGAAATGGGTGAGGATTAGCTAGAAGTGGGTAGGGAATAGCTAGAAATGGGTGTGGGTTAGCTAGAAGTGAGTGGTGAATAGCTAGAAATGGGTGGAGGGTAGCTAGAAGTGGGTTGGGAATAGCTAGAAATGGGTGGAGGGTAGCTAGAAGTGGGTTGGGAATAGCTAGAAATGGGTGGAGGTTAGCTAGAAGTGGGTTGGGAATAGCTAGAAATGGGTGGAGGTTAGCTAGAAGTGGGTTGGGAATAGCTAGAAATGGGTGGAGGTTAGCTGGAAGTGGGTTGGGAATAGCTAGAAATGGGTGGAGGTTAGCTAGAAGTGGGTTGGGAATAGCTAGAAATGGGTGGAGGTTAGCTGGAAGTGGGTTGGGAATAGCTAGAAATGGGTGGAGGTTAGCTAGAAGTGAGTGGGGAATAGCTAGAAATGGGTGGAGGTTAGCTAGAAGTGGGTTGGGAATAGCTAGAAATGGGTGGAGGTTAGCTAGAAGTGGGTTGGGAACAGCTAGAAATGGGTGGAGGTTAGCTAAATGTGGGTTGGGAATAGTTCGTCATGCTTGAAATGGATCTTGCAATTGCAGGATTAACTCTTCATCTCCTACCTCCATTCATATTCAAATCACCCAGGTTAGATGTGTTGAATTAATAATAATTCAGAAATTTCCAGCAGACGCTTCTTTCAGAATCTGTCCACCAATCAATGCATGTATCTTCTAGAAAAATGTATTTTTAGTGCATCACTGAAAATGCTAAGTTTTCAAAGCAAATTCTCAGGTTAATTGTGTCAATATCATAGGTTACAATGAAAGAATTGACATTTACAAAAAGATATCTCAGTTTTCAAGGCTACAGACAATGAGAGATGAGTTACTTATCTCTTATATCAAGAATAGTCTGTTGAATATGTTTAACTGTCTGCATACTGAATTTCTGCAGACTATATTTTCCATTGGGTTTAACTCTGGCTATGCTGAATATTTTGAAAACAATTTGACTGAAAGTTGTTGGTGGCTAAGCCACCAACAACTTTCAGTCAAAGTGTTTTCAAAATATTCAGCAGGTCTAGAGTTATTGTCCATTGAAATTATTGTCTTGTGTCTTGTAGAAGTCGGACAAATAAACCTCAATTTCACATGTCGCTGACATACGTAACATACAGTGCCATGTCAGGTTTAAGTTTCAACGCAGCAACAGTTTAAATATAGTTCTGAATTATTGCTTTGAAAATGAGCTTATAGTGTCATTCAGAGTGTTGAAAAGGTTAATTAATATATCTTAGATTAGGGCAGGTATTAATCTTTGATAAATACACCTGCACTCAATTAACCCTTTAACACCTGATGGCCAAAAACAAGCTTCTGCAGTAGTTTTGGGAAATGACCATTAGCAGACGAAGAGAAGACTATATTTGAAAATTTATTCACTGGAATGACTGAATCGATAACGGAGCAGGAGTCACTTCAGTGATAAATTTTCAAGAATAATCTCTTCGTTTGCAAATGGATATTTTCTATGTGAATAAATTTGAGTGTTAATTGGTTAACATTTGCATGTACAAGTGTTGGGCTCATACATCACAATCAGCATTCTTACTTTTAAAATTAAATTAGAATACTTAATGGATATTTAAAAGTGTAGCTGGATGAAGTAATTAAGCCTTTAGTTTTTGAAATTCCAGTGAGTGTCTCGATTTTCAGACGAGTATTGAAGAAAGGGTTATATGTTGAAACTATTTTGCCTGGAACCTGTTACTGCCAGTCAAATTAGTTTCAAAATATTCAGGAGAATAATCGTTACATTATAAGGAATTTGCATTTCTGGTGTGTAAGGGTTAAAGGGTTGATACGCTGCCACTTTGGTTCACATGTATACAGTACTGCTCAGGTATAACTTAGATCTTTAATCATCAAATTTGGTCCAAGAATTTTAAATTTTCTCATAGGAATGTCCATTTGTAGGACAAGAAAGTATCTGACAGGGTTCCTACACCTTTCTGTGTTTGAAATTCCATGACCTTTACATGATTTTTCATGCCCAAAATTAACAGATTCCATGACCTCCAAGAATTAATATCTAGGAGATTTGTGTTTATGACGTAGCTCCAAGTTATTCTGCAAAATGTGTGAATATTGCCGCTTGCAACAACCAAGCCACAGCCTTGTTTTTATAATCTGTTTTCATAATTTTTATTGCATAGATGTGATTATATAATGCCAACAGATTTATTTTTATTTTACATGATTACCATTTTCAATGACTTTTCATTGACCTATATGGCCTGGGTTTCCAGGGCTGGAATTTAAATTTTCAAATTCCAAAGCGTTTCCAGATTTCCATGACCAGACCAGTATGAACCCTGAGATCATTTAAAAAAATTTACTATGGGAATTACACTGCTCTGTTGTCGAACCAGTCAATCGAGTGGTAAGTTCTAAAAAAAATAGTCTTCTCTTTGTCTGCAAAAAGGACATATTCCAAGACCACTGCATACGCCATTTTTGGTGACTTGAGTTTTATAGGATTAAAACATACCGTTGAATAGTTTGAAAATTGTTGGATTGGAAGGCTTTTCCGGCTAAGGCGATGGCAATGTCCTCCAATCCAATTGTGTTCGAAATATTTAACAACAGCACATTTCTTACATCATGTTAAAAATTCTATTATTAACTAACATAGTTTTAGCTCACCTGTCCAGAATAGCCAAGTGAGCTTATGGCATGGCGACCATCTCGTCTGTCTGTCCATCAGTCCAGCGTCCGTCCGTCAACTTTAGATTAAAAACGCTACTCCTCATTAACCGCTTGGTGGATTTCAATCTAATTTGGCTAGAAGGTCTCTATGGTGGGGGTAGGCTTCAGAACTTGTATACAGGATTTTGATTGGTAAATCTTGAATTCTCCGAAAAATTGGGGAAAATTGTTTAAAACGCTACTCATTAACTGCTTGGACAATTTCAACCAGGCTAAGCTGGGAGGATAGTCTGCTTGTATGTTTCAGAACTTGTACACAGAATTTTGATTGGTCAATTTTTCCCGTGGAAATGACTTAAAAGCCTACTCTTCGATAACCACAGGGCTGATTTCAATCAAACTTGGATGGAAGAACGCTAGCCTAGTATGCTTCAGAACAAATATACAGAATTTTGATTGATCTATTTTTCTGGCAACCATCTTGGATTTTCTGAAAAATGGCAGGAAATCGTTTAAAACAATACTCCTCATTTACCGCATGAACAATTTCAACCAGACATGGCTGAAGGATACTAGGCTGGTAGGTTTCAGAACTTGTATACAGAATTTTGATTGGTCAATTTTTCCCGTGGCCATTTTAGATTTTCAAAAAATTTCTGTAAATGACTTAAAAGCCTACTCGATAACCACAGGGCTGATTTCAATCAAACTTGGATGGAAAAACGCTAGCCTAGTATGCTTCAGAACATGTATACAGAATTTTGATTGATATATTTTTCCGGCAACCATCTTGGATTTTCTGAAAAATGGTGGGAAATCATTTAAAATTCTACTCCTCGTTAACTGCTTGAGCAATTTCAAGCAGACTTGACTGGAAGGATACTAGAACTTGTATAGAGAATTTAATTGATCCATTTTTCCGGCGATCATCTTGGATTTTCTGAAAATTTTCGGAAATCAGTTAAAAGGCTACTCCTCATTAACTGCTTGAACGAGTTCAAGCAAACTCGGCTGAAATGATGCTAAAGTGCTATGCTTCAGAGCTTCTATATAGAATTTTGATTGGTTAATTTATTCGGTGGCTATCTGGAATTTTCTGAAAAATGGATGAAAATTGTTTACTCATTAACTACTTGGGCGATTTCAACAGACTGGCTGGAAATGAGCCTAGGGAGGTAGGCTTTAGAAGATTCATATAGAATAGGTCCATTTTTCCGCCGCCCATTTTGGACTTTCTGAATATTTTGGGAAATCAGTTAAAAGGCTACTCCTCATTAACCGTTTGGCCGATTTCAACCAAACTCACTTGGGAGAACCCTAGGCCTGTACACTTCAGACCTTGTATACAGAATTTTGACTGCTTGATTTTGATATTGGCCGTCTTGGTTTTCTGATAAATGGGAATTCATATAAAATGCTACTCTTCATTAATCGCTTGGGCAATTTCAACCAATTTTGACTGGAAGGATCTTATTGTCGTAGCCTCTAGAAATTCTATTCAGAATTTCGATAGATCAATGTTTTGGCAGCAATCTCTGATTTTCTGAATGTTTTTTGGAGCCATTTAAAAAGGCTACTCCTTCAATCAATAACCCGATTTCAACAAAACGTGCGTGGAACGACCCTATGATTGTAGGCTTCAACATATTAAACGAGAGTTTTGATAGGTAAATTTTTTTGGTGTCCATCTTGGATTTTCCTAAAATCATCCACTTCTATTTAAATGCAAATGGTTTAAATGGCAATGGTCCAGGTGAGTGCCACAGGCCCTTGGACCTCTTGTTGTTTTTGTTTTGAAAAACATGTTCACTTATTTATTAGCTGTACGGAATGTGATGCGCACATCATATTTCCACCCACTTATACCAGCCCACCATCTAATTCCACGTCCAATACATTACTAGAGGATTCTCTTTCATGTACATGTATATGGGTTCTTGTTATGTCGCCTGGCTCATTCATGTGATAATTCTTTGGAAAATTCTTCTTGGACCTCCTCAGGCATGTTTGTGTTAATTAATACTACAAGATTTAATATTATACATATGATAATGGCAGTATTTTAGTTATGATGGTGCCATAGTGTGGGACTATCTCACCATCACTAGAAACATCAGCAATGGCCTTTCTCCTTGTTGGCTCTCAGGAGTTTAAATGCCTGGTTAGTGGCTACCAGTGTAAAATATGTGGATGTTAACCTTAATAGGCTGAAATAGAACATGGGACATAGGAAAAGGCTAACCAAACAATTAAATGCCTGCCTACTGGCCTGTCTGTCTGTCTGTCCATCCATTCATCTAGCCATCTGTCTGAAATTTTTTATATGTCTGGCAAAGTTGCCTAGGCCGCAATAATAGTGCATATATATATATATATATATATATATATATATATATAAATATACTGTCAGTAATTAATGTTGAACATTTAAGCGGGCCAGCTGTATATAGTAATCGCTTTGTCTGTGCATGCGTGCATCTATGCGTGTGCGCATCCGTCCCCGATCTTTTGTCCGCACCGTATTTTTCAAAGGTTTTTCACGTATAGTCACCAAACTTGTTATATGAATGCACCATAGCCTAAAGGTGTGTCATGTATCAAATGTAGGTCAGCCGTCAGTGTGACCTACAGGCTGACCTACAGAATAAGATACTTTCCTCATGTTCACAGGTTCACATAACATCTTAGTTTCTTCTTGTCCACGCTGTATTTTGAAGAGGTTTTGTATGCGTCAAGGACTAAAGATGTGTCCTGTATCAAAAATAGGTCAGCGTGACCACCTTTTCACAGTTCACTGAACACCATAGTTTATTCTTGTCCGGGTGTAGTTTCAAGAGCTTTTTGTTTATTGTAACCAAACTTTGTGTGTGGATGCTTCATGGCTTAACGGTATGTCATGTATCAAAAGTAAGTCAGCGTGATCTACCCCACAGTTCACTCAGAACATCAGAGATTATTTTTGTCCAGGATGTAGTTTCAAGAGGTTTTTTTATACAGTAACCAAACTTGGTGTATGGATGCATAATAGCCTAATGGTATGTCATTTATCGAATGTAGGTCAGCGTGATCTACCCCACAGTTCACTCAGAACATCAGAGATTATTTTTGTCCAGGATGTAGTTTCAAGAGGTTTTTTTATACAGTAACCAAACTTGGTGTATGGATGCATTCTACTTTTAACTAGGGTTGCATGATTATTCACTTTTCATAATCGCGATCATTTAAAAAAAATAATCGCGATCATGCGATTAATCATGAACTATATTAACTACATCAATGCTGCTTAGAGGACGTTATTATGCTACTGCAGATTGTAAGATTATGGGTTAGGCACATGGGTATAGATACATGGACAGAAGTGCGCCAGTTGCTGATTGCAAACAAAGGAATGTATCAAGATTTTTCTAGACGGAAAATGGAAGGTACCGTATCTCGCTTAATTGTAGCCTATGCTCTAATTTAATAGAAGCCTAGCCCCCTAACTTTAACATATGAGCTCCAATGATTTCTTAGCAGTTTCAAAGCGGCAAAACTCTGTATTAGAAGCCCACCCCCTAACTCAGAAGATTATATAGGAAAATTTGTAAGAATAGCGTGTATAATAATAACAATCGTGTCACAGGGTGTGTACTTCAGACCGATCTCTGCCCTGATACATTTCTGGCCCCTCTAGAAGTCAATACAGGCCTTGGATTTGTAAATCTCGACCACCTATTAGATTAATACTAATAGTAGGCCACGTATGTTCAAGATATAATAAAGTTTATTCTACACTTTTGTATCCAAAATGCGCTTAAAACAGTCTTGGCATGATTAAATAGCTTCCTTATAAATATATTTTAAGACCAAATTTATGTACCAAACAAGTAAGGGAGAAAATGTGCATCAATTTTGTAACGCCGATCAACATTAAATGATCCAAGTTGAATTATTACGAACGACAATATAGCTGCTGGCTTCTTAAGTTGGCGAGCCAGCCACTCTTTTGCGATGGGAGGCGGCGTGTTCTCGCGAGATATTGTATGCCAACGGGAGTTTATCAAACTGGTATCCGTTATTCAGATCTGTATAATACTCAGTTCCTATCGCGCAATGATAATATATAGAAATTCCCGAGTTCCGAGTTCCCGATTCCAGAATATTTATATCCGAGTACTCGCTCTAAAATAAACTCTTCAATTGGAGGCGAATCACGTTATTTGTATTTTTTTTTCGCAACGCCATTTTATATCAAATTGCGGATTAATTCTGATGTAGTAAACAAGCTTTATTAAAGGATGCACAATATTTAGGCACTCAAATCAAATAATTTCACTTCCTCGGTTATGTTTTGAGGTATACATTAAACATAGGCGTAGGCGGTGAGAATGTTTACGGGAGAAAATGCATTGATTTCCATGGTATCAGTTTTAGAACTTTTTGGGGAAAACCGTTAGCGCATAACTATTCAGAGAATTGGGAACACGAGATAAGCGTGTGTGATTACAACAACAATGACAAATAGCGACCAAGTGAACAATCTTTATTCATCTAAAACTAATCATGAGTCAATACAAACAAATCAGTTATTTATTTAGTTTATTTAATCATTCACACATTCGGCTGATAGCCGGATGTTTGTTTCCATGATTGGTAACGCGAGCAGAGTTTCACAAGCGTAAAAGTGTCTTGACAAAAATTTCAACGTGACGATTATACGATTATTTCAATTTATAATCGTTTACGATCATTTTGAATTATATAATCACGATTAATTGAATAATCGAAAAATCGTGCAACCCTTAGTATCAATTCATAGTTCACCCAACTTCAAGATTGATTGCATGCGTTCAGTGAAAGGTGGGGTTCAGCGGAAGGCCCCGGGGGGGGGGGGGGGGGGGGGGGGGTGTGTGGGGGGGGGGGGTGTATCATTTATCATGCACTGCATCACTAAAACTCTAGTTAAAGGATAACTAATCCCATCTCTTGATAGCTATTCAGGTGATCTAACACGTCGGTCATAAACTATCCAGGTAATTTTAAGCTTTTTATCACGCTGCTAAGGAAAGATATTCAGGATTTAGTAGTTAAATGTTGTACATTTCTACACCCTATGATGACTGTTATGATTTACTTTTTAACCAATCAGAAAAACCCTAGTGTGTCTGCCTCGGTATATACGCTCAGTCATAGAGGCTCCAGCTATAGTTTGGCAATGTGGTATAAAAGCAATCCTACAGGTAAGCTGTTCAATTTTTTAAACAAATTTGATTGGATGTTGTTGCTGCCATAGGCAGCAACAACTTCTAGTCAAATTAGTTTCAAAACATTCAATGGGATGAGCATTACATAATAAAGAATGTGATGCATTGGAGCTTACATGACATCACGCACAATAGCTTGAGGAGACAAAATGGTGTCGATCACTGTTCAACATTTACTAGATATTACAAAACAGATAATTGCGATACAGATCACGGAATGTGACAGGATATGAATGATATGGAATCTATAAACCATAATCTGTCGGTGCAATACAAAATTTGAGATAAGATTAGCATCGCTTTAAGTGAATATTTATAAGGAAATTATGGCTTATGGTCTTTTACAAGGTTTCTAATTGAACACTGTGAAATCCAAGCATTTCTATGTCACCCAGCATATATCACTAAATCTGGTGTTAATACTAACATGAATGCTGATATCAAGTCTCTAAGGCTATCTTAGTGTTTAATACCAAGACTTGAGCTCACCCATTTTGAGACACCTAAGACATGCTATCAAACTTGGTGCTAGGCACGATAATCGAGCCAGTCATTCACTTGGTCAATTTTCAAAAAATATTTTTCTTGTCCCCCAAATTGACTTTCGTTAAACTAAAGTTCTGATTTTCTAGACAGATTTTAACCAATTTAAAAGTATTAAATCAAGTTTATGTATAATAAGGAAAAATTAGTTACCTCTCCGGGATGTAGAAATTGTTTGAGTGTAGCTTTCGTTATTATGAATCATCCTGGGATCGGGACCAACTTTTTCAGAAATACAAGTTTATGTAGTTTGTTTATAGTAGCCACATTCATCAAGGGAGATAACGCCAATGATTTGAAAATCAAGCCAGTTAATTATTAATTGTTTAATGAATGAAGAAATGTATTTTCTCAATTTTATTCTGATATAATCCAGGCTTTTTCAAATACATTTTTTCTGTGCTGGCAACTAGTGTTGGGAATTGGTAATATTTTTCCGATCGATGATTGGTTTAACATACTAACCAATGATCAATTAATGATCGATCATATCAGTTTATCATTTTTTACCTATATAGAATGTAGTAATTATTGCATGTTGATGGGTATTTAACCATTACAGGTATGACAGATTCTTCATCATTTAAGAAATTATCTATCAAATATTTTGAATCTAATTTGACTGGAAACTGTTGCTGCCTTAGGAAAAAAAAAATAAATAAAATCCAAAATCTTCAAAATGTGACAATATAACGGAAGGGCGAGGATCTGCCATATCTGATATGCTCTTGATATTGTGATGAATTCATTATGGCATAGCCGCGGTATTCATATTGAACAGTTAATAAGTGATTTGTGACTGTTATTGCTAAATAAGGCAGCAATTATGTTGACCATTTGTCAAATCAGAATCTTTAGTGATGAACTTGAAATATTTAGTACTAAAACTCGAGAATTTTGCCTAATGCTTTCTTAGTTTAAGAAGAGTCTGGATGCCAATGGTCAAATTATGGCCCTTTATATAATGTTCCCAGTGTGGGTAACAATGCTACATTGGATCTGGGTGCGGCTAATGCGGATAATCTGTATTGCCTACCATTGCCACATTTGCCTGCATTTAGGCACATTTGCCGCATCTGCTAAGCCACCCTGGTTAGACATGGTGGATATGTTTGCCGCCATAATACCCTCCATAGCCGCATATTGCCACTGTGAATGCTTATGCGATTATTGTGCGCCATTGTTAGCCACTCGGATGTGGCTACATTGGTTATTTCTGTGAATGAAAACGTTTTGTTTATGTTTTTTGGGTTGGTAATTTTCCTATAGTTATGGAAAAAATTATTGTACAGATGAGAAATGGCTCCTACACTGCGAGTGTAAAGAGGCGGGTTCATTTCCCCAGGTTATTGTAGGTGTATTGGTCTGTACGTGGGTGCGTGTGTATGCACATGTGTATGCACATGTGCATGCATGCACATACATATACACCTATGTGTACACGTATGCGCATACATCCCTGCACCCGCATGCATACATACAAAATGTAGTTGATGCGCATACACCAATGTTGTCCTTCGTGTTGGCTGGATGAACTTTAAATAGTCTGGTAGCTGAAAGTAAATGATGAAGGAAGCTTAGGCGACATTTTAAATGGTAAGTTAAGTTTATTTGTTAATAAAAGAATCCATGGAATTAAACGCATGTATAGAATATTCAGAGTAGAATTAAGAAATTAGTTCTGCATGCATGCGATGCATCTAACATTAGGATTTTACATGTACAGAAAAAAATCTACCATAGCTCGACATCAAGTGTCATGCAGTCTGTCCATCATCCTGTATCAGCCTGAATAATGCACATTTACACTGTGCATCCAGCATTACAAATTACATGCATCAGTCATTTTTACCAGTATTGCGCATGTAAAAAGGCCTTTAATTTGGACCCCTGGAATAAGATATCAGCAGGATCTGTGTTCCTGTAAATTATTAAAATAAAAAATCTCCAAGTGGACACTCTGCGTGAGAGAATTGCAGCTTTCCTGACTCAAATTTACCATTAACCCTTTCCATTCTGATCTCAAAGCTTTAACTTTTCAAATTAAAGTAAAATATGAACCAGTGTTCATTTTTCAACAAATTTGGTGGAAAATATTTCTGTCTATAACAGCAACATCATCCACCAAAATTGTTGAAAAATGTACATGGATATCTTTGCTATTGACATCAGAGTGGTAAGGGATCAGTGGCTAATGCTTCCATGGCTGGTTGCGCAATGATTTATCTTGAATTGATGACTGTAGATAACACTTTACAATCTCAGATTTTACAACATAAAATCTTCTTTGAGAAATGTGTTTGCAATGAGGCATGACTATGCATAGGAAAACATGTCTTAACCCTTACCATTCTGATGTCAATATTCTATCTTTTACCATGTCAATAGCAAAGAATCTGGTGTACACTTTTCAACAAATTTGGTGGACGATGTTGCTGTCTACGACAGCACCATCTTCCACCAAATTTGTTGAAAAATGTACACCAGAGCATCTTTTAACTTAATTTGAAAATTTTAAAATCTGACATCCGTGTGGTAAGGGTTAATTCATGCATGGCTCTGAGTCTTGCCACTTGGAGAAGTGCAAATGATGGATCTTTATTAACACTAACTGTCTCACTGAGGCAAGTCACCAAACAATAATTTCAAGGGACAATAACTCTGGACCTGCTGAATATTTTGAAAACAAGTTAACTGAAAGTTGTTCGTGGCTATAGCTACCAACACCTTTCAGTCAAATTGTTTTTAAAATATTCAGTAGATCCAGAGTTAAACCCCATGGAAAATGTAGTGTGCAGAAATTCAGCAAGCAGGTCAAGATTTGTCCAAAAAAATTTAATTCGTGCTTGTCCATTTGCAGGTCAATGAAGGCTATTTTTGAAATTGTACAACTGAAATAGCTGGCTTCACGTATTGAGCCAGTTTAAGTCCATTACTAAATTATCAAAAATTGTATACCTTCTCTTGGCCTGCTAATAAATGCACCTTCCTTAACTCTTTTAGCCCTTGAATTTGTTTAAGAAAATTTCAATTTTCTCATAGAAAATGTCCATTTGCAGACCAAGAGAAGACTATTTTTGAATATTTACCACTGGAATGACTGGCTCGGTTATCGATCCAGTCGTACCGGTGGTAAATTTTCAAAAATAGCCTCTCGGTCTGCAAATGGACATTTCTCAAGACCACTGCAGAAGCTGTTTTTGGCTGATATGAGTGTTAAAGGGTTAAGAGTAACTGTAGAGGGTTCATGGTCGGCTTGACAATCAAAGGGTTAAAGAAAAAGGATTGATGCTAACAAATCTAATTTGCACAACAACACCTATAACAACAACAATAACAACAACCAACAATAATAACAACAACAATAACAACCACAGCAACAACAATAACAACCACAGCAACAACAACAACAACAGTAGCACATGGTGCTATTGCCAGTGTATATTGATCAGTTTGGATGGTTTGAAAACGTTCTTAGACTTTCCTTTCAATATAACTTAAATGTCTGTGAGCCAATATATGTTATAAAATCTGAAGATGGCCTTTTCCTTCTATTCACCTTCATCAGGAAGAATTCTTTCGACTCAGCCATGTGGCAGTATTGTTGTTGACCATCAGAGGCTCCGTCGAGTCTTAACCACATACTTGAGTTTAGGACATGCAGACATGAACCACTGTCACTGCAAAATGACCATGGTCAAACCATGGGCGACCACCATTTTGACCATGTTAGACCATGGTTAATCTAGGTTGGTATATGGCACACAGTCAACCATGGCTAACCTATAGACAAAATAGTCTTTATAATCATTTGTGGTATGCAACCTGACCATGGTATGACAATGGTCAACTATGGTTAAGCAACCATACTCAAACCATGGTCAACCGTGATTAAACTATAGTCGACCTATAGCTCGACCATCAATATGTAGACATATGTAACGGCAAGAGCATGTTTTATGGCTACATGACCTTCCATTCAACCATTAGTCAGCAAGGTCCGCTTTTGTAACAAAGTGAACGTGTGCTAGACTGTAGAGCCTGTAACATTTTAAACACAGATCATGATGTCTATTTAATTTATACAAATGGTTCAAATGCTAATGGCCCAGGTGATCGCCACAGGCCCTTGTTCCTCTTGTTATGTTTCTAAATCACATATGGCGTTTACTATTAAAATGTTATTATTAAAAAATGATGCTTACTTAATCTATGTGCAAGAAAATAAATAGTAACTCAAATGCACAAGAGTCAAGGTTTACAATTAAAGAGTTGTCTCCATTATTAAATTATGTCAATCATGGTCAAAATGTGGTCAACCAAGGTCATTTAATTTTTCTAAATTTCAAAATTTACCATGGTAAAAATATAGTTGACCAAGGTCGTAAATAGTTTTCAGAAATTTGTTTGACCATGATCAAAACATGCTTGACAATGGTCAGAGATTTTACAATTCTTTTGTTTGACCATGGTCAAAATATGGTCGACCATGGTCGATGAATGTTATCGCAGTCAATAACATGCTCAAAACAGAGTTGACCATGGTCAACATTCACGTCGGTAAGAGTTTGGCAATTTTCAAGATTAGCCATGGTCAAACCAGGGTCGACCATGGTTGATCCTGATATCACGGTCAAAATTTCGCAGGCATTTTCATTCCAAATTCACATGAACATTTTAAAGATAATTTAATATAGTCGAAGATAGCAGTTTCACTCAAATTATTTTTAGCAAATAATACTCCATAATTGAAAGCTATAAAAAGCCTGCCAAATGTATGGCCTGAATTGTGTTAGTGATTGCTGATGCCACTGTGTTATTAATTATTCAAGACAGAAATGATGTATGTATTAATGTAGTCATGGATCAGACAGGTGATTGGTGTTAATGTAACTTCACACATGAATTGATGTCCGAGAGTTAATATATATGTTATATAATGGTAATGCTCAATGTGCCAAGGTCATTAATGTCCAACTTATGAGGACATTTGCCCAAGATCATTAACATTTGATATAATGATGGTATGCGTCAGATAATTAATGATAGAATATGTTTCAAGATCATTAATTTAATAATGGTATGTTATAAGGCTTTAAGGTGGTTAATGTTTTTTATGTCTAATATACTGTATGTACCAAGGTCATTTTAATGTATGACCAGTAAATAACAACGTAGTCAGTAATATGAGCTACTAGAAGGTATTTAGCCTGACGCTTGGTCGCGATGTGAGACCAAAGGTTTGAATGATCTGGACTGAAATTTTCATCCCTTTTATACCCTTTCTGGGCGAGCCTGTGGATTGGGTCGAACTTTACCATATATGGACAGAGAAAAACCAGATTGCCGGTTCTGCCATTTAAAATTTTTGGAGGTTTGGCGGTGTGGTCAAACAATTTTTACCGGTTGACCTGTATTTTGCCGGTTGGGGTCAAGTTTACTGGTTGTGACTTTTTTTACTGGTTGAGCATTTTTGGTGGTTGTGTCCATATTTTGGTGGTTGTGTATTTTTTACCGGTTGTGGGTTTTTGGTGGTTCTGCCATTTTTGGCGGTTGGGCCATTTTTGGCGGTTGTGGTCATTTTTACCAGTTGTGGAAGTTTTACCGGTTGTGTCCGTTTTTGGCATTTTTTGAAAGCTTTTTTGGTAGTTTAAATTTTTTACCGGTTGTAAGTCATTTTGGTGACAAATCTCTAAGGGTTTCTGTAGGTCAAGTTCGTAGAGAGAGTGATCCTTTGGAGGAGAGTTTCATGGCTATTTGTGTGGGTAATGATCATGTGTAGTCATCACTGTTTGTTGATTCAGACTTCATGGCGTTTCGTTCGTTGAGTGGAACTCATCAGAGGTGAAGTTTTGTCAACTGGAAGTGGACATTTTTGGGCTCCACTTTTTTCTGATATGGCGACTATGGTGTGGGTGTTTCGGATTGAGAGACAAGGAGTGTATTGGAAATCCCTGGCTATCCTACATATTTTGGAGATTTCGATGGGGAAATATAGATCACGGTTACACAAAATCAAAATCAAAACTGGTTAGATATTTGAAGGTATGAAAAATCTATTTATGTTTCGAAAATTTGTTTTTAAAAAATAAATAAAGGAGGAATAAAATAGAGACGCACGACAACTTGGTGAGTATGCGTCTTTGTTGTTCTTTTATATGATGTAATTAAATTAAATTTTATTTAAATCTAAAGATGGGGAAATAGCTTTGTGCTGAAATCCACGTAAAAGTGCCATATTTAGAAGCATCTTAAAAAGATGCACGGTGATGACAATGGGTACGACGTCAGTGTGTGACGTCTATGGCGATGGTGATGATGTCGCCAAAAAATGTGTAGATACATATTATCTAACTGAAAGGATGGATTCTTGGGGACACTAGGAATTAAAGTTTAATAACAACATACTGGACGTGTCCGCCCGTGGTGGGCGTGTTGGTCCAGGGGAGAAGCGTCCCTTATCCGGCTTGGGCCCATGGGGTGGAATTTTCATCGTCTGGGTCTGATGAGAGTACCTGGATAATTCTAAACTGCATGTCAGTTCTAGAATGTCCATGTTTATTGAAATGTCTGGATATGGGTGTGTCGTATCGTTCATTGCTGTGGAGGTTTGATATCGATCTCAGATGTTCTTGGATTCTGATTTTGAGGGTGCGTAGAGTTTCTCCTACATACTGTTTCTTAAATTTGTTGCAAGTTAGTAGCTAGATGATGTTCCTCGTCTGGCAGTTGCCTATGATCTTGGATCTGTATGTTAGGCCTGTGTGTGAGCACGTTATGAAGATGTGGATGGTTCTCACGCACCATACGGCTAAGAATTTCCCACACGTGTTCGATAGGAGACAGGTCCAGTGATCGCGCTGGCCAGTCCAACACCGGAACGTTGTTAGCCTCAAGGAAATCACTGGTGACCCTAGCTGAATGAGGACGGCCGTTGTCTTGCTGGAACATAAAGTCTGCATGATGCTGCTTAAAAGTGATGACAACAGGGGCGACAACTTCTTCACAGTAACGTTGAGCCGTTAAATTTCCGCGAATCACAATAAGATCTGTTTTGCCATTTTCATGGATTCCAGCCCACACCATGACACTGCCGTCACCGAATCCGTCGTGGTGAATGATGTTGGCTGTATCATACCATTCTCCTAAACGTCGCCAAACCCGTTGCCTACCATCCGCCACATCCACACAAAACCTAGACTCATCACTGAACAAAACGTGGCTCCATTGTTGAGCACGCCATCGCTGATGAGTTCTTGCCCATGCAGACCGATTCTCGATGTGATGCTCTGTAAGCGGAACAGCAACAAGTGGACGACGAGCATGCAGTCCAGCATCATGGAGTATGTTTCGCACAGTTTATGCATGCACTGTAGTGCCGGTAGCGGTGTGCAAATTATGGGACAGCCGCGGCGCAGTCTCAAACCTGTGACGGCGTGATGATGTGACTAAGTAGCGGTCTTCTCGTGGTGTTGTTGCTCTCGGTCTGCCAGATCATGGTCGGTCATTAACATGTCCAGTTTCCTGCTCACGTTGGCGGAGATGGGAAATGGTTGAGGCGTGAACATTAAAATGTCGAGCAACAGCACGAACACTCTGCCCAGCAGCGAGTCTTCCCATTGCTTCATGGCGCTGATTTTCGGGTAGCCCTGGGCAGCAGCCCATGTTCAGTAGGGTAAACTTTTAAGCGTTTTCTGTTACCATTCGTTATCTGCTTTTGCAATATGGTGAATTTTTGCCTTCGCTACCCGCCAATGTGGGCCAGTGCATGAAAAATGCATTTTCACATGCAGTAAGCGTGCGGCCGAGAAATGAAAGAAATGATTTGCATTTCTTCATGATCAGTGAGACAGTACATTGACGAAACACGCCTGCAAATTTGGTTATAAATGGACGCATAGTTTTATTGCAACAAACAAAACTTCACTGTTGCTAAACTTTTTTGGTTCAGTATATGTTAATGTATAAGCAAACTTCTTCACTCTTTAATGGTGAATCCGGCCTCTGCAACTGTTTTGAGAAATGTCCATTTGCACATCAAGAGAAGACTATTTTTACTTGATCATTTGAATGAGTGATGAGATATTAACCAACGCTGTAATATCAGTGGTAAATTTTCCAAAAATGATGATAGCAATTGTGTCAAGATCAGTAATATTAGTGGCGGTTAGCAATGTCATGATATGTATGCAAATATCATGTTTTTATTTGTTCTGTTATTTTAACCATTGTACGTGGTGTATCAACACTTAGAATTGAATAGGAAAATGGGCACTCTCTATGTCATAAACCCTTTAACACACAAGTCATCCAAAAACGACTTTTACAGTAGTCTGTAGGAATGTCCATAATAATTGCAGACTAAGAGAAAAATATTTTTGTCGAGTCATGGCTCAACACTCGCCATAGTGATCCATATGGCATCAGACATGCGGCCAGAATTACAGTTGTTAAAATTTTTCAATGTATATTTAATTCATCAAGGGCTTATCCGATCTCAATAAAACTTTACAGATTTGTTCTATATCATCATTGCAAAAAGAAATCTATTTTAAGAAATCCTTTTTTCGCGCTACACTGCCACATATGATGTGTGATATGCGGAAAAAATAAAGGGCGAGATACGCAGTCCATCCAGTTTAAACTAAATGTGACCATTAAAGAATTACATGTAATTTGTGGGCGTAACAGAGTACCTGTTAACCCTCTAACACTCATTTCAGCCAAAAACAGCTTCTGCAGTGGTCTTGGAAAATGCCCATTCCAAAAAAAGACTATTCTTGAAAATTTACCACTGGCATGACTGGCTCGATAACCAAGCCAGTAATTCCAGTGGTAAATTTTCAAAAGTTGTTCTTTTGGTCTGCAAATGGACATTTTCTATGAGAAATTTGAAATTCTCTTGAATAAATTTGGGGGTTAAAGGGTTAATACCATGGAGGACAATGATATTAACACATAGCTGCTGCACATTCATCCAATGTTAAACCCTTTGACTGACAAATCCCTAAAAACGTATATTCTTCACGATATAAAGCTTATTCTGTTGGACATTTTGAAATTAATTTAACTGGAAGCCATTGCTGCATCACACAGCAATGACTTCCAGTTAAATTAATTTCAAAATATTCAATCGTTTTCTTGTATGATTGCCTTGAAAATGAGATATAGGGAATTCATCGGTGAAATGGTTAATATTAAGCATCCTTGGGCAGAAGCTGAAGCCGAGTTATTAATCATTTAACCTTTGAAATTCCAGTGTCAATCTCAACATATCTATGCACAAAAGATGTTGAATATTTTGAAACTAATTCAACTGGTGATCATGACAACAACAACAGCTCCAAATAAACTACGTTCAAAATATTTAGCAGGATATTCCATACATTTATCTCATTTCAGGGCTGTCAAGGGTTAAAGGGTTAATTACCTGGGGCGGACTACATGAAGTACTATAATTGAAATCTCAGATAAATTGTCATGACAGAAGGAAAATAAAGCATTGATGTCACTGTTTGTCTGTGACAAACATTAGATTCTGTCTTTTTAGATTATTCTAGTATTTCTTTCCTTCTGATATTTGAGCAGATTGTGTGATATATACAAATTAAGTGATGCGGATGTAAGGAGATGAGAAAATAAGTCAATAGCGTCTCAATGCATCCATGATCAATCATGTATTGCTCGAGATACGGATAAATGGCTATTGTACACATACATTATCCATTTCATCCTTGACTAAATTTATCACAGTATCTCAATTTCAAGACAGCTATAAGCTTGGAAGTTGAGCACGAAGGCTGTACAGTAAATATGTATATGCATGGAGGCCTAACATGTGCTAATTTGTAATTGTTAAGACATTGTCCAGTTAAGCTAGTAAGTTTTTCAAGTAATTCTAGTATCTGAACTCGGTGGGGAATCCCTAACCCCTAGACCGCTGGGGCATAGATTCCATTTTCTCTATCCTATCAGAATGTGTTCATTTTGGTAAGCATGCTGCTGTAAGTCATTGCTGTGAATGACAGCAACACATTTCAGCAACAGTTTTTTTCAAAATGTACCCCAGCACTATCTCTGTAAGTAGGCTATTACGCATTTTACACCATGCGATAAGGGTTAAATGAAGTGGCACACTTGACATGTGTGTATTGTCAAATTACTCAGCCGACTCAAGATACCGTTATAGCGTGTGTCGCAGGCAGTGTAAATATATATTCCAAGAAAACTTATGATATGATAATATTGCTGGAACCACAGAACCAATTGTAATAATTCTGATACCTACCTGTAGCTGCGAATTCGAAGATCTATCCACTGCTAGGGATGTTAGAATCGGCCTAGTCGTTCAAAAGATAAACTCTGCGGGAAAAACTAAGCCAGCAACATTTCAAACAAAAATTTACGGATGCGCTCTATCCATCACCCCATATCAGAATGAGTATTACAACTACATTGACAGAATTTGCTGTGCCGAATCTTTACAATATTATCTCATAACGAGAAAAATTCTATCAAAATATCTTAATTATTGAAATTACTACAGATTGCTGGGCAATATTGATCGGCGATGAAAATTCCCAGATTTGATGTCAAAATGTTAATTCATTTGGTGATATCTCTGGCAATATTCACGTGAGCAAAATTATAATTGGTCAGGCAAATAGCCATTTCTTTCAGCTTTAAGCACACTCCAATTTAATGACAATATGCAAAGATAAAGTCTGCGAGGCAAAAACCATCTCATGCTGAATTTTACCAAAAAAAATGATAACATATTCTCAGATCGTATCTTAGATGAATAATTTTGTTTATATATTCCAGTCTTTTGAATTTCTTGTACGATATTAACATCCATTATATCATATTCATCCCGAGGTCAGCACCTATTTAGAGATCCTAGAATCATTGGAATCGCTTCAGCGGTTCATTTGCTATTATCATTTATGTATAATTCCTTAAAATATATACCCGCATCTAATTGGCCTTGCTCCTCCGGTCAGCATTAGTGGTGGTGCGGGGCTGACGTAACTAGACGCGATAAAATGGCAGCGCCCCGATGTATAAAAAATTGTCAATCTTACCGACTTTATCTAGCGATAGTTGGTTACGCTATTTCTATCTGGTTATTATTCTGGCGCAATTTCATTAAACATATAATAATCTTTCAAATAAAGCACACGTTTTATCATCCCAGAATTGTCCTTTAAGACACAAGGGTATAATACAGCGCATCGAGTGCTTCTTCTTCTTGTATTCAAACCCTTTACCCCTTAAACTTTTTGAGAAAATTAGAATTTTCTCATAGAATATGTCCATTTGCAGGCCAAGAGATTATTTTTGAAAATTTATCATTGGAATGACTGGCTCAGAATAACCGAGCCAGTTGTTCCAGTGGTAAATTTTCAAAAATACTCTTCTCTTGGTCTGCAAATGGACATTTCTGAAGACCACTGCAGAGGCCGTTTTTGGCTGATATGAGTATTAAAGGGTTAAAATAATTTGTTCTACTTGAGTGATCGTTCCCAAACTTAGGTGGGTGTTTGCCGGTGGGTCCTTAAAAGACGTATGCCAATTTTTGGGTTAAAATCTTAAACGCAACAGCTTTCAGCAACATTGTTTTCAAAATTTACATTTTTGCTGTGTTTTTCACTAACTGTGCTTCTGCGGGATCAATCCTTCACAAACTTGGTTCGATGTATGTCTGTGGAGTCCCAAAGACATGTGACAACTTTGGGGTCAAAATCTAAAGCACAACACCAATAGCTGTCAGCAATATTTGTTTCAAAATATAATGCCTTTTACAAGTTTTTCAATAACTCTGGTTCTCCTAGAGTGATCTTCTCGAAACATAGGTGAATTTTTATCCATAGGGTCCATAAGAAGTATGCTAATTGTGGGATAAATAGGTTAAACGCAACAGCATTCAGCTGTCTGTGTTTAATATTGTGAATATCATGTGACTACTGGGAGATTTATTGCTATGAGTGTCAGTACTAGACAGGATCTCGACTTACATCTCAGAATACCAGAATGTAAATACTTAGATAGAGGGTTCTTCCAGTTAATGCGAGGGACCTGCAACCAAACAAACAGTCTATATTGGCAAGCAACCTTCATTATTTCAATGATTTCATGAACGCATTTAGTGCATGAATGACACATCAATCATGAATCAGCCATTTAATGTTTATATGGGCATATTCGTGATTGAATCATTCATGGACAATTTATGAAATCATTATGAAGTTGGTCCATGAACCATTGGTCCTATAAATATCTTATCATAACCCATGAACAATTCCTGATAAATTAGTCATGAACATTTCCTGATTACTCATGGTCATTATAGACATGAACATTTCCTGATTAGTCATGGTCATTATAGACATGAACATTTCATGATTACTCTTGACTATTATAGACATGAACATTTCATGATTACTCATGGTCATTATAGACATGAACATTTCCTGATTACTCATGGTCATTATAGACATGAACATTTCATGATTAGTCATGGTCATTATAGACATGAACATTTCCTGATTAGTCATGGTCATTATAGACATGAACATTTCATGATTACTCTTGACCATTATAGACATGAACATTTCCTGATTACTCATGGTCATTATAGACATGAACATTTCCTGATTACTCATGGTCATTATAGACATGAACATTTCCTGATTAGTCATGGTCATTATAGACATGAACATTTCATGATTACTCTTGACCATTATAGACATGAACATTTCCTGATTACTCATGGTCATTATAGACATGAACATTTCCTGATTACTCATGGTCATTATAGACATGAACATTTCCTGATTACTCATGGTCATTATAGACATGAACATTTCATGATTAGTCATGGTCATTATAGACATGAACATTTCATGATTACTCATGGTCATTATAGACATGAACATTTCCTGATTACTCAGTCATTATAGACATGAACATTTCCTGATTACTCATGGTCATTATAGACATGAACATTTCATGATTAGTCATGGTCATTATAGACATGAACATTTCATGATTACTCTTGACTATTATAGACATGAACATTTCATGATTACTCATGGTCATTATAGACATGAACATTTCCTGATTACTCATGTTCATTATAGACATGAACATTTCATGATTAGTCATGGTCATTATAGACATGAACATTTCATGATTACTCTTGACTATTATAGACATGAACATTTCATGATTACTCATGGTCATTATAGACATGAACATTTCATGATTACTCTTGACCATTATAGACATGAACATTTCATGATAACTCATGGTCATTAAGTCATGAACATTTCATGATAACTCATGGTCGTTAAGTCATGAACATTTCATGATAACTCATGGTCGTTAAGTCATGAACATTTCATGATTACTCTTGACTATTATAGACATGAACATTTCATGATTAGTCATGGTCATTATAGACATGAACATTTCCTGATTACTCATGGTCATTATAGACATGAACATTTCATGATTACTCATGGTCATTATAGACATGAACATTTCCTGATTACTCATGGTCATTATAGATATGAACATTTCCTGATTACTCTTGACCATTATAGACATGAACATTTCATGATAACTCATGATCGTTAAGTCATGAACATTTCATGATAACTCATGGTCGTTAAGTCATGAACATTTCATGATTACTCTTGACTATTATAGACATGAACATTTCCTGATTAGTCATGGTCATTATAGACATGAACATTTCCTGATTACTCATGGTCATTATAGACATGAACATTTCCTGATTACTCATGGTCATTATAGACATGAATATTTCATGATTACTCATGGTCATTATAGACATGAACATTTCATGATTACTCTTGACCATTATAGACATGAACATTTCCTGATTACTCATGGTCGTGAAGTCATGAACATTTCATGAGTACTCATGAACATTAATTACTGTGTCAACCTGAACAGCTCATGAGTAATCATGAAAAGTTATTAACTAATACATGCATGTATTCATATGCCTCAAGTTCAAGTTCAAAGTTGCTTTATTTCATGGTTTTTTCTATACAATCAATACAATCTAAACAGGCAGTCCATCAAAGGCATGGCCTATTGAGTGATGGACTCCTTACACACATTACAACATTTATACATTGACATATATATACGACACACAAGACAGTGGCACAGTGACAAAATGGTGAAAAGCTACCTTGATATGAAAGTCCAGGACTATTTTGGTTTGTTTTGTGGAGTTCGGACATAAACTTTGATATATATATCATATATACAAGTATTTAATACATATATGTCTTCCATTAGGCAGTGGGTGGGTAGGGCTGTCCCTTCTTTGATGTTTACATAGATATATGCCACTATGTGCACAAACATAAAACACACGGCATTCAAACACATATTTATGGCATTAGTATTTAAATACACTCATACATATTTGCTTAACTTGACTTAATTAAACATATATTATACATGTACTCCCTAATTACATCATTATCTCATTTTATTTAAATTTAGTTTGGAGTGGTTTATTATTGTATAGGACTTTTGTATACTACTGAGGGTGGGGGGGGGGCAGGGAAGAGCTCATCACTGTAATATAAAGTTGAGATGGTTAGAGTTTGTTAAGAATCAATAGATGCGTTGATCATTTGTGGGTTATTTAGGTGTAGTAGTAGTGAAAGTAAACTGAAGTATGTTTGTGTTTAGACTTCTTACTTCAATTATTAGGTTAGGTTAGTTTATCTATAGTGGTTGTGGTGGTGGTGGAATGTCATTAGGCTTGTATTATTATTAATTAGCAGAGAATCTGTGACCATCAGGTATAAATATATTAATTTAGTATTTGTCGATCATAGATTCCCTGGCAATCTTCTTAAAGGATTTCAGGTTTAATATGCTATCGCGTATTTTTGTACTGGTGCTGTTCCATAGTTTTGTGGCTGCTATTGTAATTCGTCGTTTTCCTATTTCTGTTCGTGTAAATTGAGTGTGTAAATTGTGTTTTGTCCTAGTGTTGTGTTTGTGGATGTCTGTGCTTAGTGTGAAATTGGAGGCTATGGATTGTGGTAATGTATTGTGGTGAAACTCCTTTACAATGGTGTACATCTGTAGTTTGCCTATGTCCTTTAGTTTTAATAGCTTTTCTGACTTGAATATATTCTGGCGCTTTGCTGGTTTGGAAAAGAGTTTTAGTGCCTTTTTCTGTAGACTTTGTAGTTTTGTTAGGTTGCTTTTTTGTGTATTCGTCCAGATAGCGTTACAGTAGGTGAGATGCGGAAGAACAAGGGTGCAGTATAGAGTTTTAATTGTAGCTGGTGTCATGTAAGGTTTTAGTCTTTGTATGACACCTATGCCTCTTGCCACCTTTGCTGTTACCATCTCGATTTGTTTAGCCCAGGTCAAATGTTTATCCAAATATACTCCCAAGAATTTGGCAAATAGGGCCTCCTCAATTTCTTTTTTGTTTATGTAGATTTTTGGAATTTCATCTTTTTTTAGTTTGAGGTTTGTAAATAACATATAATTTCACTAAGAACTAATGGATATTTCCAGTTTATCCATCAATCATATGAATGACATAAGTTCATCATGAATGCATAATTGATGATGGCCTAAGCGTTGTTGTACAAATTGTATGTCGTTACTATATTTAATATAACAACAGCTCCCAGTCAAATTAGTTTTAAGATATTCAACAGCTTACCTGTATAGTTTTCTGGAAATTGATAGTCAAGTAGTTCAGGGATCAATTGATTCCAACATGGGCAAAGTGTGGGTGGAGCTTAGCTAGAGATGGGCGTGGCATAGCTGAAACTGGATTCCTCCATTATGGTTCACTTAGCTAAAGATACGTCAATTCAATAGCAATAGTTAAAATGTATATATGTCACCACGCAAGAAACTTTTTAGAAAATTGCTTAGCTAAAAATAAAAAGTATATTATACTATTGGCCCTCATGCTACTGAAACACTGCCCTAATATTAAATGCTGCTGGCTTGATTGCTGCCATTGCCTTCAATGATATATCCACCTTCCTAAAGAGAGCTGTTTCCATGATACCTCCACTGACATATTGACAAATTAGATGCTTTATGTAATAAGCACTCAAAGCAATTGAGGTGCAAATTCACTAAGCTATTTTGGTTGTACATTGTATGTCTCCATGTAGGTTGTAGATGTTGTTGCAATGTATTTGGTGTGAGCTTACTAAATTTTGTGTATTCAAAATCTGCTATTACATTTTTATTGAATTTTCAAATGTGTGACAGTTGAGACTGGTCTGCTTTCGACTGTGACTGCTCCAAAGCACCAGACAATCATTTCAATGGGCAATAACTGAACCTGCTGGATATTTTGAAAACAATTTGACTGAAAGTTGTTGGTGGCTAAGCCACCAACAATTTTCAGTCAAATTGTTTTCAAAATATTCAGCATATGCAGAGTTAAACCCAATGGAAACTGTAGGCTGCAGAAATTCAGCAGGCAGACCATTAATCTCAGATGAGACATTATACAGGCGGACATTGGGTTCTAACCAGTTGTTGGCATTATATTGATCTATCTCAACATGAAATTTGATCTATAACTCGCTGGCCAGAGGCTGGTGTGATAACTTATAGCTAGGTAGACTGATCGCTGGCCACAGGCAAATTAATTGGCCATGTTTCTGGAATTTGATTATGTAGTTCCAGGAATTGACTATTTGTTCTGGTATTAGGTTGGCACCTATATGTAGTTCCTAACACTGCTTTTCTTTAGAAAATATAATATCCATTTAAGGTGGCAAAATTACTAAAGAGCCAATCTTCTTTTTTTTATTGTGATTTCATGAATTATTGGCACGTTTATTAATACTTGTGGTTCATTGGAAGGACTTGAATATAATAACTAATTTCATTCTTCATGACCGTTTTTTGCCGACCTCTGCACGGAATGGAGGATAATTCGATTTAGCGACCAAAATGGCGTCCAATGACCAGGAATTAATGAATCCAATCTGTCACACAAGCATATGAGGTCATAATCAATTTTGTCACATGGAGGCTGACGTCCCAACCAATTATGTAATGAATGACATAGCTAAATCCATTAGGAACATTTAAAAGTCTGTCAATCGTCTGAATTGTATGTCGTTACTAGTTAATAAACATTCTGGTGAATATTTTGAAGCTTAAATTGGACTGGGTGCTGTGGCTGCCATAGGTAGCAACTGTACCCAGTCAATTTACTTTCAAAATATTCAACAGCTTACCTGTATTAAATTTTTTACGAATTGAAATTCAGGGCGTTTAGGGTAATGTTGGCCATGATGTTGATCCCGATGCAGATAAAGCATTGGCGGAGCTTAATTAGAGATGCGTGAGGCTAAAATTAAATTCATCAGTTAGGTACGTAGAATATGTTAAGTTTTTCAAAATGTGTTAATAGCTATAGCTAGCATGACATGCGCAGGCTCAGGCCTATATAGTCATAGTTATAATTTAATCGTCTCATTATATAAACAAATTATTTCAGCTATCTACCAAGATAATCATTTCTTTCTAAATTTCATTAATTTTTTTTTTTCTCGGAATACTTAGAAATAATTGGCTTTAAGCCAACTAATTAGGTGATGCCCGGTTGTTGTCTCTCATGAGCCTGGTAATCTGAGTATTGTGATAGTTATCAGACACGCAATACCAGGCTAAGAATAGCTGAAGAGCTTACAACTTTCACAAATACATGGACACATCACAGAGGATGTCTTTCATGTGGACATAATAGACCGTTAAACCCTTTCAAGATGAAGCAGGCCAAAACCGGCCTCTGTAGTGGTCTCGGGGAATGTCCATTTGCAGGCCAAGAGAAGAATATTTTTGAAAATTTACCACTGGAATGACTGGCTCGATAACCGAGCCAGTCATTCCAGTGCTAAATTCCCAAAAATAGTCGCCAGTTGGCCTGCAAATGGACATTCAATAAGTAAATATTCTAATTTTTTAAACAAATTTAGTCATTAAAGGATTAACCGTTTAACACTCATATTAGACAAAAACTGCTT
The DNA here is from genome assembly GCA_034401795.1 of Chaetoderma sp. LZ-2023a. Lineage (NCBI taxonomy): Eukaryota > Metazoa > Mollusca > Caudofoveata > Chaetodermatida > Chaetodermatidae > Chaetoderma > Chaetoderma sp. LZ-2023a. The sequence continues at coordinate 101,362,719 of CM067371.1, forward strand.
CTATAGTGGTTTTGAAAAATGTCCATTTGCAGACCAAGAGAAGACTATTTTTGAAAATTTACCACTGCAATAACTGGCACTAATAATTTTCAAAAATAGTCTTCTCTTAGTCTGAAAATGGGCATTATTTATGAGAAAATTAAATTTTATTGAACAAATTCGAGAGTTAAGGGGTTAAACTGTCTAGCAGAGATGTGACTTTGTAATTCCACGGCTTACATCTTTTGTCATGTTTTTGATTGAGTGCATTAACATGTTCTGGTCACCAGTCAGAGACATAATCACGCCTGGAGATAAAGCTGATGGCTAGTAAATGCAAAATCATGCCATTTCATGAATAGTCAAGTGAGAATATTAGACAATGTTACCCCTAAATGTTTGTCCATGTCACTTAAGCTGATTATCGGCAAGCATAGACTGATTTTAGGCTTTAACCCTGTACTGGTCAAGATCCTGTTCATTTGCATGCCAAAAGAAGACTATTTTGACATTTTACCACTGGAATTATTGGCTCGATATCGATCATATCAAGCCAGTAATTCCAGTGATAAATTTTTAAAAACTCAGCTTGCAAATAGACATTCCTCAAGATCACTGCAGATGCTGATTTTGGGCAGCTTGTCCCCTAGCGGGTTAATGGTAGAAATAACATTTTTGCTCAGAGTCAAATGTTGGTTATTGAGCCATCCATTGCAGTGATAAATTTTGTTAAGTCGTGGTTTCAGTAATTCACCTTTCCAGAGATCCCTCTATCAATCTGATGTCATATGACGTCATAATCAGCTATTTTTGCGGGAAGTCATAATCATTGCGTCATAACTGATTCTATATGGCCATGTCTTTAACTCTTACTAGTCCGACACGTGGTATGTTGTATGTCTCTACAATTTAATAAACATGCTGTTGAATATTTTGAAACTAAATTGACTAGACCCTGTTGCTGCCATATATGTAGCAGCAACAGCGCCCAGTCAAATTAGTTCCAAAATATTCAATTAAGCTTACATGTATAGTTTTCTGGAAATTGATAGTCAGGTAGTTCAGAGATTGATCGATCCCAACACGAGCGAGGTGTGGGTGTGGCTTAGCTAGAGATGGGTGGGGCATAGCTAAAAATGGAAAGGTCCATTAATTGTAGGACCACTGCAGAAGCCATTTTTGGTCGACATGACCATGGTCAAGCTCGACTCCTAACCATAGTTAGCTATAGCTAACTAGAATACCAGTCGAACTTCAAATGGTTAACTAGCTAGTCAACTATTGTCAACCGAGCACCCGACCTCGATTCAGATGGTTAGTGCGATATTTGCATAAATTTTAAAATGGCGGACATCGATCGCTTGCCACGAATAAATGCATATTAAAGTTTAAATATTTCACTAAATAACTTGGGTTTGATGAAATTATGCTTTCCCATTGTATGTCAATGTTCCCAAGCCCATATTCCTTCCCACTTTATCCCATATGGATGCTTTTTGTCATCTTAGCGGACAAAAATAACCCATTTTCGTAGGTCATCAAAACAGACGACAGAAACGGTTAATGGAGACTGGTACCCGGCTCCAAATTTTATGCAATAGTAATTCAATATGGAACCGGGTACCAACGAACTATAGTCGACTACGATCAAGTTCAACTGGGCATAGCAACTGCGCATGATCAGTAAACCAACAAACTGACCATAGTTAGCGAGTCGAACTTGACCCATTTAGTGAGGTCAGTTCTCTGAGTGATAAGGACTTAAGCTACCGGAGATTATAAGATGGAAGCAATGCTGTAATTAATGCCTCCTAGCATTACTTTTTGTCTACATATGGAAAACTTAAGTTAGGATGGTTTGTAAAAAAAAAATGTGTCTGGAGCTTAACACTTTAACCCTCTGAATTTGTTTAAGAAAATGTCAATTTTCTCATAGAAAATGTCCATTTGCAAACCAAGAGAAGACTATTTTTTAAAATTTATCACTGGAATGACTGGCTCGGTTACCGAGCCAGTCATTCCAGTAGTAAATTTTAAAAACTATTCTTCTCTTTGTCTGCAAATGGACACTTCTCAATATCACTGCAAAAGCGAAGGTGTAAACTTTTGACTGATATGAGTGTTAAAGGGTTAAGTGATGAAGGTTTTAACTCTGAATCTGCTTCCTATCCACAGATACCCATGTCACTTGCTGCTTCTGATCGCTACAACAGGCATGCCATTCATGTTCTTTCTCATCCCCACCTGTCAATCCGTCTACACTCTCGCACTCACATTGGCGACGATGGGCTGGTGTATGGGATGTGTGGATTGTATCGCAAACATGCGCATGATGCAACTATTTGGTTGTAAAGTGGCGCCTTTTCTTCAGGTAAATGAGCTTTGCCTGCTAGTAATCTTGAATATCCTAGGTAGAGTACAGCTCATAAATAACTTTAAATGTTTTCACAACAAAAAAAGAAACATCTTAGTTAGTAATTTTAAACACTATGTAAGAAATGTTTTGTTGAATATATGGGAAAACATTGCTGCCCTAGGCAGCAGTGCCTTCCAATCCAATTATGGTCAAAATATTCAGCAGTATGTGTTATTGTGTTTTGGAAACATGTTAAGCTATTTTTTAGCTGTACTGTATGTCTCTCTTTAATGTCCATGTTAACGCTTTAGTGGTTAAGCCGGCTAAAACCGGCCTCTGCAGTGGTCTTGGGGGAATGTCCATTTGCAGGTCAAGAGAAGACTATTTTCGAAAATTTACCACTGGAATGCCTGATTCAAGAATTGAGCTAGTCATTTCAGTGGTAAGTTTTCAGAAATAGTTTTCTCTTGGCCTGAAAATGGACATTCAATAACCAAATATTTTTAGTTTCTTGAGAAAATTTGACCATTGAAGTGTTAATTAAATGTCATGTACCCATTCTTTGTTCAGGATTAACTGACAACCCATTGAGCTAAACATGAGATGTCTGAGTTAACCCTTGCCACTCTGGTGTTAGAATTTTTTATTTTTAAGTTAAATTAACAAATGAACTGGTGTTAATTTTTTTAACAAATTTGATGGGAAACGTTATAGACAGCAACATTGTTTTAAAATGTACACCAGTTTCTTTGATATTGACACTGTGACAGTAAAAGATAGGATAGTGACATCAGAGTAGTAAGGGTTAAAGTTAGACTGAGATAATAAGATTAGGAAAAAATTGGAAAATTTCAGTGAGTATCATCTCTCTTCTGAACCGCCATTTTACTTTCCAAATTGATATTTGTAGCCTCCATTATTAGCTCACCTGGCCAGAATGGCCAAGTGAGCTTATGCCATGGTGACCGTCCATCGTCAGTCCGGCGTCCATCCGTCCGTCAGTCCATCTGTCCATCTGTCAACTTTTTCATTTAAACGACTTCTTCTCAAGAACCACTAGGCCGATATAAGTTATCTTTGGCAGGAAGTATCCTTAGGACATAGTGATCCAAGTTTGTTCAAACGAAGCTGATCGGCCAATTTGGCCGGTGGCCAATTTGGATTTCGGCCGATTTTAGGAAATGTCTAAAAATCTTCTTCTCCGAAACCACTTGGTGGATTGAAGCAAATCCCATGAAATATGATCTAGGGCAAGAGCTGAACCAAGTTTGTTCAAGGGAACTTGATTGGCCAAATGTTTCAGCGGCCATTTTGGTTGAGCTAGTTTTAGCGAAAAGGACTTCTTCTCCAGAACCGCTGAAGGGATCAGGCCGAAATTTGGCAGATATGATTAGGGACTAAAGGCCATTAAAGTTTGTTCAAGGGAAGTTAATCCGTCAAAAAACATGGTGCAGTCGGCCAATCAAAATACAGCATGTTTGGCGGCCATATTGGATTTTTTTATTTGATGGATTTTGAGGCTGAAATTGGTTTTATATAGGTTTTTTGGGTATTCTGATCACAAATTTGCAATTTTCAAAGCTGTCGGATAAACGGTTTGGTGGCTATCTTGGATCATTTTCCCGCCAAAAGCTCCCATACTAAAGCAATGGGAAATTTAAAATGTCTACTTTTCGAGAACTTATGGGACGATTTCAATTATATTTGGCAGGAAGCATCCTTAGGTTGTAGAGATTCAAATTTGTTCAAATGAAGCCGATCGCTAATTTGGCCGGTGGCCATCTTGATTTTTGGCCGATTTTTTGAAACGTCTTTAAAAATCTTCTCCGAAACCGCTTGGTGGATTGAAACAAACCCCATGAAATATGATCTAGGGCAAGAGCTGAACCAAGTTTGTTCAAGGGAACTTAATTGGTCAAATGGTTCGGCGGCCATTTCGGTTGACCTAGTTTTAGCCAAAACAGCTTCTCCAGAACCGCTGAAGGGATCGAAATTTGGCAGATCTAATTAGGGATTAAGGGCCATTAAAGTTTATTCAAGGGAAGTTGATCCGTTAAAAAAACATGGCCGCAGTGGGCCAATCAAAATACAGCATGTTTCGCGGCCATATTGGATTTTTTTTATTTAATGGATTTTGAAGCAAAAATTTGTTTAGTACAGGGTTATGAGTATACTGATTTCAACCATGCCATTTCTGAATCTATCAGATAAATGGCTTGGTGGCATGTAGTAAAATTGGCATTTAGTACAGGTGGTCTTTATAGCATGTTTAACTGCATTCTAAAACCCTTGTAATCATTTGACAGAGTGACCAAACTCACTTAGCAGCAGTTGTTCACTAGTTCAAAATAATAATTTGACTGAAAGTCATTGCTGCCTTAGAATGTAGCAACTTTCTGTCAAATAAATATCAAAATATTCAAAGTCATATATGTCAGCATACACAATACATATCATAGATATTTAGCCAGCATAGGAAAACATTTAATCTTGTAATTTAAAACCACAACTCTAATTCTCAGGATTGAAATGAAATTAATACCCTGTGAGGTAGTGAGCTGATGAAGTGTACCATATTCACATACTGATTCTAAAAGATTTATTTAATTAATTCATCATTAACCCTTTAACACTCATATCAGCCAAAAATGGCTTCTGCAGTGGTCGTGAGAAATGTCCATTTGCTGACTAAAAGAAGACGGTTTTTGAAAATTTACCCCTGGAATGACTGGCTCGATTATCGAGCCATTCATTCCAGTGGTAAAATTTCAAAAACCGTCTTCTTTTAGTCGGCAAATGGACATTTCTCACGACCACCGTCTTCTTTTCCAGTGATAAATTTTCAAAAATAGTCTTCTCTTGGTCTGCAAGTGGACATTTTCTTTGAGAAAATTTAAATTGTCTTGAATAAATTTGAGGGTTAAAGGGTTAAAGCCAATTAATTCTAGCAATGAATTTACTTGAGCATTGCGTTATTCACAAGTTTTGTTGGACAGCATGTAGCATGGTGACAGACATTTTGAAAATGGTTTTGGTGATGATGTCTGTTACTGTCAAGTGCAGCAACAGTTTTCAGCATGACTATTCAACCCTTGTCACACCAATGTCTAGAGATAAATTGTTACAAAGCCAGTATTAGAAAGGCTGGTGTACGGTTTGTAAACACCATTGCTGAAGACCATTGCTGTCATAGCCAGTGCTGTTGCTGTTATACAATTGACAGCAACAGCTTACACAACAGCTGTTAAGCAACAGCATAGCGCATTATTTCCAGTTAAATGCGTTAATAAGATTCGCTTCTTATCAATTTATTATTATTAGCTCACCTGGCTATCGATATCAGAGGACACAATATCTTACCTATTTTGCTAGGTTAGGAAAACGGTTAACCCTTTAGCCATCATATCAGCCAAAAATGGTTTCGGCCGTGGTCTTGAGAAATGTCCATTTGCAGACCAAATGAAGACTATTTTTGAAAATTTTACCATTGGAATGACGGACTCTTTTTAACGAGCCAGTCATTCCAGTGGTAAATTATCAAAAATAGTCTTGGTCTGCAAATAGACATTTTCTATGAGAAAATTGAACTTTTCTTAAATTCAATGGTTAAATGGTTAATTAATGTGCAATTGGAGTTTTGTAACACAACAAAAATACTAAGCCACTCAATTCACTGTTTGCTATAAGTCACCTGACTTAGATATCTCAGAAAATTTTAACCTATTCATTCCCATGGTGTGGGTTCCCTTGAAACAAGGTTAGCAGAGATACATCCCTCCATTGGGTAGTCTTGATAGTATCTCTTTAACTCTAAAGCAGTCATTGCTCTAGGGAACCGGTTCCTCTGTTCCTATAGAGAACATATAAACGAGTCTGTGAGCATGCGCACTTATGCTACTATGCATGCGACCGAGTCCAAGCCGGCATTAATTAATTTTCTGTATTACGGGAAACACCTAACTTTTATCTCAACAAATCCTATTCATTCCATAATCTTGTGGAGCTACATCCACATTTGATTTTTCATGAATACCACAGTACATGCGGTCTTTGTTGAATAAGTTATAGTACTTATGTAAAATGTTTATAATTTACGTGAATATGAACAGAAAGTTCGTTGTGACCAAGTTGAAAGAAAATGGCGCCAGCTTCACATTACAAGCCAGGTGGAGTCAATAACTCTGATCCTATTTTAGCCACGAGGCTCGTTCCTACGAATGGTATACTATATACCTGTTTGGAACATCTCCTATGAAAGGTATCCTACAACATATGTAACATACCGGTTGGGAAGTTAGTGGATCAATTAAGAGTTTTGACTAGGTACGTATTTCCGAGCGTCATTCTTTCCTACATAAGGTATCCTACATAACTATGTCATATACCGGATGGGAAGTTATTGGATCTATTAAGAATGTGACAGTGGTGCAAACAGGCGTGGTGGACCGGATGAACACCACAAGGATACACCACGATCATCCCCTGAAGAAAAGCGAGTGGTCCTTCTAAGGACCGTTACTAACCAACTAACATGAAACTCGCAATTACTTCATGATGATCAGTCATGTCAGTCGTATTACAATAAGGACGAGACCATCAGTATTAATTCGTGATTCAGTGTTCGCTTTCAATTGGCGGCGTTTTTGCAGGCTAATTTAACATTACTAGCAATGGGCCGTGAAACCTTTTTACCATTTATTTAATATCTTATAAAAATTACTCGAGATTTTATGTTTTCTAATACCTGGCGGGGTTATTCGACGCAAGTATTTTTTATGCCCTTAGTTTCATGAAAAATTTAAACATTGCGTTGCTATGGGATATCCTCGTTAGTGTGTCGTAAATTGGCAAATGTTGGACGATCTCGGAATGCCCGGATGTTCAAAATTACGATACTGATTTGAATCCTCGTAATCGTATAACCCTCTTTTGTTAGATAGGCTATTAAGCCTGTGCCAGATTATCAGGTTCACTTGATTGGTAAATCTAGCGAGAAACTTGCGTTCACTTGATTTCTAAGTCTAGCGATAAAGTTTATCATATATATTACTGCATGGTTATATTGTAATGTGAGTGACCAACATAAAATGATCTAAAACGTAATGCGATGTTCTAGAAAAATTGCATGAACGGCCGATAATTAAACTGGGTAGCCCGCGTCTATTGTTAGCGAGCCGGACAGTGGCAAAGTAAATCTCCGTTTGGAGGCGCTGATGAGAAGCGTAGATCTCATTGCCAAATTTCCGATTCCAGGATATCTATATCCGAGTACTCGCTTAAGCTACTTCATTAAAATTTGCTTTAACCAGATCTGGTCAGATAATATCACGTGATTTATATATCATGTGATTATCACGTGATTCTGATTTATATATTATAAAGACGACATTTATGTCAAGTTAGGATTAATTTTGATGGAAAAAACAATCTTTATTAAAGGATACGCAATATTTAGGCTGCTCAATTTAATAATTTCACTTCTGCGAATGATGTTTTGAGGTACACATTAAGCATAGCCGCGAGGTGACAAGATTTGTGAAGGGGTTTTTCGTGGTATCTTCAGACGTTAAGATGTTTAAAAATTCAGAGGAAAATAAGTTTTATCCTTGTATATAGTGCGCGCAAATTTTTTAGAACATGTAAATTGAGCATAAATGTGCGACCTATTTATGGATTTTTAAGTAAATACGCCACTCCCATATTTGCTGGTACTCATTCAGATTCAACTTATTTCAGTTGCAACTTATGACTAATAACTTCGAGAGTTAAATGGTTGATATTTTGATAGTAAACGCTACAAACTTTGATGACCAAGTTTTACTATATCAGAGATGTGTGTTGATCTCAGTGTTTTAGTAGCAAGCATAGCCTTTGGATCAGGAAAGTTCTTGACTATCAGCCACTTTTATTAGCCCTAAGATGGGGTTTTTCCCTACTTAATGTATAATCTAATCTCTCATCATTTTGGAAATTCTTTCTGCGGGTACTTAACTTGGGTGAAATTGGATATATAGAGCACGTACCCAGGCTATGATGGATCATTCTATCGGCTCTCAATCGATTAATTGTTATAGTCAAATATAACATTCTGCTTGCAAATGGACTATTACTCGTGGAAATCATCTGAAAGTCTACCAGAAGAGGGGGAGAACTAACCTAGTTAGAAAATTTTTCTCTCTAAGGGGTGTGTAAACTGTGAAATGTTGGTCTGAACATGTTGTTTCCACACCATCTCTTAAAACATTCGAAAATGGTTTAGGTAGGCTTTGGCATAGTCAAGCCAATGTATGACTACACCGTACACGCAGCCCATGACTAGAAGTGACGGCACAGGCATGGAGATAAATGAAGAAGAGATGACCATGAGGCCTAATTGTCCTGTGCTCAGTATTATTACCTAGATTATAACTCTCAATTTTTATGGCATAGCAACTGATTATAATTAAACTTCTGGTTTAGGTATGCCAAATCAAATCACTTCTGTTGTTTTGCTGGTAGTGTTTGTTTCTAAATCACATGACAGTTTAAATGCCCTATTTCAGGGGCTCTTATTTTTAATTCTTTAATTCTTTATTAGTTGCTCTTAGTGCAATGGCTGAACCATCCAATTATCCTCATCCTTCGAAACCTTGTGTACACCCAACTCTTCGCATTTATCTTCTAGGAATGATTTAATTTTTTCTTATGATCCTAGCAGTGCTTTTGTCGTTTTGATTTCACTAGATTTCGTTTTTGCTCCTGAATCTTCTCATGTATTACTCTCTTCCTATCAGCCTCCATCTTTCGACCTGTTCTCTCAAAAAATTGGAATCAATCATCTTTCAATTCTCCTAATATCAATCTGCAAATAAGTGCGTCAGACTTTATTATTTTAATTGTGAATAGTGGTTTGCTATCTTTTAGTATCATATCTGGCCTGATTTATTTTTAACATAGTTTTTCAGTCTTTCTTTTCTATCAGTAGGATCCCTCGCCATGATGAAGCATATCTATGGGTGAATGTAAGCTTGTCACAATAACAAAATGTTTTTTGTCTTATCAAGATTTACACCGCTCCTTTCTCGAGTTCAGTAGAAATTTTGATCTTTTTATTTGTCTAGGGATATGTCTATTTCTATTATTGTCATATGGAGATGTCTTCTCAGCCTTATCTATTCAAGCCTATTTTTTATTCTTCTAAATTCTAACTTTCCCAGGCATTATTAAATAAATTCCTCAAGGGGGCCTAACCAAGATGATTGGATTATTGCCTTCGCATGGATTGTGGAATATTGTTTTTTCCTTTCACCCTTCTGTGTAGTTTCAGTCCTTTGTCCTTATCCATCATTGATCTGGTCACAGGTTTGATGGACTTCTTTCCTGTTTAATCATCTGATAAAGATATTAACAATTGGGCTCATATCATAGTAGCTTTGTTTTAAAATTAGATTTGTAAAATAAGATTCTGCAGGTTTATTCTGGTCCTAGCTGTCATGCTTAAGCGCTTCTATATAATCTCTACTCTATCAGGGGTGGGATGGGTATAGCTAGCCTCATGCATGTCTTAGGTAGCAGATTTCCTACATATAAGGTACATGTACAATCAATGTAGTCATTGAATCCCCCTTTTTTCTATCAAACCATGTTGGTCTCCTTTGACATTAGTCCTGCTTCTGTTCCTGATCAATAATTTTCTGCTCTTTTCAAGTAGGATACAGTGGAGGAATGGCAGAATCCAGACTTTAAGGATTATGAGGTGCTGGCAGATCATCTTTTATAGGGTCTCGGCTCTTATCTTCAACTCATATATTTATCCTTTTCTGACAACTTCCAAAAAATTTACACTTCATGATTTAATACTAATTCTGTTGTATATTTTGGAATTATTTTGTCTGGAACCCATGGCTGCTTTGATACTGTTTGAGACAAAAATTACTTAGTCAATCGTTTTATATTCAACTCTTTTCCTGCTATGTTGTCTCAGAAATGAAGTTCATCGATGAAAGGAATAATATGGACATGGAGTCATTTTGCCTAGTCATCACTGGTCTCATCAAGGATAAGGGACAGTGTTTTCTGATATGTCTATATATACAGAATTGATCCTAACTGGATCTGGTTGGGTTTTTTTAATTACATCATAGCCAGTCTGGGATTCCTCTGGCTTGGAAGGTTGCTTAATTGTGTTAAAATTTGGGCCGAATGGAGTCAGTTTTGTGTACGAAGGTCAAGTCTGGTAATTCAGAATTTTGTCCCTCACCACGACTGCATACACTGCATTTTCATTCGCTGGGTGTCATCGGTACCAATTCACCAGTTTATCCATCTGCAGGTCCAGTTTGATGTCTTGTTCTTACGTGTTTGGGGGAGCGATCGCTATAGCATTTCCTCTCGTTCTTGTGTCTATGGAATCAGATAAAGTAGTCTTACTACTCTCTTCTTTTTCAGGAACTAGAACAGGAACTAATACTCTAGTATTCCTCTTCAATACTCTGGAATATTGGAGAATGAAGAGATATTGTCTCTTTCACAAGCACCTATCTGCTCATGCAGTCATTTCTATAGTAGTGACCTTCATCAACAAGCAGGGCAGTTGAGGTTATCATATTTTGTCTGGAGTCTTGGTCTTCCTCCTGTGGTGGAGATGTCAGGAAAACTTTCAGCAGCTCACATTCCAGGTAGAATGATTTTCCTTGTAGCTCATTTATTACATCCCATTAAGTTTCTACTCAGTATAGTGTCCAGATTTGATGTTCATATTCTTCCTCCAGGCTAGGCTCTGGCGGTAGATGCTCTGGCCCAGTCATAGACTTCACATTTTGTTTAATTATCTTCAATTTAACTTTCTAGTGCCAATTGTATTTAAGAACTTTTGTCAGCGGTTTCTAGTACAATTGTCTTTAAGAACTTTTGTCAGCAGAATGTATTATCCCTTTAATCACTCCTGCTTGGCCCAATGAGAGTTATTCAGTGGATCTCGTAGTCCTCTTTGTGGAAATCCAAAGCGTCTTACCAATTTTGCTGATTTTCTATCTCGTTTAACAGCAGCTTTCAGTTCATCATTCCACAAATCTTCAATATGTATATATGGTATTTTCCAAGAGACCTGTTTTTCAGAAATTGATTTTTTGTCTGAACTTTAGTATTCTTAATCAATTCAAACTATCTGTTACAGGAGAATTTACCAGAGTATATTTAAGGTTTTCAAATGGTTGTTAGAACAGCACATTATCTCGCCCGATTCTGCATCCCATCATCAAGTCATAGATTCATGGGATATTTTTTGATGATTTAAATCCCTGTATGCTGGGGTGGTGTTATCGTTTTCACTAGCATCTATCCTTCTTTATTTTCTAGAAGCCGGTTTGAGAGTTATTAAGTATTTACATCATTTATCCATGGTACCGGTATTTTTAGGGTATAGCACAAAGGCAAATACCTATAATAAATTCCTCTATTAATTCATTCTTGGGTCCATCTGTTTAATTGTATAACTCTGAAATCATTCTTTTTGCACTAGCGGCCGTGTTTGTTAGATGGCATTTTGATATTCATATTCTTTTTGTGAATGATCTTTTCTAGGTGGTAGGAGATCTGGCCTCATTCTTTGCCCTTGAAGAGATCTTATATATATAAAACCTAATTAATTGTTTTCAATCCTTTCCGAAAACTATGCCCAATTTAAAAGATCTTTTTGAAACACCGTTCAGGTTACTTATGCAAATTTGTTTAGTAAGCGCGCATCTCATCAACTGGATTACAGACACCATTAATTGACACTAGAATGTATCTCCAGGAGACACTCAGTTTGTGTTAAGGCACACGATGTTCGTGGTATGGCCTTCTCCTTCGCATTCTAAGCAGATCTATCAGTGGACGACATTATGTAAGTTGCAGTATAAATGTCAGATTCTACATTATTTTTATCTGAAAGATCAGATTCAATTCACAATCTGACATTTCTCGTTTCGCCACTCAAACCTAGGCTCAATTGCCTAGATTCTTTAGTCAGCTGTCTTCTTCACCATCTCACGGCTGTTTTTAAATTCTCCTTGCTGAGATTTTCTAATTATCATTATATTATTGTATTTTATTTAGAACATTTGTTTGTTCGTGCTCTTTCAGCACTTCAGCGATTTAGTTGGTTTTAGTATTTTTGGTGATTAACCTTTCATTCCTGATTTGCAATTTACCAACCCACCTAGTATTTTGGCTCTGACCAATTCTATGTTTTAGCAAACAGTGAATTGAGTGGCTTAGTATTTTTGTTGTGTTACAAAGCGACCCAGACGTATATATACTGGTCTGGCGTTTTGTTAGCTTACTAAAATACTTACCACTCAATTCACTGTGGCCCATCTCGGCCACCCCGCATCGTTAAATTGCAAATCATTATTAAAAATTTGTGGAATTAATTAATGACGGCTTGGACTCGGTCGCATGCATAGTAGCATAAGTGCACATGCTCACAGACTCGTTTATATGTTCTCTATAGGAATAGAGGAACCGGTTCCCTAGAGCAATGACTGCTTTAGAGTTAAAAGAAATACTATCAAGACTACCCAATGGAGGGATGTATCTCTGCTAACCTTGTTTCAAGGGAACCCACACCATGGGAATGAATAGGTTAAAATTTCCTGAGATATCTAAGTCAGGTGACTTATAGCAAACAGTGAATTGAGTGGTAAGTATTTTTGTAAGCTAACAAAACGCCAGACCAGTATATATACATCTGGGTGTTTTATTTCCACCATCCATTGACATATGACAGCTTTTATTAACATAATAGATAAAAACTAAATTAACAGGTTAACCGTTTCCCTGCAACTGGTGCCTAAATATTTAAGATATGTATTGCGTACTCTGATACCTATACTGTTAAAATATTTTGAAATGTATTTGATTTATTGAAAGTTGTTGCTTCCTAAGTCAGCTATGACTCAGTCAAATTATTTTTTAAATAAACTGCAGCATCGCGAACTTGGCCATTCAGCAAGATGTACACGTGTTAAAAGGATGGTTTGGAATATACTCGGTTGAACCTGCTATAAAGACCATCTGTATTAACCCTTCTTAAAGAAAGCCAATGTTGCCTAAGGCACAACGGCTTCGGTCAAATTAATTTCAAAATATTCAACAAAATAAGTTTTATATCATAAAGAATATACTTTTTCCGGGATTTATGGGTGAAAGGGTTAAGAGACCACCTGCCTTAAAGACTATTTTCTTCATTTGCTAAATGCAATTAAGCAATGTATTTGAAACTTTAATATCCCTTTAATGGTCAAACCAGCGAAAACCTGCCTCTGCAATGGCCTTGAGGAATGTCGATTTGCAGGCCACCATGAGTATTTTTGAAAATTTACCACTGGAATGACTGGCTCGATAATCGAGCCAGTCATTCCAGTGATACATTTTCAAACTGCTCCATATCTTGGCCTGCAAATAGACATAACCTGAAAGTTTTGTTTTACTGAAAAATCATGACCATTAAAGGGTTAAGAAACCAGTTACCATAAGAGGCTGTCTTCTGATTCTCACTTGAGGGGTGTTTTAATACAAGTTTGACTGCATGTCATCAATTTCTGTTGTTAGTACTGATGTCTTCTATTTTTGCTTAAATATTGTTCAAAAGCACCTTTGCAAAATCAACCATTTGACTGAAAGTCATTGGAAGTGGCACTGATTGATGTAAAACTCCATAAAGATAAGTTGAGTTGTAAATGTTCCAGGTGAGCGACACAGGCCCCTTGGGCCTCTTGTTTGAGATTCTATTGTTCTCGCTGTCGCACAAGGCCCAGTATAAACAAAATAGCAAAAACTTGGGATCAAATCATTCTTCAAATAATTTGAAGGAAAGTTGTTGCTGCTTTCGCTGCAACAGTTATCAGCTAAATTATTATAAAAAAGTCTTGTGCCTAGCACGTTTGACATGTGTCATAGGACATATACAATTAGAATCGAACTAGGCTACTACAGTTAAGTATGCGAGACTGATTTTCATTAGCGTTACAAGATTGGTTTTATACTGGGATTTGCACAACAGCAAGAACAATAGAATCCCAAATAACTACAAATATCAAAGTAAAATTGCGGCTCAGAAAAGAGATGCTCGTCATTGAAATTCTCAAATATTTTCCTAATCTTGAACATTAAAGTCTGAGTTTAGGGAACTTTAGCCTTGCATAAACACACACACACACATGCACGCACGCACGCAGGCACGCATGCATGCACGCACGCACGTACGCACACACGCACACACCTGTAGTGCATACCTCTGTCAGCTTTGAAATTCTCACAACTGACATTGAATGTAATTTCAGAAAGGAGGCTTAATTACTCTGCAGAATTTTTCCCAGAGTATCTTCCCTGAAGCTCTGAATGTAAAGTGTATGTCAAGGTTAAGTGCAGCATATCAAGGCCTCTCCAGGGCATAATTATGAAAATCTTGATTAAGGCAAATAACTACGTTAAGAGCTCAGCATGGCATAATTAGCAAACTACAAATATGTTTCCAGCTATTATTAACAAGAGCTTTATGGTTAGCATTTAATCCTGCAGTGGTAAGAACAGATGATTATTTAAAACTCTTTAATAATCAAATTTGATCAAGGAAATTTCTATTTTCTCATAGAAATAAATCCGTTTTGCATACATGTACCATTAGAGAATGCTATGTTTGATCATTTATCACTGTTACCACCAAGCCAGTCATTCCATTGGTAAATGATTGCCCAGAGAGTCTCAAGCTCGTGGATACATTATAATACATTATGTCTATATTATATGCATGATGATTTTCTGCTGTGCAGGTGACACTTTTCTATTAACCCTTGAATGGTCATACCGACTAAAATGGCCTGTCCCTGATTTCCTGCCGACTATGATGTCATTGCCAACCATGGTGATTCATGGTTTGACCATGGTCGACCATTCTTTTTCAACTCAACATAAACATGGTCAGTTGACCATGGTAAGGTGACCCTGTTATTGTGGTCGTATATGGTCATGCAGTGTTATCCCTATTGACAATGTAATCATGGTTAATTCATGGTCAGATTTGACAACGTTTTATAAATTTTCAGTCCCATCCTCGACGATGATATATCATGGTCGACCATGGTCTTTTAAAAATTTCAATGTTATCCCTATTGACATAATTGATGATCAAATCATGGTCAGATCTGACACGATATGTTAACAATTTTCAAGGTCCCTCCTTGACCACGATATATCATGGTCGACCATGGTTACTGGAGAATTTCAATGTTATTCCTATTGACAGTGATATTATGGTCAGGTTATGGTCATATATGTCGATCAGAAATATTTTAAACAATTATCAAAGTCCTTTATTGACTATGATATATCATGGTCTTCCATGGTCACTGGAGAATTTCAATGTTATTCCTATTCACAGTGATATCATGGGTCAGTTCATGGTCCGACATGTCACCAATATTTTAAAGAATTATCAAAGTCCCTCATTGACCACGATATAGCATGGTCGACCATGGTTACTGGAGAATTTAAATGTTATTCCTATTGACAGTGATAGCGTGGTCAGCTATGTTACTCAAAATCTTAAAAAATATTACTGAAGAACAATTCTTGAACTTCGGTCTTAAAATATCCCTAAACTGCTCTTGAATATTTTCTGGAACAACTGAAGAACAGTTCCTAAACTTTAAAGTTCTTAAAATGTCCTTTTTAAAGCTGTTTTTGAAAATTTTCAGGAACAATTATTTGACCATGGTCGACCATGTTTTGACCATGGTCAGTGTAATTTAATCAGGGAGCTAGAGCCAGAGTAAATGGCATATACATAGAAACATACCGGTAATATAATACGCACTAAATTGTATACACTTTATTTCAAACAATGCCAATGTAGGTTAGCCATTCCAAAATCTTCATACTCTTATATATCTAGAAAGTTTGATCAATATTTTATATCCTTATGATAATTCTTACAACGTTGTAATCGCTTCTCTGCCTTTTGGCTAAGGCCAAAGTAGTACAATGTTGTAGGCTGTACAGTCTTGCACTACATTTTTTTAGAAAAGTGGAGCTGGATTTCTGACCAATGGTCAACTATGCATGTTAAATGGCACCAACCTTCAGACCATGGTTGACCAGATGACCATGCAGGTTAAATGGCACATAGTCAGACCATTGTTGACCACAGTCACCATTCAAACCATGGTCTGACCATTGACCATAGTCTTGCCATGTTCTGTTTGACCATGGTCAGACCATGTTCTCTCTGACCATGGTCAAACCATGGTCTGTCACCGACCATCAAACGTGGTTTTATCATGGTCATGAGGAATTTGTTGATCATGGTCGACCATGGTCTGACTGTGTGGTGCCATTTAAGCTGCATGGTCAGTAATGATTTTCCATGGTCAAACCATGGTCATAAAGATGACCATAGTTTGACCAGGGTTTAACCATTGTTGGAAAAACAGGGCTGCTATGGTCTTGTGGAATGTCCATTTACAGGCCAAGAGAATACAATTTTTGAAAATTTACCATTGGAATGTCTGGCTCGATAACCGAGCCAGTCATTCCAGTGATAAATTTTAAAAAATTGTATTGTCTTACCCTGTGAATATTAAAATTTCTGTGACCACATTTGAGTGTTAAAGGATTAAATATGTATGCAGTGCCACTGAGTGTATATATATATATATATATATATATATATATATATATATATCATGTATATAATATTGTATTTTGTTATCTCGACACCAATGTATCTCACTATTGTCATGGTTTCATAATCGGGATGATGATGCTCACGCACAATGCCATAGCGATCCATGGACGTGACACGATTATGTGGATCTATACAAAAAGAAATTAATTTAATTCTCTTTTGCTGAAGGCATGTTTTTTGCTTCCCGCTATCTGTAGCATTCAGACAAAGACCTGAGTATGATTCTATTTTTATTCCAGAGACATCCACAAGCAAACATTGCTGATGTATTCAGTGAAAAGAATATAACATTTGTTTGTGAGATTTCCTGTCAGATTCAGAATATGTGACAATAGATGAATCCAGTTTTTAAACTATTCCCCTAATTTAACTGGGTGCTGTGTTGCCTATGACAGCATCCAATCAAATTAGTTTCAAAATATTCAATGGCATGTTTTAAATAGTAAATACATACAATTCGTACAACAATGCTTAGTCCGTCATCAAATAAACATGATATGATTGATGGATAAACTGGATTCATGAAATAGATAGTTCAGACTTTGAGCTCAAAATAATCGATCAGATGAGCTCTGTATAATCATACACCTGCCACATATAGGAAGGTGAATGGGTATATAGTGTTTAGTTGCCATTATGTGTTTGTCCATGTGTAAATCTCTTTAACCTGTGCCACTGGATCCAGCCAAAAATGGCTTTTGCAGTGGTCTTTGGAAATGTCCATTTGCAGACTAAGAGAAGCCTATTTTTGAAATTTTACCACTTGAATGACTGGCTCGATAACAGAGCCAGTCATTCCAGTGATAAATCTTCAAAAACAGTCTTCTCTTAGTCTGTAAATGGGCATTTTCGTTGGACAAGTTAAAATTTTATTGAACAAATTTGAGGGTTAAAGGATTGTTTCATATCTGTATGATAGTTTTACTGTATGGATTTCCCCACACTTGTTTTCATCAGTGGTCAAATGTTCAAACCGCAACTGTTGAGCCTCCCAGTCAAATTAGTTTCAAAATATTCAACAGAATGTTTATTGAATTGCAAATTAATCAAAGACGTGTAGCCACCTTTGCGATGGACATTGATTGTCAATGACATCAGCCAACAGGTGACTTATTTATTTATGACATCAGATACTTGAGTGGCAGATAGGATCCCTTAATCAAGTTTCTAGGTGATTCTAACTAGCTACTAGCAGTGCAGCGTGTACATGTACAGCTATGCACATATGCTTTGACAGGCTCCAGTTTGTTACCCATTTCTATGTTTATGCACACAAACAGATTCCATAAATCTTTCACTAACCTGATTACAGGATTCACATAATTTGCCAAACACCTTTCAATGCTGCGGATAGCGCACTGTAATTTGGAGCTATCTGGTCTGTCACTCAAGACTATCTGATGTCATAATAAATACATCACTAAATGTTAGCTGGCATCACAATGCCCCTATGACATGAAAGCTCCATCACAAACATTAACAATTCTGTAACGAAAGTGTATGAATTGTATGTCTGGTGAATTTGCAATTTGTAAACATTTTGTTAAATATTTGGAAACTAATTTGGCTTTTGGGAGACATTATGCAGCAGCCGATGTCCCTGTCAAATTAGTTTCAAAATATTCAACAACTTTACCTGTATTAGACTTAGATTCTGGGAATTCAGGTTTCAAAGTTTCAAATCGATTCCAACCTTCGTAAAAAGTGCGCAGCATATAACTAGAAATGAGCAGAGCATAGCTAGAAATGAGCAGAGCATAGCTAGAAATGAGCAGAGCATAGCTAGAAATGGGTGGGGTCTAACTAGAAATGAGCAGAACATAGATAGAAAGGGATGAGGTCTACCTAGAAATTGGTGGGCCCTAGCTAGAAATGGGTACGGCTTAGCTAGAAATGGGTGGGGCTTACCTACAAATGGGCGGGCCATTTCAAGAAAATTACAATTTTTTGCTTGCTGAATGTCTAGTTGTGTAGACCAAGGGAGGACTATTTTGGAAAATACGAACATTTGAACATTTGGATTATTGAGCTAATCATTCCAGTAGCAAATTTTCAAAACTAGTCTTCTCTTGACCTGTAAATGGATCATCCGCAAGATCACTGCAGAGGCCAGTTTTGGCCGGCTTGACCATCAAATGGTTTTGGCAGTGCCACACGGAACAACAAATCTCAAATAACATTTTAGCTGAAGAAGTCGGATGAAAAAGTTGGTTGAAAATAAAGCGATGTCCTATTTTCCATAAGACTTTGGTTAATCGAAAGAACCCGTTGGTTTGGGGTGACACAATCCAATTTGTTGCTCAGGATTTGTTGCTTGGCATTTATTGTCACATCTCTCACTGCCTTGAGACAGTTGATCATTAAAGAAACATATCTAATGCAGCAGTCTAAGGTTTCAGTCAAATTACTTTCAAAATAGTCAACAGGTTCATTGTATGGTTGCTTTGCCATTGATCAAGGCAGACTTTATTGATGGCAGGCTGAAGTCAGGAACTTATAAGAGGTATTATGAGAATGGCCACATTTTTCAGACAAGTTCATTATATAATCATGAAGGCTTCATGACATAATCATGTGTTACATTTACCCTAAGGGCCATGACAAATTTTCCATCAATAGGAAGATAGGATCAGATAAATCGTGGGTGTATGGTAGTGTGAATGCTTTGAAACTGAAAGACTGAATTTGAAAATGTACTGTGTAATAAATATTCTGTTGAATATTTTGAAACTAAGTTGACTGGGAGCTCTATGTGCTGCCTATATTGCAGCAAGCGGCTTACCTGCCTTTAGCATTGAGATTCTAGTAATTCAGAGTGCAAAGGTTAAAAAATCAAGTAATGTATTTTATGGACATGTTATGATGCTTCTATAAATGGATGAATCCAGTTTTAGCTATGCCCCGCCCATCTCTAGCTAAGCTCTGGCCATGCTTTGCCCGTGTTGGAATCGATCAATCCCTGCATTCCTTGAATCTCAATTTCCAGAAAACTATACAGGTAAGCTGTAGAATACTTTGAAACTAATTTCACTGGGTGCTGTTACTGCCTATAGATAGCAGCAACAGTGGATAGTCAAATTAATTTCAAAATATTCAACAGAATGTTTATTAAATAGTAAAGACATACAATTCGTACAACTTGACGCACTATTAAGCGTTTATAGCGTACTATATCATGTCATTCATAATGTAATTGATTATGATGTCAGTCTACATGTGACGTAATTGATTATAACATCATATGATTGACTGAGAAACTGGATTCCTCCATTGTGACATTAAAGCTAGGTGTCAATTAGTGTGTATGCATATGCATGTGCATTTGAAGTCACTTTATTAATTTGAATAGGGGCATCTTCATAAGTATGTTTGTGTACATATTTATAGTAGCTTTTTGGCTTTAATTGTCCCTTCAGGTAGCTAATATTAAGCTCAAATTGTGAGGTAGATGAATTCAAATGATGTCATGCGCTAATAGTTTTCAGGAACAACTAGTCATTAGTATTAGAAAATGCAATGGTATAAAGACAAGCGCTGATGCGTGAACATGAGATGAAAACATATAAGAAAATGCTCTAGTACACCTAAATGTAGCTTAACCATCTGATTGCCGAGGTTTTGCAGACAACATATTTTAGGGGTTGTATCTCTGGACCTGCCAAATATATTGAAACCAATTTGACTAACAGTTGTTGGCGTATAAGCCACCAACAATTTTCAGTCAGATTGTTTTCAAAATATTCAGCAAGTCAAGAGTTTTTTTCTCATTGAAATTAATGTCTTGTGGGCATACAGCTGAATGGTCACTATATGTAGAGAATAACATAATTACCTTCATCCTGTAAGGGGAAGAGGGTCTGTCTGATTGGGTCTGTCTGTGTCGGTTGGTGATCGGTCGATCTATCTGTGTGTCCGGAGATGTATGTCAAAAACTACTAATCTGATTTGGCTCAAAATTGTAACACAATGAAGTAACTTAAATTGCAAGAGGAGTTGGCCGTGATCTGCATCGGGAGCATAGATGTGGATCGGATCAAATTTTGGATCTGTGGATATCTCGAAAACTACTGGTATAATTTGGCTCAGATCTTAACACAGGAAAGCATGTGACCATGTACTCGGATTCCACAGCATTGGGTGTAATCCAAGATATCCAACAATATGGAAAATCAGAAATAATGTGGAAAATCCAAAAACTACAGTGTGACAACAATGGGAGGGTGAGGTTCTGAATTCTCTGACTGCTCTTGTTCTGAATAGATTATCGTAGGTCTGAAAGTTTGGACTTTTCTTAACATTGCTGTTATCCATCCTCCTCGAATATGACAGCAGATATCATTAGACATATCAAACGATTAGGACATGTTATGGCCTGCGGTTTTACGATTCTTTTCAATTTATGTCTTTAAATATTATACCTAACATTCACGGATGCATTTCAAATTTCAATATATTCCCTCAAATAAATACAAATACATCTGCATTAGGGTTTCAAGGCAATGGAGCTCCCATGATCCAACTGGCATTTGCCATGAGGAAAAGCCGCCACCTGCTAATCAGATGACGTTACAAATGCAACAGCTACCAGTTAAATTAATGTTAAAATATTCAACAAAATATTCCTGCCATCATAAAGAATTTTGTGTTTCTGGTCAGTAAGGGTGCGTGTTAACCCTTTAAACCTCGAATTTGGTCAGGAAAATTTAAATTTTCTCATAGAAAATGTCCATTTCCAGACCAAGAGAAGACTATTTTTGAAAATCTTACCACTGCAATGATTGGCTCTGTTATCAAGCCATTGATTCCAGTGGTACATTAAAAAAAATAGTCTTCTTTTGGTCTGCAAACAGACATCTCTCAAGACCACTGCAGAAGCCGTTTTGGCTGATATGAGTGTTAAAGAGAGTTACAGTTAGGTTAAAAGCTGATATATACATAGAACACATAGAACACATAGAACACATAGAACACATGGAACACATGGAACACATAGAACACATAGAATAATGGATGACCCGCCCATCTCTATCTATGCTCCACCCATCTCTATCTATGCTCCACCCATCTCTATCTATGCTCCACCCATCTCTATCTATGCCCCGCCCATCTCTATCTATGCTCCACCCATCTCTATCTATGCTCCACCCATCTCTATCTATGCCCCGCCCATCTCTATCTATGCTCCACCCATCTCTATCTATGCTCCACCCATCTCTATCTATGCTCCACCCATCTCTATCTATGCTCCACCCATCTCTATCTATGCTCCACCCATCTCTATCTATGCTCCACCCATCTCTATCTATGCTCCACCCATCTCTATCTATGCTCCACCCATCTCTATCTATGCTCCACCCATCTCTATCTATGCTCCACCCATCTCTATCTATGCTCCACCCATCTCTATCTATGCTCCACCCATCTCTATCTATGCTCCACCCATCTCTATCTATGCTCCACCCATCTCTATCTATGCCCCGCCCATCTCTATCTATGCTCCACCCATCTCTATCTATGCTCCACCCATCTCTATCTATGCTCTGCCCATCTCTATCTATGCCCCGCCCACCTCTGTCTATGCCTCCACCATGCTTTGCGCTTGTTGGGATCGATTTATATACTTTGAATCTTGAATTATTCTCAGAATACCAATTTCGTGGCAACTATACACTCTATGGCAGCAACAGCGCCCAGTCAAATTAGTTTCAAAAAATTCAACAGAATGTTTATTAAATCAAGGTTCATGACAGACTTTGCTACGTCATTCATTGCACATTTTGATTGTGACGTCAGACTCCATGTCATGTAATTCATTATGATGTCATATAGTACGTACTTAACTGACAGATCAGATTATATCCATTTGCCAATAATGTTCTTTTCTGTTTCAGGGAATGCATTTCTTTTATGGTCTTGGTGCATTTGTAAGTCCTTTGATTGTTCAGCCATTCTTACTGAACATTGACTGTACACGATATATCGATGGTTTCACCGCCATGCTGCCTACTGATGTAGTCAAGAACAATTCTGTACTGGACATATTTCTTAGAAACGTAACAATGGAAGAAGTTTCGACAATGACAGCTTTATGGACAACAACAGTATCCTCGGACATGATAGAAGTGGACATCCCTGCAGAGCCGTATGAGTTACTAAAGGCCCGCCTCTCATCACATGTCCAATATGCTTTCTATATCATGGGTGGTATGCTAGTAAGTGATTAATTGCATGACCATGCCAGTTTTAGCTATACCCCACCCATCTTTGGTTAACCTCCACCCATGCTTCACCCATGTTGGGATCGCTCGATCTGGGAATGCCATAGGCAGCAACAGCACCCAGTCAAATTAGTGTCAAATATTCAACAACTTAACTGTATAGTTTTCAAGAAATTGATAGTCAGGGAGTTCGGGGAGGAGCTTAGCTAAAGATGGGCAGGGCATAGCTAAAACTGGAAGGTCCATTATATGTGTCACATTTTCTTGTAGGTGAGAACATTTCTATCTCGCCATATTATATGCAGAAAAAGGCAGATTAGTTTTAATAATGAATAGCACTTTGTCTTGATCATCCACAATATTAGCGTTTGCAAAATGAAATCTCAATACCTCAATTAAATCAATTTCAATATTTCAAAATTAATTTGACGGGTTAATGTTGATGCTAATTAGGATTTTTTATACGGCTACATTAAGCATGGATATATGGGATGTCACTTGGCATTTGTCCGTCTGTATTTTGGTCATAACATATATCCAGCCATGTCTTGCCCACTCGCTAATAGTTTTGAACCTACACTTTCAATTCTTTTCAGCTGACATTATACATGGAGATGTACGCAGTGTCAACATATCGTTTTGGCACAATTCGTCAACGGTGTCTTTCTTGATAAATTTAGAATTCATAGAAAGTTTCTCGTACCATTTCTTAACCTAAGCTTTCAACTCCTTTTCAGCAGATATATTAGGCAGAGACGCAATGTCATGATTTCATTTCGACAAAATCTATCCATATTTGCCAGAGTTATCTCCCGTGATAAACTTTAAAGTTTATAGAAAATTCCTTGTCCACGCCAGATCTCAGAGAGTTGTGATCATATAGTTTCATATATATCACAGGCGAGATGCAGTCATGTTTTTGTTTTATTGAAATCGGTCCATAATTGCCAAAATTATCATCTCCCCTTACATAATTAAAAATGATGTAAAACACAATTTCTGCTAGATTACTTGAAAATAACTAGATATTGATATTATGTGGGAGAGGACATGAGATGTGACCGTATTTCAGAAAAATCAAGTTGTTTTCCCCAGCCTTGTCTGGCTAAAAAATTCACAAAGTCTTGTCCAGGAAAGATTTCGAAAAGTTCTGAACCAACAGTGGCAATTCTCTCTCAGTTGACATACTAATGGTCAGCTACTAGTGTCATTGCTTTAGTCTTTGCAAAATCTGTTTCTCTTTGTATGACGTCTTCTCCACTAAGAAAGTTAAAAATCATCTAAAATAAGGTTGTTATTACACCACAAAAACATCCATTACCATTCAATCACTACTTGCTAAATCAATTATTTGCATTTTGCTATCAGAATAAGATTTTTATGCCTGCATACACACCTCCCCATGCCTAATCCTATTCCTATGGACCCTCAACCAGGCTACTGTTTGAGTCCCATCTCCAGCCTACCATCAGGTATAGACTGGCACCAGTCTATGCTCACCTCATAGTGACGCTTGTCGCTAAGCGCGCTCGCGCATGCGCGTTAGAGCCCGAATAGGAAACAGATTCACTTTTCAATTATTCTGCAGGCAGAATAGTTGTCTAAAAATATTTGTATAAGTTTTTGTGTTTTGCGCTGTGTCAGTGATACCTTTTGACTTTATATCTCGGAAGAATATGCCCAATATGAAGTCAATCCTCCCTAAGTTACGTCTAGGAAGTATAATTGTGTTTATATGGTATCTTATAGACGAATTTTATATATTACCGGTTTTCGGGAAGATCGTTTTGCTTCGTGGTATCTTGATTATTATGCCTATCCTTACTTCATCATCATCATTAATAATGTCCAGTCCATTTCTAGAGCCTGTAACGAATTGTCAGATAAGGCAAAGTGTTCATTGTCAAAATGTGATCGTCATCACTCTATCGAGTTCGCCGGGCACATCTGTGTGAAGTGTACATCCGGTACACCCAATTCTATGTGTGGAATTTGTAAAGGGTGGCCGGTTTCGGTAGCGAAAGCATTTTGATTTGATTTTTAAAGATTTGTCTGTCACAATCGCTGCCCTCTGGTCGTCCGTCCCTTTCCTCCGTTGCTAGCAAGGCAAAGGCTGTTTCCTTTGCTCAATCTTCGGTTCCTTTATCGGTAGCAACGGAGGGGGGAAACTCGTCGGGAAATTCTGACGCCGGTTTGGCCCTTTTTGCGAGGTTACAATATTTTGCCTCGGTGCTGACTAAATCTCTCGATGAGCAAATATCTTCTGCTATTAAGGAGGCCAAATAAGCAAGAAAGTTCTTCAAGTTCGGAGGATAGCCCGAAGGCTAGCGGGCGTTCCCGCAAATGGGGAATGTCGGCCCCTCTAACCTCGATGCAGGTTAGTGTCACCAAAGCAGAAGTCAAGAGCATCCAAGCTCTTGAAGGTGTGCTCGATGCAGTGCACCAGATAAAATCCACATAAGACTTGAGGGTGACGGGCATAGCCCTCAAGCCGTGGTGTCGTCAGCTGAAACCGGCGTCTATAAGGCCAGTCCTTATGAGAATGCCAGTTTTACGGTGGTTCCGGTCGTTAAGTTCCGTTGTGGTGGACTCGGGTTTACTTCCGTTTTTCCGCATCTCAGTCTTTTTCCGTCCGAACTTCCGGTCTAGCAAGACATCCGGGTCTTCAAGATCCGGTTCCTTCGTCGGTGGTTTCCGTTTCCGGTAGGACTTCCGGTTTAGTGGGTAATCCAGGTCGGTAAGATCCGGTTACCACTTCCGTTCGGCCACTTCCGGTCTGTCTTCCGGTTAGGTAGGACATCTGGGTCCTAGAGATCTGGTACCTACTTCCGTTTCCGGTTCTATTAGCGCTTCCGGACATTCCGGATATCCGGAATCTGAGGACTCCTTTTATTTTCGAATTCCGGCAGAGGCGTTTCCGTTTCCGGTTTGGACGATAGTCAGTAAACTTCCGCTTCCGGTCTTAGGGGTGTACTTCCGGGTCGTCCAGACCTGGATAGACTTCCGATTTCCATTTCCGGTTTCAGGAGAGCTTCCGGAAGAATGCATATCCGGGTCTGTTGGACCCGGCATTGCATTGTTCATCAATTTCCGGTTCCGATTTTTCAGTTTCCTCTTCCGGTTATTCTGTACAGCAGGGTTTGAGGATCTTGATCAGTTTCCGGTAGTCTACTTCCGGTTTTATCCATTTCCTTTTCCTTTTTTCCACATCCGGATTTCGTACAGCCGGGGATAGGGTCATTTGCGGTTTTACCCGGCATTTCATTGTTCATCCATTTCCGGTTTTTCAGCTTCCTCTTCCGGTAATTTTGTACATCCGGGTTGTAGGATTTTGATCAGTGTCCGGTAGTATACTTCCGGTTTATGCATTTCCGTTTCCCTTTTTCCACATCCGCTTTCCTAGAATCTAGTCATCTTCTTGCCTAAGAATTAGTCTTATTTCCTTATTTGTTTAATATTGGGAATGTTTAATGGCTGAAAATATTCATACCAAGGCATTGCCAGTCTTGTAGTCTCTCTTGGAATTGTAGTCTATTCAGACATTTATTCGTTTATCAGGGACAATTTTCAACGTAATTAAAGACTCTCCTGACTGGTTACCGTATGGGATTTTGTTGCAGATTATTTTATATGCGCATTTCATCCCCCAGCCGATAAGTCAGTGTGTATTTTACGCATTATTTCGAGATACGATTTTTGCTTTCATCCAACTTTAGATGGCCAGTTGTCTTCGGGCCATTCAGCCTTTTTCGCGCTCCTTTTACCTCTTATGTCGGCAGGTTGACATATTTATTTAACCAAAGGGAGTTTATTTGTGGATGGGATAACCCTGATTTTTAAGTAAATCGTAGTATAATTTTGTCAGTCGCTGAAAAGAATTAGATTCAGTAGAGGTTTCATAGGATCATTATGAGTGTAGGATAATGTCTACAAGTACATTATTCGCTTAGAAAAGATAATCAATCGGATAAGGGGGCAGGAAGGAGGAATATGAGTCGGATTCTTCTTCTGCGTTGACATAGTTTCGGTGAGTTCGTTTTGTTTTCATTTTTTCCAGATTTTGTTCGTTTTTCCTTTTATAGCGTAATTTTTGCTCTATTTTGACTGGGTTGCTGCGGGCCTTTGGACGGTGGTTCAGGGGGCGGGGCTCGGGATTTGCTGGGTATTTTGGGTGCAGTTTGGCTGAGGGTTGTTGGTGATACCACCGGCAATTTTCGGTCGGATTATTCCTGGACTATTCGGTGATTATTGGGTTTTTGCTCATTGAGATTGTTGTCTGGGGGCTGGTGGCGGGCCGGTTGGAGTGGGGTTGGGGTTGCGTTGGAGGGGGGAAGAGTGGACGAGAATCTTTGGATTTAAGCATCCACCAACTATTTTCGGTCAAACTGTTTTCTAAATCTGCAAGTCCAGAGATATTACAGTTGTAATATGTCGTCTGCAAAATTCAGTATTCAATCAGGTAATATCTAGTATCAGTGTTCAATCTTTCCTTTCTTTGGGATTTCTAACACAATGTCATTTGTTAGTACAAAGATGAAATTATTGATGCTAAGACTATAAATATAAGAATCAATAAATTTAGTAAAATCTTTTAAGTTTCTGCCTCTTGGCATAAATATCGAATTGTTTAGGAGATCTTATTTATCAGCAAGCCCGAGCGGCTAGGCAACCGTTGATGTATTCAATACAAATTTTTATTAAATCTCCATTGTTATACGATGGTTTAATTAGATAGTCTAATGTTGGCCATAGTTCTCTTATCAGGACCTTGTCATGTATTCTTTTCATAGAATTGTGATGACGGTCATCACTAGTAACTTTCCCGTAGTTCATGTAGATCTCGGGCACATGATTTGGCTATATCTTGACTATAAGCACTCCCATAGACTTACTATGGGGTTTTGGTTTGCCACAATCTCTGGTTAAATCTCTGTAAATAATATTATCTATAATTTTTGCAGAGTCTTTAGCATTATTAATAAGTTAGGCTATACTGATATGACCCTTTTTGGTCTCCATTCAGAGTAAGCGGTATTATTAAAATATCCATAATAAACGTGAGTTACCTATTTAGTGAGGAATAAGCATTATGATATAGCCCAGGATTTTTGGCATATGTAATCTATGTGTTTTCTATGAGCAGTCCTCTTTAGCATATAGTAAGTTTGACACTTCTTTAAGGGGGGCCTTATTAAAAGGGGCTAGATATTCTTGGATCTAGAATCCTTCTATGTAGTCTCTTCTTCCAAAATGGTCTTCTGTTCCTTATTATTAGAAGCTATTAGCTTTAGAGGGGTTGTTGCTTGTCTATGATTGGCAAGGAGTCTAGAGAAGAGGCTATTCGTTGGAAAGTAGATCCAGGCTTCTGTGCATTGGTTGGATTGTCTGTTAGGCTTCTAAATCTTGATTCGTTCAGTCATTGCCATGGGGTTTTTCTTTCATTTTTAGAAGGAGGAATGAGGTTTAGTCTTATGGATTGTCCTTTAGTAGAGCTGTTCGCGGCCTCTCTGAATGCTCAGATCTTCTCTTACATGTATCCTTTTCCGGACAGTCAAGCCCTGGGGGTGGATGCTCTGTCTCAGTAGTGGACAGGAATGTTCGCCTATGCCTTCTCTCGAACAATTTTGATTCAGTTAGTTTTGAAGAGGGTCAAGGATCAGGTTTGCGAAATTCTTCTGATAGCTCCCTTTTGGCCAAAGAGGATTTGGTTTTTAGACCTAGATTTCTGGTAGATTTCCCTCTTCTTCTTCCAGTATACTAGGATACTAAGACTTTTAATGGCTTTATTAGAGGGCTAAGTAATATTCGTCCTCAGATTGCTAAGCCTGTACCTTCCTGGAGTTGGGCTTTGGTTCTTCAAGTTTTGGCAGGTCGTCATTTTGAACCTATTTATTCTACCAATAGTAAGCTTGGTTTTGTTTTTAATTGTCAAAGCTGTTGTTTCTTGTTGCTACAGCCTCTGCTGGAAGGCGTTCAAGAGATTCATGCTCTTTCGGCTGAAAAGGAGAGATTTATAGGTTCAGGAGATGGCTTGGTTTGATATCCCAGAAGGAATTTTGTATCTAAAACTCAAACTAACTGCGATCCCGCTAGTCCGATCATTTTAAAAATCTTTTTCGTCTGTCGCCATCTGAAAAATTTTGGTGTCCTAGTAAGGCATTAGGAACATTCAATCAGCGATCAGAGGTTATAAGAGTCGATCCATCTCATTTATGTTTTTCCTACGAGGAAGAGTTATCTAAGCCAGTCTCTAATTCTTCGATTGACAGATGGATTTTTGAGAGAATAATTAAGCCTTGTTATGAGATAGCCTCACCGGATCAAGTTAATCTCTCCCTTATTAAAGCCGATGACGTTAGAGGTAGGGCTACTTCTTTCACTCTTTTTGAGGGTTCGTCTTTAGATGAGTTCATGCAGGTGGCAGGAGGGAAATGTGAATACACCTTTACATCCTTTTATCTCAAAGACCAGAGTGCAGCAGCTTCCTTCTTTCATAACATTTCCACTTAACTAAAAAAGCCGAAGACTATTTACCAAGCACTTCCCACCATTTTCGTTAGGACTCTGCGTCTGTGAGAAATGGTGAGAGTCTTCTGTTGGTTTTTATTTATTTCTTTAAGTTCAAGTTGTTCTTATTTGCTAATCATGGTGTGATTGAGCTAAATGCACTATTAGGTTATGTTATTAGCATTTGGATAAGATTGGTTTAATTTTATCCTTGTTTGTTAAATAAAAAAGCCGAAGACTATTTACCAAGCACTTCCCTCCATTTTCGTTAGGATTATGCGTCTGTGAGAAATGGTGAGAGTCCTCTTTTGGTTTTTAGTTATTTCTTTAAGTTCAAGTTGTTCTTATTTGCTAATCACGGTGTGATTGAGCTAAATGCTCTATTAGGTTATGTTGTTAACATTTGGATAAGATTGATTTAATTTTATCCTTGTTTGTTAACTAAAAAAGCCGAAGACTATTTACCAAGCACTTCCCACCATTTTCGTTAGGACTATGCATCTGTGAGAAATGGTGAGAGTCTTCTTTTGGTTTTTATTTATTTCCTTATGTTCAAGTTGTTCTTATTTGCTAATCATGGTGTGATTGAGCTAAATGCACTATGATGTTATGTTATTAACATTGGGATAAGATTGGTTTGATTTTTATCCTGGTTTACTGATTCTCTAATCTCCTCCCACCTTATGTGGACAGAAGGCACTGACCAAATCTACGGGTTTAGCAAGTAGTGATTGAACGGTAATGGATGTTTTTGTGGTGTAATAACAACCCCCCACAGACCCCCCCCTTGCGGGTTGGTCTGTTGTTTTATTAACCACTATAAAAACATACTTACCATTCAATCACTACGACCCGGCCTCAACCACCCCGCATGGTAAGATTTGAGAATCAGACTTTAAATATTTTGCACTTAAATTTAGAAAAGTGAATCTGTTTCCTATTCGGGCTCTAATGCGCATGCGCGAGCCCGCTTAGCGACAAGCGTCACTATGAGGTGAGTATAGACTGGTGCCAGTCTATACCTGATGGTAGGCTGGAGATGGGACTCAACCAGTAGCCTGGTTGAGGGTCCATAGGAATAGGATTAGGCATGGGGAGGTGTGTATGCAGGCATAAAAATCTTATTCTGATAGCAAAATGCAAATAATTGATTTAGCAAGTAGTGATTGAACGGTAAGTATGTTTTTATAGTGGTTAATAAAACAACAGACCAACCCGCAAGGGGGGTCTGTGGGGGGTTTTCACTTGATAGTCGGCAAATATATATCGATATTCTGTTAAAATTTGGTACATGATGAAACATTGGAGAAGACCTATGCTGAAATGTTGTCTCGCCATAATCTATCCGTAGTCACCAGTTATGTACCTCTCTTGAAAGCCTCACAAGGCTAATTATTTGTTTATCATTCTTCAAGCATTTATGTTTTGTGAGCATATCTTGAGTTTCACTAAAATTCTTGCTATTTTCTTGCTTTGTTTTCACAAGTCATATTTCTAACAGAGAAACTCTGAGAAACTCTCTTGAGCTTTGTATTTTATCCAAATAAATCTAGAATGAAATTCTATGTTTCTTTCTCCAGCTGCCCATACCTCTGCTGGTACTGTTTATATATTTTCGAGAAAGGGGTAAGATGCAGGAGAAGGATTATACTGTTGGATTAATCGCAAAGCCAAGTAAACGTGTACATTTTGGTGACTATGGAACTATGGATGCTGCAGGTAATAATGGTATGTATATTAGTCTCGTGGACTCGCACTGGGTGAACAATTATAAACCATGAATCATTCTAATTGTCACTGTAAGTCTAAACATTACATGCTCAGTATTTGCAATGTTAATGGACGGTCTCATGCAGAGAAAATTGAAGCATAAACCAAGTTTTATAGCATAATAATTCCTATCATTCATTAAACTCAGCTGTACAGGAAAGTTGTTGCATATATTGAAACTAATTTGGCTCTACTCTATTGCGGTCCTATGCGGAGACAGATCCCAGTTAAATTTAGTTTCGAGATATTCAACAGAATGGGTTAAATAAAGACTTAGAGATCTCGATAATCATCATCATCATCATCATCATCATCAGCAGCAACAGCAGCAGCACCACTGACCAACATCGGCAGCGGCAGCAGCACCACCACCACCAACATGAATGTTATCGTCATCAGCATCATTAGCGGCAGCACCACCACCACCAACGTCATCATCATTATTGCCGCCACCACTGCCATCATGTATTTCTCTAATTCTGTACTTGTATTGCAGATAGTCCTACTGCTGCCAGTGGAGATGCTGCAGCAGGTACTGAAGAGAAAACGAGGTCATCACCTGGTCAGTTCTCAATTAAACGTGAGATCATTGTTATTACTGGACTAACAGTGTTCATGATGTTCATCTATGATGGATTGCAGGTATGGAATGACAGGTGTACGTGTATATCATTACATTTTGTGCTGCATTTGGGCAGGGGTGGAAGCGAGAGAAAAATGTCATTGGTCAGTATATGATGGTCAGCAATCTTTTGTTGTTCATTAGTTTATGTTATGTATATGTGGTCAGAATTGCTCAAAATATGATGGTTCAGTAACATTTAATGGTCAAGATTGGTCAAGAAAATTGAGATTTCCTGATTGACCGTATTTTTTAGAAAATTTACTAGTGAAATGACTGGCTCGGTTACATAGGCTTCTTGGCCTGTAAGTGGACAATTCTCCAGATCACTGTAGTGGCTGGTTTGGACCAACTTGACCATTAAAGTGTTTAAACTACTTGAGAATTGACAATTGTGATGAGAGATTATTTAACTCTTTAACACTCAAGCAGGCTAAAAAAGGCTTGCGAAATGTCCATTTGCAGACCAACAGAAGACTATTTTTAACAAGTTATCATTGGAATAACTGGCTCGCTAACCGAGCCAGCCATTCCAGTGGTAAACTTTCAAAAAATAATTTGTTCTAGGTCTGAAACTGGACATTTTCTATGAGAGAATTTTAATTTCCGTGAACAAACTTGAGCGTAAAATGGTTACATATTATACAGATATTTACATGGTAGTCTCGGGTGGCCATTGTGTCTCGAGGGCCTCTTGTTTTATGTTGGTTGAACTACAAGGTTTATAAATTTGAAACTAATCTCTGGACATTTTCTTTTTTCCCATCTATAAAGGGAAATATATAATGTTAATGTGGAACTATAATCATGCATGCTAGAAATATGAGTATGGTATAGCGCGAGTGAAATTACAGTATGCAGTGTATGATTGAGCCATAGATCTTCTTTTTCTAGGAAATCAAACGATATCAAATATATTTAATAGCTTGGCCTCAGCTGCTTTGACCCTTTCACACTCTGATCAGCCAAAAACGGCTTCTGTAGTGGTCTCGAGAAATGTCTATCTGCAGACCAAGAGAAGACTATTTTTGAAAATTTACCACTGGAATGACTGGCTCGATAACCGAGCCAGGCATTCCAGTGGTAAATTTTCAAAAATATTATTTTCTTGGTCTGCAAATGGACATTTTCTATGAGAAAGTTGAAATTTTTTTAACACATTTGATGTTTAAATGGTTAATACTGTTCTGTCATGATGTTCAACATCACATGTCTCTCAACAAAGGACTTATTAATACTCCTCATTCTGAATATCTCATTTCCTGGTTTCACATGTAGTTCCATATTTATATACTCGTAATAGCCCTTTGAATATATTAGAAAACAATTTGACTAAAAGTAATAACAGCAAGAAAGCTCTGTGAAATTGTTTTCAACTTAAGCTGCAGTATTTTAACTACTGATTTTATTGACCCTTTAAACCTTTAAAACCCTTGAATTTGTTCAAGAAAATTTCAGACTATTTAAAAAATTTTACCACTGGAATGACAGGCTCAGTTATCGAGCCAGTCATTCCAGTGGTAAATTTTAAAAAAACCAGTTGTCTTGGTCTGTAAATGGCCCTTACTCGAGACCACTGCAGAAGGCATTTTTGGCTGATATGAGTGTTAAAGGGTTAATGGCTAAATTTGTAGAATAATATCAAAATGTTGGTTTATACATGTCCAGTTCAATGTGATTCAAGAGAAGACTATTTTTGAAAATTTACCACGAATGACTGGGTCACATATGTCGCAACTATAGTGTTTTGGCATTTGTTCAAATGCAAATACTTAATTTTGCAAAGTTATTTGGATACTGTAGGTCTCAAATACTTTTAGCACGAACATGCAGGTCTCGAAATATATTTAGATTTCAAACCATATTATACATTGTATATACACAGAGAGCTCTCTAATCATCTATAATGATCAACAAAATTGTTATCTCATGATCAGAATTATTACAATAGGGACATGTGTGTATGAAGCAATTATGGCTGGACATTAGCCTGGTCAGTGAAGCTGTAATTGAGGAAAATGTGTTATTCAGAATGTAGGATGTAACAACTAGGGAATGGGTGCGTAAGCTTGGAGTGATGGCAGGGTGGGGTGGTGGTGGATGGTGGGAGCCATATTTTAACCCACATCTCAGTCAAACTATTGGATATCCATTGTAAATTATTTTGAGTATTTAGAATATTATTTTTAAAGCTTGAAAATTGTCGGTTTGACACTTACTTAAATTATTTTCTAAATATTCAATATGTCATGGATTATATTCTGAACAATATGTATTTTCCACGTTCTATTTCCATACAAGTGGAAGCTTTAAACCCCTTTCAGCATGACACTCCAGGTAGGGATTCTTTAACCTTGTAACACTCATATCAGCCAAAAACGGCTTCTGCAGTGATCTTAAGAAATGTGAATTTGCAGACCAAGAGAAGATTATTTTTGAAAATTTATCACTGGATTGACTGGCTCGATAACCAAGCCAGTCATTCCAGTGATAAATTTAAAAAAATAATCTCTTGGTCTGCAAATGGACATTTTCTATGAGAAAATTTTAATTTTCTATAAATAATTTAAGGGTTAAAGGGTTAAGACATGGGAAATATTCTGTTGCATATTTTGAAATTAATTTACCTGAAAGTAGTTGCTGCCAGCTAAATCCATCCAGGTTATTTTCAGAATATTCAACAGCTTTCCCTGAAAATGAGATTGTGGTATGTCACCAGTGAAAGCGTTAATAGATTAATCCTGCTATCTGGACCCATTGGCTCTATATATGTGCATATTAACGGCTCATAATGGCACAGGTGCGGATCAGTAAGGCTTTATAATGATAATTGATTCCGCTAATGCTGACTTCCATTATATCCGTGTTAACCATTTGAACACGAATAATTGTGTTTTCCTCGTTATGACCGTAGCTGCTTACA
Source organism: Chaetoderma sp. LZ-2023a (assembly GCA_034401795.1). Taxonomy (NCBI): domain Eukaryota; kingdom Metazoa; phylum Mollusca; class Caudofoveata; order Chaetodermatida; family Chaetodermatidae; genus Chaetoderma; species Chaetoderma sp. LZ-2023a. The sequence continues at coordinate 101,397,801 of CM067371.1, forward strand.
TAAGTTCAGGTGTTTTAGAGCCAAAGAGTTATTATTCTATATATAATCCATCTACACAAGGCTAATCGTATTAACCATTTTACTGATAAATTCCCTGTATATCAATCTCGGGGTGAACAAACGGGAAAGCTGTTGAATATTTTGAAATTAATCTGACACAACGACTTTGAGGTATGTTAATTTCAAAATATTCAACGGAATATGCTATGCATCGTAAATCATTTATTTTTTCTTAAATTTGTCTTTGAAATGGTTAACCCTGAGGAACCGACGGGACGTATTATCGGCTCAAAATAATTGGCTTCGTGGGCCAAATGGGATGTATTATCGGCTCGAAATAATTGGCTTACTGGGTCGATGGGACGTATTATCGGCTCATGCTACCACCAGTTTTCGATTGCTAAATACACAATTTATGGGTGTTTTATCCAATCAAACTTAGGGTTACATTATGTCAGAAGGCTGAATTTTCTAAATCCACTGTCGATTAGTCAATTCACATTGTTTACAAATTTCTGCGGGAAAATATAAATAGATCTTTGTGAATGAAATAGTTTGCGTAAAAATGTTGACAATGATGAAGCAATTCCTTTATTTAAGCGAGTACCCGATTATCCGGATAGACGGAATTGGTTATTATTATTATTATTATTATTATTATTATTATTATTATTATCATTATTATTATACAAGCTGCTCAATGAGTGGCCAAGCTGGAAAATCTTTCTAAACGGCATCCTACACCAGCAGTGTCATATATAATATGGAAATGTGAACGCAACCCGCTCTCCGTAGTTAAGGAGATGTTACCAGCTTATGACAGTTAGTTTAATTTTAATGAAACTATATTTCCACGCTTTGAAATTACTTTATAATGTAATTACTGAATAACTGAAAGCCTCACAAAATTACTGCCATCATGGTGAAATTATTTAAAATCAATGGTCGTGTGGGGGGGGGGGGGGGTTAGGTACTGAGAGACAGTCGTCAATAATTTGAAAAAATTACGTTTTCTTCCAAACCTTTTAGTGTCTGGACACAGGCCTTTGAACTTTCGTCTATCCATTCCACTACCACATATCTCCCTACTATAATATACAATATACTATATTATATATATATATATATATATATATATATATATATATATATATATATATATATATATATATATATAGTAGGTGGATGTGTGGTAGTGGTATGCATGGGCAAAAATTCAAAGGCATGTGGTCTGGAACTTAGAAGGGCATATCAGCATAGACAATAAAATTGTTTTAAAGATTTTGACCACTGTGGAGCTATGGTTGACATGGGGAGGAAACGAGGAGTGGGGGAGCCCAATTGTGAGATGCCCCCACCCACCTGTTTTCTTTCCTCTCCCACAGTTTAGCCCCCCCCCCCAACCAGGTCAAAACACATTCCGACATCCCCATTATTGCGCTTGATTGCCCTGCCCATTTTTGTCAATCTTACTGGTGTTTGCGGCTGTTCATCTTGCAATGTTATTAATGTATCTATTCTTTTATTTTTCAGCTTGAAACACTATTTGAGAGAAAAATGAAAATAAATTTAAACTTGAGGATTTTTATTAACCCAGTAACACTTAAATTTGCTAAAAAAAATGTACATCTCATAGTAAATATCAATTTCCAGACAAAGAGAATCTGTTTGAAAATTTACCACTCAGTTATTCGCCAGACATTCCAGTCGTACATTTTCAAAAATATTCTCATGATCTGCAAATGGACATTTTTTCAAGGTCACTGCTGTAGCCGTTTTAGCCAGCTTGCGTGTTATGGGGTTAATAATATTTAAATACTGTATTGTGTAAACTATCAGTGCAAATATCAAATAACGTTTACTCGAAGTGAGAGGGAGAGAGAATCTCATATTAGGTAATCAGACTGGACTATATATAGTAGATTTGTCTTTACGCTTGTCCTGCAAGGAGAAGGGGTTGTTGTGTGTGTGCGTGCGTGCGTGCGTGCATGCGTGTGTGCGTGCGTATGTGCATGCATGCGTGAATGCGTGTGTCTCCGTCTGGTATTGCATCTAAAATACTGATCTTAATTGGTTTCAAATTTTAACACAACAAAGCAACATAACCTAAACAGGGATTTCCAGAAGTTGTCTGTGATCTGGACAAAGCCCCAGGATCCAGATTGGATACAAATTTTAATCTATGGACAACTCGGAAACTACTGGTTTGATTTTTAACAAAGGAGAGGGTGCGATCATGCATTAAGATTTAACAAATTTGGATGTGTGAAAATTTATTTTTAAAATGCTGTATTGTGAGAGAAATGATAGGGCAGTCTCGGCAGTGGTTTACAATCTCTGATTACTCTTGTTCATAATGTTATCTATCAAGCATCAAGTCCTCGACAACATCATTGTGCTTTAAAAATTGGATCTACCTGTCGATGGAAAGTAAGTGATAACTAGATTGCTTGGTCGATGATGCATTATAGCAGAACCCATGTTCACCACCTTGACCTCTTTACCCCATCCCATCCCTGGGGGCGGAGCCAAATGTAAATGCCCTCTTGCACTCCATAATCACCGACCAAATTTGTTTGAATTCCACTCCATAATCATCTACCAAATTTGTTTGAATTCCAACCACTGATTTTGGAAGAGTGCATTACACAGAGACTGCATTACTCAGAGGCTGGCGTGGATTGTTGTAAAAAATCTGTCCAGCTGTCATACGGGGAAATAATCTGTGAGAGCCGGAGTTAAATATTAACATGAGCCAGAGGCTAGTAGACATTGACTAGACTAGGACAATTAGTAACTGACCAGCCCAATGGTAACAATTTGATATGTCAACCCTTTAATGGTCAAGGTGGCTAAAAAATGCCATTGCTGGGGATCTTCAGAAATGTCGATATTCAGAGCGAGAAAAAACTATCTTTTAATTTACCACTAGAATGACTGGCTCGGTAAGTGAGCCAGTCATTCCAGTGTTAAAATTTCAAAGATAGTCTTCCCTTGGTCTACAAAGAAAATTTGAAGGCCTAAAGTAGATTCTAGTAATCACTAGTCCTGCTAAAGACATGTACCCCACCCCCCCTGGTTGGAGACAGGAAATTTACAATTATATGGGCAACCCACATCAAATTCCTTTGAATTCCACACAACAGTTTGGGAGGTGATAGCTTGACGGATAGTTTTTAGGATATTTGACCTTTGGACCCCACCCCCTGATGCACAGGGGCGGAACCAGATCTAAATGTTGTCTTGCAAAGCTCAATGGATATTTGGCCTTTGGGCCCCACCCCCTGATGCACAGGGGGCAGAACCAGATCTAAATGTTGTCTTGCAAAGCTCAATCATGGGTAACCCACATACCAAATTTGGTTGAATTCCATCCACATGTTTGGGAGGGATAGCATGATGGACCGACAGATAGGTAGATGGAGGCGATTATAATATCCCCATTTTTTCAAAACATGGAAATCATGAAAGGACCCAAGGCGATAAGATACAGGTAGGTAATTAATTAAAAATCTTTATATAAAAATGTAAATTTCTTTCAGATTGAGAAATTAGCCTACTACCATCATTGGCCATGGCACAGTGTTTCCAGGATTTGTCAGTGAAAGGGCTAAACATAGCAAAGACTGGAATTGACAAGTGGCCATGGCAGAAATTTAGATTTTCTAATAGATGAATCCACTTTTAGCTCTGCCCCATCTCTAGGTAAGCTCCATCCATGATTTGCACGTGTTGCGATCAGTTTATACACTTTGAATCCTAAATTCCCAATTCCATGATAACTATAGATACAGCTAACCTGTTAAATATTTTGAAACTAGTTTGACCGGGGTCAGTTTTCAATTATTCAACAGAATGTTTATTAAATAGTAAAGACATACAATTCATACAACTGACAGACTTAAAAGTTCATGATGGACTTAGCTATGTCATTCAATACATATTTTGATTGTGATGTCAGCTTACATGTGATGTAATTCATTATGATGTCATATACTTGGGTGACAGATTGGATTCATCTATTATTTAACCCTTTCTCATTTTCACCGACATATCCCTGAAAAATTGATGCTTACGATATAAAATTTATTCTATTGAATATTTTGAAATTAATTTGACTGAAAGCCATTGCTGTCAAACTAATTTTAAAATATTCACCAGTTTTCCTTTATGGTACCATTAAAATGAGATATGGGGAATTCATCGGGAAAAGGTGAATCTTGCTCGTGTACAGATTTATGTTGTATATCTCACTGCCGTCGAATCATATTTGCGTCGTTCTTGGCTGATTGATTGCGATGGAGCCTAGTGTCTCCGAATCCATAATCATATTAGTAATTTACATTAACAATTTTGATTGATCTACCAAAAGGTTTTGGAGATGGATGGATAGACAGATGAATGGAGGCAATTGCAATATCCCAGCAGTCTTATTTTACACAGATCACCAAATTTTTCTCTTTATAAAATCCATGTTAGTAAATCCATCCGCCTACTTAGCAGGAGAAAGTGTCTAATTTTTTTTTATGCCATTGTCCGCTCGCCTGAAAAAAATAGGAACAATACATTAGAAATAGGCAAATTCTAAGAGTTATATTAAGACTTTAACAATCAAATATTTTCATGAAAGTGCCCATATGTAGACCAAGAGCAAGTCATTCCAGTGATACATTTTCAAAAATAATCTTACTTTGCTCGGAAAATTTACATTTTCCTAGACAACTGCAGCAGTTTTGGTCTGACTAAAATGTTGGATGGTTAACAATATACATGTATGGCGCAGGGTCATAGGGATATATAGTCCGAGTCTGCTCTGACTCAACCCACCCCTGTGACAGATATTTGGACAGACTGTCAGTCTGTCCAAATATCTGTCACAGGGGCAGGTTGAGTCAGAGCAGACTCGGACTAAGGGATATACTGGTAAACATTATGACCCGACAACGGCTACACCGCCCTCAGAAATGAATAGTATAATAATTGGTGGGCATATATAGTCCGAGGGAGTATGACTACTAGTTACTGGATTAACCTTTTCAATCGACAAGAGGGAATAATAAATTTGTTACGAATGTTTCAAAATTCTGTTGAATATTTTGAAACTAATTTAACTGGTAACTGGCTAAGGCAGCACCAGCTTCACATTGGATTCAAAATATTCGACATCTTACATTTATAATGACTGTAAACGTGAAGTTCTGGAATTTCAAGTTCAAATGGTACAATTGTTTTAATTTTGGGCACACTTCCATGATAGTGCAAGTTTATTTCAGGGCCCCGGTTCTCTATATCTTTGATCAGAGGATACTGGCCACACAGTAAATGGTGATAGAATGTTTATAACCAGGGCAATAGTGAAATATTTGTTTTCTAAGGAATTATTTATGAGTTCCAGTCATCAATGATTATTAGTAAATGTGCTGTTACTTCTAAGTTTTCAGATACTCAATGACTAATTTAACTGAGAAAGTTATAGATTGTGGTAAGAGAGCAGCAGAACCAATAATATATAAATCCATTTCCTTTACCTCTGGTCGCGAAATAACAATAAGGTTATAGATAAATAATCCGATAAGCTCAATCATCGATGCGTGTCTTTGTTTACAATTTCCAAGAAAACTTACTCTTCAAATTAGCGTCAGTAATACAGCCAAGTTGATATGCGAAAGTTGTCAAATAAGCGGCATCCCACTTCCCGATTGGCAATATCGTTAATCTAGTCATCTGTCTACTTTTTAGTTTGTGGTGCACAAGAAATATACATAGATTAACATATTTGAACACACAAATGTTACTATTTTGCAAAACAGCTGATCGTGTTACCATCTTGCTGGGAATATTAATATTAATGTATTCCCGACCAATCAGACGCATCAATCGTATAGCACGTGATACGGGTAATGAGCTTGGTACTCGTATATTAGATATGGGTACAATTCTACAAATTCCTCTCATTCTCTCACAATCTTTTACGATAAACGATTCCTATTGGAGATGCCACTATGAAAAAATGTCTGATGCTATAGAATCTTTGTGTTAAACATTCGCGTTCGCTTTTTAAATGGCTGATTGCAACCAGTAATGCTACATAACATAAAATTTGCCATTTATTCGCTGTCAATGCTGAGAAACCCTGGTATGTATTCGGTTATGTATAAAGGAATTATTCAACATTGAACGAGGCTTCCCCAAAAAATTTGGACCGGAATTTCGATGAATTTTACGGTACCATGGCATAATATAATTGTCATTTTCAAATCTTATCGGATGAAAACCTTGACGAAACGGTGGTACATGTATCTGTGAGTTTTAATACCATTGTGATTAAATTTATTAATGGCATTCGTGAAATATAAAAAAAAACCGATAAATTTTGCAAAAGTAGACCAATGTATTTATCCTAGAGGGGGTGTCCATTTTGATAGGTACGTTGACCAACTAAAATATAGTTTATTCATACAAGTTTTATATATACTAAAAGGAATTTTATTGCCCTTTCTAATGATATATAGTTTTTTATATAATGATCTGTTACTTTCCCAAAAATAGTTAATATAGTTGGCATGGTAATGCTGCGCCGCTATCATGCCACTACTGCCTATAGGCTAGGGTTCTAAGCAAGTTTCTAGCTTTTGGCTGTAGGCTTTCTATCACTTTTGTAAATTCTTGGTAGGGCTCAGAGGGTTAACAATGATTCAGTTCAATTGAAGGCAATCATACCATTGGTACCATTGGATATACTAGTCAACAACTCGATCGCTACGTATGCTAGTAAAAATAATTACAGAAATATCATTTCAATATAGTCAATAACCTTAGGATTAGTTTGTATTGGTAGCAATGGCCTTTATGTCAAATTACTTTCAGCATTAATTCAGTAATGCTATGTTCAGCAACTCTTTCACAGTAACAGATCTAATCTTTTATCAAATTTAGATAACCAGTTAGTGGTTCAATATTTTGAAAATAATTTACTTGGAAACTGTTGTTACATATTGTTAGGGTATTTTTCTGACTGATTATGAGAATTATTTAAACTGCTTACAGATATTTCATAAGGGGTTGTCAAGCTATTGATGCCTTGGATGCTGCTGTGACTGGGTGTGAGTGTGTGTGTACTAACTGAATGGAGAGTAGCAGCAGCAGCATACCAGAGCATTAGATTTAGGTCACAGACTGGCCAAGGCTATAGAGAAGATTATGTGTACTTTAAATACCTGAATATCTCTGATAATCTATGCTGTGTCCACTGACACGCCTTGTGGTCAACACAACACGCAGAGCGGAGATACGCAGAGTGGAGACACGCAAGAGAATCACAGGAGCACGCAAGTGTTTGAAACATGCATATTGCCCAAACCTATAAAAGGGCCAGGACAATATGATGGGGTGTTGGTAGGGGGGGTGGTCACAATTCATGGAACACTGACCGACCATGACACTTTGAACCACTAAGGTTTAAACATTGTTGTATATAGTTGTATATAAAGTAAACTGCACTACCAAATAATGAGTTTAGTAAAACATACAATTAGTTGGATTCTGTTGTTTTGTTTTAAAATGTTTGTGTTCTTGAAGTTAGACAGAAAACCCAACAATATCTTTCGGGGAAATTAATTGTAAAACTCTGAAGAGATTGTTTCTTGCACTATAAAGAAGTCAACATGCAGTGCTGGAAGGATTAAATTCATGTTTATAATCGTGGCTTTGAAGCCAGGTTTCTGGGAATTGAAAGTATGCTCTATTTTAAATATTAAACATTTAATGGTCAGAATTTGTCAAGAAAATCAAGATTTGTTCTTTATAAATGTCTTTATGCAGGCTAAGAGAAGACTGCTTTTGAAAATCTACCAATGGAATAATGGGATGGGTTATTGAGCCAGTCATTCTAGTGGTAAATTTTCAAAATAATTCCCCTCCTTGCCTGCAAGTGAACATTTCCTAAGGCAACTACAGACGCATATTTGGCTCGGCTTGACTGTTAAAGGTTTATATATTTTCTGTTTGTCGCGGAGTATGAATATAGTAGCTATGAATCAGTCTGTGCTGTCAGGATACCAAGCTATGGAGAATTACTATTCCACCATACCCAACCCCCCCCCCCCCCCCACACTAATTGCTAACCCAGTAACCTTCAAATTCATTCAAGAAAATTTCCACTCCTCTTAGAGAAAATAGCCATTTGCATACCAAGAGAAGTTATCAAGCCAGTCATTTCGGTGGTAAATGTTAAAAAATAGTCTTCTCTTGGTCAACAAATGTACATTTCTCAAGACCACTGCAGAAGCTGTATTTGGCCATCTTGCGTGTTAAAGGGTTAAGGCCATTATAAGCTCACATCATTATTGTTTTTCCTGTACAACCAGCCATGGCACACTGCGTAATTACCACAATTTGACATTTGTCCATAATGTAAATGGCTCATGATCACAATGAGCCATTTTAGGGATTTAGTTATTGTGTATGGCATTTTGATCAGCATCGTTGGAAGATGTTATTAAAAAGAAATGTCTTTCTACGTCACATTTTACGTTAAGTCCATCTTAAACGTTGAATGGTCAATGGACCTTTCTAGTTTTAGCTATGCCCCGTCCCCCTCTAACTACGCTCCACCCACACTTCACTATGTTGGGATTAATCCATCCCTGAATGCCCTGACTATCAATTTCCTGAAAACTATACAGTTAAGTTGTTGAATATTTTGTAACTAATTTGACTGGGTGATGCTGCTGCCTATAGCAGCAACAGCGTCCATTCAAATTAGTTTCAAAATATTCAACAGGATATTAAATATTAAATAGTAAAGACATACAATTCATACAACAATGCATATAGTCCGTCTTCATCTATGTGTTCATGACGTACTTATCTACATCATTCATGTTGTGATAATGACGTCATTCTGGAGTTCATTCTACACTTCACATACATAGTTGATTATGACATCATGTGATAGATGGATATAGTGGAAAGGTCCATACCATTAAATTTTTATAAAACATTCCCTCAGTGAAGTTTCATTTGCAGGCCAAAGTGTTTTAAACTTTTAACTTTGGAATGACCTGCTCGGTTGTCGTAAATTAACAAAATAGTGCCTGTGGCCTGCAAATGAACATTCCTTGTGACCACTGAAAAAGTCCAGTTTTGACCGGCTTGACCATTAAACCATTAACTGAGTGATTAATTGCCTTTACGCAGCAAAATCATCCACACAGAATAGTTCTGATTTAATCACACATGCTTCTAAGCAGAAAATATGGCACACACTATTATTGAAGCCCACATTATGACTAGAATAGCAGCGGAAACATGCACGCCTGATGCGGTTGCGGGCACACATGCATGCACGCACACATGCATAAACGCACCTAATGAAGTCCTAGCTTTAGGCAGCAACCACTTTCAAGCAGGTTGTTTTGAAAGATTCAGCATAACTTTTGGTCAAACTCACAAAAAAATGTGTGTTTACAGTATGTATGATTACTGTATTCTGCGGCTGTTTTGCAGTGGCTTTGAGGAATGTCCATTTGCCGTTCAAATGATGATTATTTTAATCCAATCAAATTAGTTTCAACAGAATGTTTATTAAATAGTAAAGACATGCAATTCGTACAACTTGTTGGACTATTAAGCATTTGTGACGGACTATATCGCGTCATTCATGACACAATTAATTATGGCATCAGCCTACATGTGACATAGTTGATTTGAATTATTATCACAAGACTTCATTTGGCTAATACACATCGATGGTTAAATGATTTTAGCTAATCACTAATGTTTCCAATACAGCAGAGGATCTTTCCACTGCCAGATTTGATTGTAATTATACAACTATATCAGAATATCTCCACCTTTGCAGGACAATACAAGATAATCTATCTTTCTATAGGCACGGGTACACATACGCACAATGTAACAAATTCACTCATTAATGGTTGAGATGGGTTAAAAGGGCCAAATATTTTGCAGACCAAATGAAGTTTAAGAATTTATCACTTAATAACTGACTCGGTTATCGAGCCATGCATTCGACTGCTATATGTGTGCTTTCAAAAATATTCTTCTTTTGGTTGCAAATGACCATTCATCAAGACCACTGCAGACGGTCAGCTCAACCATTAAAAATAGAAGGTTAAGTCTATGTAGATGACATCAGTCATGAATGGAGGAATCAAGTTTTAGCTATGCCCCGCCCATCTGTAGCTAAGCTTCACCCACGCTTTGCCTGTGTTGTGATAAATCGATCCCTGCACTCTCTGAATCTCAATTTCCAGAAAGCTATACATGTAAGCTGTTGAATATTTTGAAACTGTTTTAACTGGTTGCTGTTTCAAAATATTCAACAGAATGTTTATTAAATAGTAAAGACACAATTTGTACCACTTGACGGACTATTAAACATTTACGACGGACAAAATTGTGTCATTCTCACGTAATTAAGATTAAGACGTGAGCCTACATGTGACGGAGTTGATTATGGCGTCATACAGTTGTATGATTGACTGAGAAACTGGATTCCTCTATTGTCTAAATGGTTTTTTCACCATCTGAATGTAAATGCTTGTCAGAAATAATGAAATCTAGCTTGTACTAAAAGGTCAAAATACATTTGTTTAACAAATCAGATTTGGATACATGGTTACAGCTCTGTTGAAAGCAGCATAATGACATTGTGGTCACTGAGGCCAATGACTAAGGTCATGCATTGATAAATCATAGCACCATCCTTTCCATTTCCTATTACATATAGCTGAACTCAATATGAAATAAAGTAAGATTTGTGCCAAATTTCTGCACTTGATTAACCTTAGCACTCTGATGTCAAAATTCTATTTTTTATTGGTTCGACAGTGAAGAATCTGGTGTACATTTTTCAACGATTTGGCTGGATGATGCTGCTGTCTACCCCCACGACAGCACCATCTTCCACCAAATTTGCTGAAAAACAACCACCAGTTCATCTTTTAATTTAATTTCAAAGTTTTAAATGTTGACATCAGAATGGTAAGGGTTAATAATGTGCAGGTCATAGAGCTCTTTCTGTGTGTTTGCTTGCAGACATGCACTTCTAAATCATCCACCTCATGAGAACCATAGCCAGTGTTCATTTTGATAATGTCATTGCTTACACTAGCTTGCAGTTTGTGACAGCAAGAACGATGGATCTTTCCATTTTTAGCTCACCTGGCCTGAAAGGCCAAGTGAGCTTATGTCGTGGCACCCATCCGTCGTCCGTCCAATCATCCGTCAACTTTTCCTTTAAAACGACTTCTTCTCAAGAACCGCTGGGATGATTTCAATTATATTTGGCAAGAACCATCCTTAGAGGATAGGGATCCAAGTTTGTTCAAAACGAAGCCGACCAGCCAATTTGGCTGGTGGCCATCTTGGATTTTGGCGAATTTTTAGAAACGAAAAAATGACCTCCAGAACCGCTGAAGGGATCAGGCCCAAATTTGGCAGATGTGATTAGGGACTAAGAGCCAGTAAAGTTTGTTCAAGAGAAGTTGATCCATCAAAAAACATGGCCACCGTGGGCCAATCAAAATATAGCATGTTTGGTGGCCATATTGGATTTTTTTATCTGATGGACTTTGAGGCTGAAATTGTTTTTATATAGGTTTTTGGGTGTTCTGATTTGAAATTTGCAATTTTTGAAACTCAGATAAATGGTTTGGGGGCCCATCTTGTATCATTTTCCAGCCAAAAGCTCCCATACTAAAGCAAATGGGAAATTTAAAATGTCTTCTCAAGAACTACTGGGCCGATTTGAATTATATTTGGCAGGAAGCATCCTTAGGGTATAGGGATTCCATTTTCTTCAAACGAAGCTGATCGACCAATTTGGCCGCAGCCATCTTGAATTTCAGCTGATTTTTAGAAATGTCTTTAAAAATCTTCTCCAGAACCGTTTGAGGGATCAATTCAGACCTCATGGTGGCCATCTTGGATAACCTAATTTTTTCCAAAATGACTTCAGAATCACTGAGCGGATTGGGCCGAAATTTGGGAGATATGATTAGGCACTGAGTGCCATTAAAGTTTTTTCAAGGGAAGGCGCTATGTCAGAAACATGGCTGCAGTGGGCCGATCAAAATATAGCATGTTTGGTGGCCATATTGGACTTGCAAAAATGTCCACAAACTCATTTAGAAGACTACTAAACCACCCACCAACAATTGTGACAAAAATGCATAATGCTCCAGCTGAGTGACACAGGCACCTTGGGCCTCTTGTTTCCTATGCTCCGCCTATCTCTAGCTAAGCTCCACCCACACCTCGCTCGTGTAGGGATCGATTGATCTATGAACTCTGACTATCAATTTCCAGAAAACTATACTGGTAAGCTATTTAATATTTTGGAACTAATTTGACTTGGTGTTCTAGCTGCCTATGGCAGTAACAGCATCCTGTCAAATTAGTTTCAAAATATTCAACAGCATCTTTATTAAATAGTAGACATACAATTCGTACAATGTGTCATACTATTAAGAGTTAAAGACCGGCCAAATAAAATCATTTATGATGTAATGATTATGACATTATCCTACACGCTACTTAGCTGCTTATGACGTCATATGACGTTAGACTGATAGATGGATACTCTGGAAAGGTGACTCTCCATCAACATTCTCGTACGGAGCACATGCAGCGTCCTTCAACGTGTCTGATATTCGTTCCAGCATAACGAAGAAATAATAAACTTTAAATCTTTAATGGTCAAATTTAGTCACAAAAATTGTAATATTTGTTTAATGAATTTCCATTAGCAGGCCAAGAGAAGACTACTTTTGAAAACTTATGACTGGAATGACTTGCTCGGCTATTGAGCGTGCATTCTAGCGTTTACATGTTCAAAAATAAGTTTCTCTTGGCCTGCAAATAGACAGTTGCAGATACGGGTTTTAGCTGGCTTGACCATTAAATGGTTAAAATATTTATTTTGCATTGACGTTAATCTCTCTTCTCTGTTCATCTTTCAGTCATCTTATGGGGATTATATCTATAGTTATGCGTTGAAGAGTGTAGTTGGTCTCCTTGAACAAGAAGGTGCCTATCTCAATGCCTGCTTCTGGGTAAGTGGGCAATGGAGAATACATTTTCTTTTGTGTGTGTTTCAAATCGATGTCAAACTGAAATTTGAATTCCCAGTATCAAAATTTGCAGGTAATATTTTGAAACTTATTTGATTGGGCTGGGGTGGGGTGGGGGGAAGGTAGCCGGTGTGGTGAGCTGTTGCTGACAGCTCCCAGGCAAATTAGTTTCAAAATATTCAAAATATTCTTGTGACATCAGGTAACATGTGTTGTATTTGATAATGATGTCAGATACGTGAGTGACAGATCAGATTGCTCCATTATCTCGACCTTCACCTGCGAATGGCGGTGCTGATGGGTATGTTCAACTTGATAGTTGTGGTGATGGTAGTGGTGGGTGTGGTGATGGTGATGATTTTTGTGGTTTTGGTGATAGTTGTGATGGTAGTGATCTTGATGGTGGTTGTGATGTGGTGGTGATGGTTATTGTGATGATGATGCTGGTGGTGGTGGTGATGGTGGTTGTGGTAATTGTGGTGATGATGTTGGTGGTTGTGATGATGGTGGTGATGAAGGAGGTGGTTGTGGTGATGGTGGTTGTAATGATGGTGGTTATGATGGTGATGGTGGTTGTGGTGATGGTGGTTGTAGTGATGTGATAAGTGTGGTAATGATGGTGGTGCTGGTGGTTGTGGTGATGGGGGGTGTAGTGATGGTGATGATGGTTGTGGTGATGGTTGTGGTGATGGTGGTCGTAGTGATGGTGGTGGGTGTGGTGATGATTGTGGTGATGGTTGTTGTGATGATGGTGGTGGTTATGGTGATGGTGGTTATCATGGTTGGGGTGATGGTGCTGGTTGTGATGGTTGGAGTGATGGTGGTTGTGATGGTTGTGGTGATGGTGGTTGTGAGGATGGTGGTTCTGATGGTTGGGGTGATGGTGGCTGTAATGGTTGTGGTGATGGTGGTTGTGATGGTTGGGGTGATGGTGGTTGTGGGGGTGATGGTTGGGATGATGGTCGTTGTGATGGGGGGGGGGGTGATGGTTGTTGTGATGATTGTTGGGGGGGGGGGGGGGGTGGGGGGTGGTGGTGTTTGATGGTGGTTGGGATGATGGTGGCGGTGATAGATGTGCTGGATTAAGTCCAGTGAAAGGAACTGAAGATGATACAACTTGAAGTACACCAACTCTAGAGTGTTTCAAGTAATCTGTAAATTTATGTCAAGTAGTTCATTAGGAACTGGACTACACTCATTGGAGGTTTTAAGGCTAGCTGAATATGTACACTAGTAAAACGAGATAAGCCACCTGAGTACACCTGATGCTTGTCTTCGGTTGGAGGATGAAAGTCAGATGCCTGACACTGGTGCAGTGCCTCCTATTTATAGGCCATGGAACCCCGGCAAGGGTCCCTACCACACACATGCTCAGTTGCAGGGACCCTGAATCAAGGGTCCCCAGCTAATCAAGGGTCCTTAACTAAGAACAATCAGTGAGCATGTGCTCAGTGGTAGGGACCCTTGCCGGGGTTCCATGGCCTATAAATAGGAAGCACTGCACCACCAGTGTCAGGCATCTGAATTTTGTCCTCCAACCGAAGACAAGCGTCAAGTATACTTCAGCGACGTGGCTTATCACATTTTACTAGTTTAAATTAATCAGCAAAATATGGTAGGAGCCAATCCAGACAATCTGCAACAAGAGATACTCCTGCGCTCCATTTCAAAGCTAATTCTTCTCACAGAAGTAGCATAAGAAAGGGGCGATAGGTACCTTGCCCCACCCCACCCCCCTTCCCCTTCCAACATAGATGTAAGGGAAACAAAAGACTTCAAACTGAGTAGTCAGGGATGTCCAAAAAAAACTCCCCCATAGCTCAACACTTTACTTTCCCAAGACTTATGCAGGGGAAAGAGAGATTCAAGAGCAATACAGCAATACTTAACCTTAGGATGGAGCATGCTTCTTACTGCATTACCCAGGTTCTAAGAGGGGACCCATGTGCAAACATAAGCACTCCAATCAGGAGATGAAAAGGAAGCATACAGGATATATAATCTCCACACCATGGAGTCTCTAGGCACCAGCCATATGGTTAAAGAGCCATTAGCCATTAGCCAGTAGGCTGTCCCCCTACCCCCCCTGTTTCCTCCATCCAACGTTATAGATTCTTCAGCTGAATATGTAGTTGACACTTTTCAACATGCATGCTTTGTCAATTGTGTTGGCGGTCATCTTAAGCTGCTGGGCTGAAATCTTTGAAATTTTGCAACTATATTTTCATGTTTCTGTCTGAAATCTTTGGATTTCAGTCACAAACTGATGTTTGGAACTAAAATATCAGTGTATTTATTTGTATATTTTACCTCTTTGTTCCATATTAACCTTTTTACTCTTAAAAATTAAATTCTTTATGATATCAAACTTATTCTGTTGAAGATTTTAAATTTCAAAATATTAAACTGTTTTCCTGTATTATTGCCTTGAGAATGAGATATGGGGAATTCATCAGTGAAATGGTTTAAAAACAGACGTAGAACTTTCTTTATAGGATTTTGTGTATTCCTCATATGTAAAGACCTATGAACCTTATAACTGCTAATGCTTATATTGCTTATGCTGTTTGGTCCTTATAGAAATATTAAGCTTACTTAACCCTTTAACACTCAAATTCGTTCAAGAAAATTTCAATTTTCTAGAAAATGTCCAATTACAAATCAAAAGAAGACTATTTTTTGAAAATTTACCACTGGAATGACTGGCTCGGTTATCGAGCCAGTCATTCCAGTGGTAAATTTTCAAAAATAATCTCTTGGTCTGCAAATGGTCATTTCTCAAAACTATTGCAGAAGCCATTTTGGGCTGATATGAGCGTTAAAGAGTAAAATTAGATCATTGTCCATCACCACTCAATGCAACATTTTACTGAGATACTTGTATTTGAGAGTTGACACTGTTTATATGGAGTCCTAATTATTACAGTATAATATCATTGAGAGACATTTTGTCTTATAATTTCAGGGCCTATTTGCATTTGGACGTTTATTATCAATTCCCCTGGCTACCTGGCTAACATCTGCTTTCATGCTACTATGTAATATTGTAAGTAAAAGTTGAGTGTGCTAGTAGTGGTCGTGTTGGTGATGTCATTGCAAGGTGTGTGGCAGTGGTAGAGGATCGGGGGATTAGTGGACACGACAGGAGTGGTGGAGCCAGCGGTTGTGGTTCGGCGCTAGACAGCGTGTGTGTTTAGCACTAGGCGGCAATAGTGGACATTTGACAATGTTCATCTGATTGTCATTCTACACTGCAAGTGTTACTCAATTACCGGTCACATGCACATAAGGGAGATAAATCCTGTCTATGTTAAATAGCGATTTATGGGAAGTAAAAAAAACTATTTTTGAAAAATTGTCACTGAGAGTAGACTTGTTGAAACTCACAGAAATTGGGACTCTGCAATCAGAGACACTTGGAAATGTTGGAAAGTTGACTCGGAGCACACAAGTGGAAGCAAACTATAAACCCTGACCTATACCTATATTATACACACTGCTAAAACAACTACATCATGGCAACATCCCAAAATCCCTATCAAAATTATTGGATTTATTAAGCTTGCTTGATAGTTTATTAATGCAATGGATGGGATCTCCAGAAATCATTCAAGTTGCTAACTCAGCATCTCTCTCCCATGACCTGTTTTGGGATGCCGACCATCCAATCAGAGGTGGGCACCAATTCTTTATGATCCAAGGAATATTCTGGTGAATATTTTGAAAACTAGTTTTAATGAGAACTGTTGCTGCAC
Organism: Chaetoderma sp. LZ-2023a; assembly: GCA_034401795.1. Classification (NCBI taxonomy): domain Eukaryota; kingdom Metazoa; phylum Mollusca; class Caudofoveata; order Chaetodermatida; family Chaetodermatidae; genus Chaetoderma; species Chaetoderma sp. LZ-2023a. Next base: position 101,414,653 of record CM067371.1, read on the forward strand.
AGGTTCCACTCAAGGTAGTTTCAAATCTTCAACAACTTACTTCAATGGGTAAATTGTTAACCAATTTTAAAGCTGATTTGTCCAAACGATGCAAAAAATATTAGAATTCAATTTTGTCCTTACTTTAAATTTACTTACGTTTATGAGTGAACATGTTTTGTTGATACCTAGCTGGCATTATAGATTACCAATGTTGTGATGTGTTGACACTCTTTGAAGTATTCTAAAACAGACGAAGTACTATTAGCATATGGAAGCTTATTAAACTGCCCTGCCCCAAGGCAGTGAACTCAGTTTACTTGTATCGGCTGTGATACTGATCATCGGTCCACAAATCCTTAGAGAAATAAACCGCTTGAAATAATTTGTTTGTATGACGCACGGACCAACAAGTTGCTACCAAGTTCTTGGCTGACAAAGTCAGGTGAAAAAGTTTCTTTAATGTAGAGCAGTGTTCTATTTTCCAGCGGCGACCATATTAAAAAAGTGTACTTACGCACGCAAAAATGCGTAAATGTGGTGTAAGTAATAAAAAATGCCTAGAAGTCTCTTTGCCTACATTAGCTGAATATTTAGCTGCCTCTTTGTGAGTATAATGTAGTCAGGTCTTCTAAATAGGTCTGTGATTAGTTAGGCAGGTGCGTAAGTTAGGCACTCTTCGTGGACACACAGGTGACATGCAAGCTAACTTGCCGCTAGCGGTGTTTCTCATGGCATCTAAATTTTAGAGGTCCCAGAGACCCTGCAACATGGAAGTTCCCAGCTGAAATCTGTGGGTCTCAAACTGAAATCTGGTGTTCCCAAGCAATATTTCTCATAAAGATGGTATGCTGGACTTGGGCAAAGTAAAATTTATCATGGTGGTCCCATGCTAAATTTTGCAGATATATTTGTGCAAAAACATATAAGACTATGCTTAATATTACACAATCATACAAGATTTTCAGGAGTCCCATGGGAGGCACTGCTACTACTTTTTGGGGTCTCAAGCTGCAATATGGGGTATACACCCTCAAAAGGACCAGTGCATTAAGATTTGTTACAATTTCATATTAATAGAGGATTTGGAACAAGGTCCCATTTCATATCTGTACATGTATCTGAGTCTAAATTATCACATTGCATGACCTTTAGTGAATGCAATGGGATAATATTTGATGACGTTATTATAAATAGACGAGATTCTATTTAACATATAAACTGAAAACTTTTCCAATAAAATCTATCCCTGAAACCTGCTTGAATGCACCATTTTACGCTCTTCATTTTCGTCTCTGTGACACATCACTTACTAAGAGTTTGACCAATGCATCACAAAGAATAATCATGACAAACAAAACATTGTTATTTCAAACTTGAAATTACTTTTATTCCAACTTTTTAAATTTTTGCGTCTGTCATGCAAATTCACAAACGTAGTTTTTAACTGGGTAGTAGAATATTTATCACAAAATTTAAATCACCAACATAACATATCCCATCTTGCTTATACATTTTCATCATCATCATCATTAGAAAATTGTGGTGGTGATGGTTGGTTGTGATATGTTTTTAGGAAACATATGCACTGGCACAGTTCATGTGGGATTATAACGAGTTATCTAACCAAGGAAAATATTTCTTACGCGTTATCTAACCAAGGAAAATCTGAATATTACATGGGTGTTCATATCGAAAAATATGGAATGGACTGAAAACCTTGTTTGTATGATAAATATTATTATGTAATTATTGTTGAATTTCAGATCGGCTGCTGTGTCACTCTGTGCTTTATCTTATTACTAAGACATAACCGTATCATGATTTATCTTGGAACGTGCTTGTTTGGCCTTTTTCTCAGCAGTGTATCACCAACTGTACTCTCATTGGCTGAACAGTATATCCATGTCACACGTAAGCTTCGATTTATTTCTGTAAATATTATATATACCATTAAAATACATTCATGTGAATGGACTGTGAAGATATTAAGACCTTTTAATGGTAAAGCTGGCTAATATGGCTTCAGCAGTGATACTAATGTTATGTTCAGAAATACCCATCTACAAGGGCATTGTGGAGGACATTTTAGAAATGTTGTCACAGTCACTTTAATAATTGCTTGGTTGCAGAGCCAGTGATTCGAGCCATAAGTTTTAAAAATAATCTCATTTGATTGAAGTACACATTCTTTCTGATCAGCAGTGCTCACCATACAGGCCAGTCCAAATTGAAAATGTGCGCAACTCATTTCAGGGTTAAGCTAATTTGTTTCAAGTAACTCATTTTGTTTTACGTAAACCATTTTTGTCTCGCCTGTGAAGCAGAAAGCGAGACATATGTATCACTTTTGTGATGGAGACGACAGCCTTCACTTCAAGAGTATACTTACCTTCCTAATACTCTTTGATATTGCTAAATATTGGCTTTCACTCAATAAACACTCAGATTAAAACAGTTAAGTGCCCCTACTGGGCAGGGAGTCAGAGGGCAGTCCGGCGGATGCCAGCCCCACAACCGCGCATGCGCAGACTAGCACTTCCTCTTTGCTAATTTATTGGCAGAGTGTGTACACATGCTTTTGTGCTCAAAGCTTTTTCAAGTCTTTTTAAGCAATTAGTAGAAGTCTAGAACACATGTAGAGATGGCAGATAGGATTACTTCGCCGGAGGAGGGCTTAGGATCTATCCATCAGGTGACTTCTATTATATTTTAGCGAGTTTTTCCCGGTGTAATGTGTTTCCGGGACTCGCATTTATCGTGATAAGTGCCTAGTATAGTTGTTTTATTTCAACATGGCGCTATATAATGCTAATCTCTCTTTGTGTTTAATAATAATAATAATAATAATCTTTATTTAATGAGGGTAAACAACGTCAGTAAAATCTGATCTTCCCGAGGCCCTCAGAAAGAATGCACACATATGCATACACACTCACGCGCACAGACAAACTGACAGAGAAAAACACTGCATGTACACTTACACACAAATCATACTATGTACAAATATATACAACATATTACAAGTACAAATAGTCAGTTATCAGTCAAAAGTTTACATACATGTATTTTATCCTGTGTTCAAATGATATACAATTATTAGAATGCTAGCTATTTATTTATTTAATTTTTTTTTTTTTTGAAAGCAGCGTGGGTGTCACTGCTAAACAAACTTTAAATCATGTCATCATAAACATACTTAGCTGGCTTTATACCTATGCCCTTGGAATTCAGTGTAATGGCTCTGAGTTTATTACTTTATCATTACATTTGATTTATATATTCCTGAAGATTGGATTTGAAAGGCATTAAAGTAGTAGACTGTGTAACAGTTGAGGGTAGAGAATTCCACAGTTGTGGGGCTGCATGTGTAAAGCTTTTCTTTCCATAATCTTTATGTAAACTTTATGTCCACATGTATCTGTCTGGATATGTATGGGACATCACATCAACTGAGGGTTTGTTTCTCTCCACCGAGGTTCCATTTCCTACTAATACTGTTAGGTTATCTAACCAAAAAGTCTCTGTCCAGTGACTCGGAGGCCTCGTAAGAAGGTCTTCTCACTTTGCCCTCTTGATCCATTTCCCTTTCCCCCTAAGGTGGAGAGAGTTAAGAGGTCATAGTCTTGGTGGAGTATTCCAGTTCATCAGATTGGATGGTTTGTCTATACAAAGAATCAGGTATTCTAGTTAATCTTCTTCTTTTCGATCGCTGGTATCACACTTGGAGAGCCGTTCTCAAGATGAAATCTGTTTCTAGTTAATGATATGAGGTGATAATAATTATGTAAACTTTTGCCAGTATTATCATTGTGTATCTGATGTTTGTGTAGCCTGAATATCTATCCTCCTTAGTTAGATGTTCTGGATATGAATACAATTCGTCCTTACACCTGGATGTTTGTTTCGGATCAATTTAATTTCTTTCTTGAAATTATGACGTCATAATCAGCCTTGCACTTTATTAACATTTAAAGTTTTGTCCAACGGTGGTTTCTCATATTGATAAGTGATCTTTATGATCATTTCTTCCTCTCTTATTTTGGTTTTGAGTTTCTAACCTTAACTAAAATACTCATTGTCCTCGTCTTCTGCCCTGTTTCAGAGACCTGGTTGTCCATCCTGTGGTCGCTTCTTAAAGGAGAAGTTCATCCCTCACCTGTGCTTCCAATGTTGTCCTTGTGGACCATTACTTAAGTGTGATGTATGCAAGCAGTGGGGGGGGGGGGGGGGCGAACTAATGAATGAGTTCTTATCTTTACAGGCAAAGGATAAGGTCGGGGAGGAGGAGAGGAAGATGAAACGAGAGGTAGCAGGTAAAAAAGGGTAAGAGGAAGGCCTCGTCCTCAGTGGACATGGAGGCCTTCCGTAGTGAGATGTTGGGAGAGATGAAGAGGACAATTAAGGATTTGGTTCCACAGTTGTTCCGTAGCATGCTTCCTGGATCAAATCCTTTGTTGTCCTCTTCTTCTTCTTCAGAGCAGATAATCCCCGCCTCTGAATCTAGTTTCCTTAGGCCGTTACCAATTTTTGACGATTCAGAGGTGGCCCCATTAGAGGAGGCATTCCACGACATTGGCAGCAGGCTTGCCATGCCGGTGGTCCGTGGACGGTTGTCGCTGGAACCTGCTGGCTGCTTATCAGCCCAGGGTTATCCGCACACCGCAGGTGCCAGTACCTCCTATGGCACCTTTCCTGGCCAGTCCGGTTTAGCTCTCTTTGCTGACCCGGAGTCTAATCTTTCTGGCCAGGAAGAAGAGGATTATCTGCTGGGTTCCCCTTCTGATGCCGTGGCCATGGATTTTGACGTCTTTGCACCCCTCGCGGGGAATACAGGCGACATTGTCCACGGTTCTACTCATGCAGGAGTAGAATTCACGGCTCAGAAGGTGGCCCTGGTTGGATCTGATGGCCAGTTGTTCCGCATACCTCGGCTTGCCGAGAGTATTGCTGGTTATGGCCGGGGCCGTGGTGTGGCGGTAACCGCCCCATGCTCTACCACGGCGCCTGCTCCTGGACAAGCCAGTCAGATTAACATGCCTGCTCTTTCGGGCCCGCATGCTTTCTCTGGCTTGCCAAGAGTGTCAGGCTATCCAACTTCAAGCTCGACTGCGTTTGCTCAGGAGGAAGACGAAGGCCCTCGTCTAGTAGAGCTTTCGCAGTTAGCCACGGAGGAGGATTGGTCAGGCGCTTGTCAATGGCTGATAAGCGTCAGGCCAGACCTGCCCGTGGAACAGTCGGCTAGCCAGCGAGACCACCGGCCGTGGTTAGCTGGTAAGTCGACTGTTAGCGCCATGCCATCTCTGCCGCTAGCAGAGCATATCGTTGATATGTTCTCGGCGGCGGAGACGTCCATTCGCCTTGATGGCCAAGGTTGCAAGGCGCTGCCGCATCGTACCTGTGGAGTATCAGAGGTACGGTGTGGTACCTAAGCCCAGCGTTGATGACCGCGCGGCTTTAGGTGAAGATACGCGGCCAGGCTCCCGTTCTGACACAAGAGCCCTGTGTTCGAACGGCCTGCGTTCGGCCAATACCACGTTGCGTGATGCGGAGGAGAGTGGGAGAGCGTCTATTGCGGCGCTTTCTCATGTCTCCCAGCTGTTGCAGGGGGTAGTGACAGCATCCGCATCATGCCAGCCGAGCCCGATCACAGTCCAGAGAGCCATCCAGGATGGTATCAACCTGGCTCTGGATTGTATGACTCGGGCTGTGACCAGAAGTGTCCGGGCGAGGCGCACATTTGCGTTGGATAACCTGTGCCCATCCCAGGACCTGTACAATAGGCTTCTGTGTATGCCTATGGCAGTTCCTGGTCTCTTTGGAGGTGAGGGATGTAAGCACCTCCAGGAGACGGTCACTCTGGTCAACAACCAGAGGGCGCTGCGCGAACAGTTTGAGGTGCTCCGTAGGGAGCGCGTTCGTGCTGCACCCCCTGCGTACCATCCCCTGCAGGCTCGAGGTGGAGGTGGCTATGTCAGAGGCCAGCCACCAGCGCAACCTCGGCCACGTGCGATTCGGCCAGCAGTGAGGGTGGGTGGGTGCAGGCACCTCAAGCACAGCCAGCCAGGCAGCCACCCGCACACCGAGGTGCGCGCAGTGCTGGTCATGGCACGCGAGGATCTGGTCATGGTAATCGTGCCTGATGGGCCGGTTACCACGGTGAGAACCACTCCAGTGTTTCTGGCAAAGGAGACAGTGCCACTCTTGCACTCCTTATGTCCACCTCTCTCCCTAGGTGGTCCAGTGGGGGGGGTGGGGGGTGGGGGGGGTGGTTGGCCCGCCACAAGCAAGAGTGGGAACGGTTGACTCAGGACCGTTTAGTCTTGCGATGGCTTTCAGTCGGGTATCATCCCGATTGGATGACAGGCCCACCATCGCGACTGTCTCTGGTGCCAATCTGGACTCAAATTCTGAGAGATCCAGATCAAAGGTTGTGTATAGAGGAGGAAATAAACTCCCTCATACAAAAAGGAGCAATTCAGCCGGCACAAAAGTGTCCGGGCTTCTATTCAACCATGTTCTTAGTGACAAAAAACACCGGAGGGTGGAGGCCAATTCTCAACCTCAAGCAAGTCGGTGTTGGCGGGGTTGCAGAGGGGAATGTGGACAGCTTCAATAGATTTGGAGGATGCTTATTTCCACATCCCCATAGCGAGGAGTTTCCGTCGCTTGATTGAGATTTGCATTCCAGGGCAGACAGTGGGAATTCAGGGTGTTACCCTGCGGAATTTCCATGGCTCCTCGCGTTTTCACCAGAGTGGTTCTTGCGATTATGGCATACCTCCGCAGGAGAAGCATAGCAGTCCACATGTACATAGACGACTGGCTGTTAAAAGCACACACCCAGGAAAGTTTATCGGCGAATCTGGAGATAGTTTTGAAAACTCTCACAGACTTAGGCTGGATAATCAATTTCCAAAAATCAGAGCTGACTCCATCCCAGAAGTTTGTTTACCTGGGGATGTTCTTCGATCTAGAGACAGGATATGTTTATCCTACTCAGGAGAGGGTGCAGACACTCATCTCAGTAATACAGTCAGTGTGCAACAGTCGTCATGTCCTGGCACGGGTTTACTTGAGAATACTGGGGTTGATGGTTTCTCTGGAACCAGTCATTCCTCAGGCGGCCTTACGCAGGCGGCCGATCCAGTTATTTCTCATGATGCAATGGACCCAGAGTACAGGTTCACTGGACTCAAACGTGTCAGTGTTGGAGCCTCTAATTCACCACCTTCAATGGTGGTTGAAGACAGAGAATCTCTTGGCGGGGGTTATGCTAACCCCTCCTCACCCTCAAGTAACTGTGTATAGAGATGCATTGATGGAGGGGTGGGGGGCTTGCCTGGAAGAATCCACGATATCATGGCTTTGGAATCTGGAACAGTCAAAGGAACATATCAGTCTACTGGAGTTAAGAGCAGTAGTCCTGGGCCTGGAACATTTCTTACGGAAAGTTCAGGGCAAGAGTGTTCTTATTCGATCAGACAACTCAACAGTATTGACTTACATAAACCGCCAGTGCGGAACGAAGTCGCCCAGTCTCTGTATGATGACATGGAGACTGCTTTGTTGGTGCCTGGATCACAGGATTACCGTGAAAGCAGTTCATATTCCGGGAAGGTTAAATCTGCTAGCAGACTCATTGAGCCGAAGGATGAGTGTTTTACTGACGGAATGGCAACTAAATAAATGTGTGGCGGATCGTCTGTTAGACCATTGGGGGAAACCCAACATCGATTTGTTCGCAACGAAGAAGAATGCGAAGATGATGACGTATGTCTCTCCAATTCCAGATCCAAGCGCTTTCGCAACAGATGCGTTAGCTATCAGCTGGGTGGGAATGTATGCATTCCCTCCAGCAATCCTGATTCCAAAAATTCTTCAGAAAATCAGACAGGAGGAGTGCCAAGTGCTTCTGATCGCCCCAAATTGGCCAAGCCGATCATGGTATACGGATCTGCTGGACTTTCTGGTCTGCAATCCGGTTCCTCTGCCTCTGATGGATGACATTATCTTCCAGGGCAAGGCCCTTCACAACAATCCATCAATGTTCAGATTGACTGCATGGATGTTGTCAAGGAATCTAGAATTAAGGAAGGCTTTTCTGAGCAAACAGCCATGTTTATGGCTAAAGCCAGGAGGGGGTCAACCTCCAGAGCATATAATTATAAAATCAACGGATTTGCAGAATGGTGCTCAAAAAGATGTATTGATCCAATGGATTCATCTATTCAGGTAGTAGCTGATTTCCTCTGTCACCTGTATGATGCCTATAGCCTCAAGCCTAACTCTATTGCTGGTTATAAATCAGCTTTAATGACTGTTATCCCTTGCTTGGCTAATAGGGGGAGTGATGAAGTAAGTACATTAAATGTATTAATTAAAGGCATGGGCAATCTAAGACCAAGGAATCCCCCTGTGATTCCATCTTGGAGTTTATCTGTAGTGCTTCAGGTACTAGGTGATAAGCCTTTTGAACCACTTAGTTCCATTTCTATGAAAATGTTGACTCTTAAAACTGTATTTTTAATTGTTGCTGCCTCGGCTAGGCATAGGAGTGAAATTCATGCCTTATCAGCCGAGGAAGACCGTTTCGTGGTTACAGGGAAAGGCCTTAAGCTTCTTTCTACCTAGGATTAATTTCTTGGCTAAGAATCAGTCTTTGAAATATCCAGATCAACCAATTTTTTTGCCAGCTTTAACTAGATATGATCCTAATTCTAAAGCATGGTGTCCCGTCCTAGCACTGATCTGGTACAAACAACGTACTCAGGAGTGGCGGACGGACCAGTCAGCGTTATGGTTGTCATATATTGAACCCCATGGCAGGGCGTCTAAGGACACCATTTCCAGGTGGATTGTAGAATGTATTCAATTTTGTCATAAATCCGCCACCGGTAAACAAGTTGACATGGCCAAGGCTCACAGTGTCCGGGGCGTAGTGACTTCCACTGCCCTATTTAATGGGGTCACTGTGGATGACATTATGTCAGTTGCTCAGTGGCACTGTGAGTCAAGTTTTACAGACCATTATCTCCGTGACACCTCTAATCCTCTCGCCTTATCGATTTTGAAAAAATAATCAGGTGTACTTTTTTGATGAGGCTTCCTCATTACTTGTATATATCACAATTAATTAATGGGAACAACCACTTTTTGGGACTGCATCAGCCTTCACCACTGGGAAGATGATGTCAGCAGCCAAGTTCAACAAGGTCTGTCTTGTTTATGTGTTGTTCATTGTTAATTGTATTGTCACGTGACCCTTTGTTATTAAAATGGTGATTGTATGTGTTTTTATGTGGTTCATTATTGAGAGTATACGAAAATGGAGCTTTTTCGTCTCTTTTCCTATAGTACATGGCACTTGTACGTAGAGAGCGTATGGGATATTGAGGTCATTCGAGTCTTCCTCCCAGGAAGGGGGGGGGGGGGGGTGACCCGCACATATGACATTCGGTCATCTCTCATCCATCGGTTTGTGTTAGCCGATGTTTATCAAATCCTGACTGTTTCAGTGCCTTAAACACAGAAAAGCGCATAGGGAAGAGCTGGTCTTTTGACCTCGCCTCCCTCCCGCCGAATTCCCTGTCGAATTCTGGCAATATCAAAGAGTATTAGGGAGGTAAGTATACTCTTAAAGTGAAATAAACGAAATCATGGATTTCTTTTTTCACGAGAGAGTTGATACTTACCTCCCTAATACGGACCCGGCCTCTCCACCCCACAGAGGCTCGGTCTTCAGGCTCTTGTTAGTAGCATGTGTCAGCCAATAAATTAGTCAGAGGAAGTGCTAGTGTGCGCATGCGCGGTGTTGGGGCTGGCATCCGCCGGACTGCCCTCTGACTCCTTGCCCAGTAGGGGCACCTAATTGTTTTAATCTGAGTGTTTATTGAGTGAAAGCCGATATTTAGCGATATCAAAGAGTATTAGGGAGGTAAGTATCAACTCTCTCGTGAAAAAAGAAATCCGTGATTTCGTTTAGTCAACAATGTTGTTTTTGCGTTTAACAAAACCTCAGCTTATATTTCAGGATCAGTTAATCCTATTGCAACTACGCATGAATATGTGATTGCCTATACTGTTAGGAAGCAGCATCACGATAATGATGTCAAAGGTCAAGGTCACTGTGACATTATACAAAACTCTGTTTTTCAATGTTAAATCTTTGCGTTTAGCAAAACTTCTCGACTTATCTTTCAGGACTGGTTAATCCTATTGAAGCTAAACATGGATACCTTGTTACCTATAATGTTAGGAAACAGCATTCTACTTCGAATAATACTTACCAGATGTACTATTATGATAATGTCTATTATCTAGTCTAGCTCAAAATAAACAATTAAAAACTCCGCACTCTGCTGGTCCAGCCCATACTGTGTCCGGGAATACCATAGCCGCAGGTACCGAGTCAATTCCCAATCACAGTCAGATTCGTCTATTTTGCGACTTGAGAAAGTCACGTTTTTTCTAGCTCTTAAAATTTTCAATTTTAAACGAATTTAAGCGTTGTTGGAGTACGTTATTGCTGGCTTCATGGAAGACAAAGGGAAATCATCACAGGGGCAGGTTCTATGAATCTAGAATTTATACATTCGTGCCATAATGACTGTTTGAAATTTCCTTAAATTGGCACATTATTCTAAAATGGTAGCCATTGTTGGAGTCGCTCGGTACCCGTTAACTTATTAGTCTTAATCCGGGTACTCGGTTCTTTTCTCTTGCGACTCGGTTCCTTCTAAGATGGATGCGCTCTTAGCCAAGATGGCGGCGCCCATGATGTTTATTTCGCTTGGCTTCGCGTATCTATGCACTCTGTTTATGCCGATTTTTTAGCTTTGCTTCATTGTCGAGGGTGTTTGTAGCGATCGGCATTTAATTCTTGGCTGTATTAATGTTAGTTAACTTCCAAGTTGTGTTTATTAAATTTCACTTAAAAAAGTTTCAAATATTTTCCTGCCTATGGCTTGATTATCATTAATTTAAGAGAAAGTTAATGTTTTCTAAGTAATTCATTTTACAATCAAGTCAATTGTGCATATTGCTCGTCATCGTTTGTCATGTGCAGCATTTTAATTCTTCTCTGTGTTCGCAGAAAGCCAAGAACCAGGACACATTGTGCCAGAAGTGCAACAGGTTCATGAAGCGGAAGTATTCAGGCCATCATTGTGTGGCCTGCGCTAAGTGCAAGGTTGGAAGTCCCTGTGATGTGTGCGCCAAGTGGTCGTCGGAGATGGTGGCGGAATTCGATCGTGATCGACGTGCGCACTTGGAGAGGATTGCGAGGGACAAGGCGGCCAAGCTGGATCAGGCGTCACTGAGAGGACTGGAAGGTCGTCTGAATGATCGCATGGATTCAGCACTGGGCGTATTGGCGGCCCAGTTCAAGGCAATGTTCGAGTCATTGCAGTCCACTGTCCCGACGATGCAGGCTGGTGCAGGGCAACATTTAGGTGGTCCGGCTAGTTCTGCAGAGAGACGAGCACCTGTCCCTTCTCTGTCTTTGGCTCAAGAGCCGACGGTGGAGGAGGAAGATCTTCTTCTGATGGAAGATTCCAGCATGCCGGATATCTCATTGACGGCTATGCCCAGTACATCCCAGGGATCTCCCTCGGGTTTTGTACGGGTCTGCCAAGCGGATGGTGATGTCGACGTTCCGTCGGGCATTTTCCATCCGGATTTCGTGCAACCCGCGTTGTCGGTGGAGCCATTTTCACATCAAGAGTATACTTACCTCCCTAATACTTTTGATATTGCTAAATATTGGCTTTCACTCAATAAAACACTCAGATTAAAAACAGTTAGGTGCCCCTACTGGGCAGGTAGTCAGAGGTAGTCCGGCGGATGCCAGCCCCACCACCGCGCATGCGCCGACTACTACTTCCTCTTTGCTAATTTATTGGCAAAGGATTCACATGCGCTTGCAGTTATCTACAAGTTTTCTACACGTTTGAGCCTATTTTCACGTCTGTTGAGTTCAATTCTATTGAGGAAAGATGTCAGAGAGAACGAATTCACCAGAGGAGGGGACTGGAGCTCTTTATCAGGTGATTTCAATGATATTCTAGCGAGTTTTTTCCCCGGTGTAATGTGTTTCAGGGACTCGCGCTTACCGTGATAGCACCTGTTTGAGTTGGGTTTTTCCAACATGGTGCTTTATAAGACTAAATTCTCTTTGTGTTTATGTCCACAGGTATCAGTTTGGATTATTGGTGGACTTCTCAGCACAGGAGGGTTTGTTTCTCTCCACCACGGTTCCATTTCCTACTAATACTGTTAGGTTATCTAACCAAAAAGTCTATGTTCAGTGAGTTGGAGGCTTACTATAAAGGTCTTCTCACTTTGCCCTCTTGATCCAATTCCTTCCCCCAAGGTGGAGAGAGTGAAGAGGCGTAGTCTTGGTGGAGTGCTCCAGTGCATCACGGTGGATGGTTTGTCTATACATGGTGTCAGGTATCTAATTAATGATATGAGGTAATATGAATTATTTGAAAAAATAAAGACTGTTTTTTTACCATTGTTATCATTCTGTATCTGATGATGTGTAGTCTGAATATCCTTTTGCGGATGTTCTAGTGATGAATACAATTCGTCCTTGCACTTGGATGATTGTTGCGGACCGATTAATTTCTGTTAAGGGATTGATGACGTCATAATCGGCCTTGCTCTTTATTAACATTTAAAGTTTTGTCCAACGCTGGTTTCTTCTTGATTAGTGATCTTTATGATCCTGTCCCTCTCTTTTAGTTTGGTTTTGAGTTTTCTAACCGTAACTATCTTGCTCATTGTCCTCGTCCTTTGTCCTGTTTCAGAGACCTGGTTGCCCGTCCTGTGGTCGGTTTTTAAAGGACCGTTTTGCACCGCATTTGTGTTTTAGCTGCAGTCCCTGTGGACCGTTGCTAAAATGCGATGTCTGTAAGCAGTGGGGGGGGGGGGGGGTGAGCTAATGGCTGATTTTTTGTCGTTACAGGCAAGGGAGAAGGTGATGGAAGAGGAGAGGAAGGCGAAGAAGGAGGGTGGTAAGAAAGGTAAGAGGAAGGCCTCTGAATCCGAGTTCCATAGGTCCGAGGGGGATTCAGAGGTGGCCCCGTTGATGGGGCCGGTCCACGACCCTGGCAGCAGGCTTGGTGCCGCGCCGAGGGGCCGTGGACAACGGTTGTTGCTGGGACCCGCGGTCTGCTCATCAGACCCTGGGTATCCGCGCGCCGCGGGTGTCAAAGCCTCCTATGGAACCTTCCCTGGCCAGTCCGGGTTAGCTCTCTTTGCTGACCCGGAGCCTAACCTTTCTGGCCAGGAGGAAGAGGATTTCCTGCTAGGGTCGCCGTCTGGGGACGTGGCCATGGAGTACGACGTCTGTGCACCCCTCGCGGGGAATACAGGCGACGTGTTCCATGGTTCTACTCACGCAGGAGTAGAATTCACGGTCCAGAAGGTGACCCTGGGCGGTGCTGATGGCCACGGTTACCGCATACCTCGGCTTGCCGAGAGTGTCGCTGGTGCTGGCCAGGGCCGTGGTGGGGCAGTGTCTACCCCGCGCTCTACCACGGCGCCTGCTCCTGGTCAAGCCAGCGAGTTTAGCATGGCTGTTCTTTCGGGCCCGCATGCTTTCCCTGGCTTGCCAGGGGTATCAGCATATCCGCCGTCTAGTACAACTGCGTGCGCTCAGGAGGAAGACGAAGGCCCTCGTCTAGTAGAGCACTCGCAGTTAGCCACGGAGGAGGATTGGTCGGACGCTTGCCAGTGGCTGGTAAGTGTTCGGCCAGATCTGCCCGTGGAGCAGTCGGCGAGCCAGCGTGACCATAGGCCGTGGTTAGCTGGTAAGCCGACTGCCGCCGCTATGCCATCTCTGCCGCTGGCTGAGCATGTCGTTGACATGTTCGAGGCGGAAGAGACGTCCATTAAGGTGAATGGGCGTCTCGCGAAGGCCCCTCGCGAGGTGGCAAGGCGTTGCCGCATCGTGCCCCTGGATTACCAGCGGTACGGTGTGGTGCCTAAGCCCAGCGTAGATGATCGCGTGGCTTTGGGCGAAGATGCGCGGCCAGGCTCACGTTCTGACACGGGTGTCCTGTGCTCGAACGCATTGCGTTCGGCTAATACCGCGCTGCGTGATGCGGAGGAGAGTGGGAGAGCGTCGATTGCTGCTCTGTCCCACGTCTCCCAGCTGTTACAGGGGGTGGTAACAGCATCCGCTTCACGCCAGCCAAGCCCGGTCACAGTCCAGAGAGCCATCCAGGATGGTATCAACCTGGCTCTGGACTGTTTGACGCGGGCGGTGACCAGGAGTGTCCGGGCGAGGCGCACGTTTGCCCTTGACAATCTGTGCCCATCCCAGGACCTGTATAATAGGCTGCTGCGAACTCCTATGACAGGTCCTGGTCTCTTTGGAGGTGAGGGATGTAGGCACCTCCAGGAGACGGTGACTCTGGTCAACAACCAGAGGGCGCTGCGTGAGCAGTTTGAGGTGCTCCGGCGGGAGCGCGTTCGCGCAGCACCCCCTGCGTATCATCCCCTGCAGGCTCGAGGTGGCGCTGGCCAGGTCAGAGGCCAGCCACCAGCGCAGCGTCGGTCTAGGCCGCGTGTGATTCGGCCAGCAGCGAGGGGGACGCAGGCTCCCCAGGCGCAGCCAGCCAGGCAGCCAGGCAGCCACCCGCTCACCGTGGTGCGCGCGGTGCTGGGCGTGGCGCGCGGGGATCTGGTCGCGGTAATCGGGCCTGATGGGCCGGTTACCGCGGTGGGAACCACTCCGGTGTTTCAGGCCGAGAAGACAGTGCCACTCTCGCACTCCTTATGTCCACCTCTCTCCCTAGGTGGACCGGTGGGCGGCCGTTTGGCCGGCCACTTGCCAGAGTGGAAGCGGTTGACTCAGGACCGTTTAGTCTTGCGATGGCTTTCAGTCGGGTATCGTCCCGAGTGGATGACAGGCCCGCCATCGCGACTGTCTCTCGTGCCGATCTGGACTCCGATTCCGAGGGATCCAGATCAAAGGTTGTGTATAGAGGAGGAAATAAATTCCCTCATACAAAAGGAAGCCATTCAGCCGGCGCAGAGGTGCCCGGGCTTCTATTCAACCGTGTTCTTAGTAATGAAAAACACCAGAGGGTGGAGGCCGATTCTCAACCTCAAGCCATTGAACAAGTTCATAGAGATGCCCAGTTTCAAGATGGAGACTGTGCGCTCGGTGTTGGCGGGGTTAGAGCGAGGAATGTGGACAGCGTCAATAGATTTGAAGGATGCTTATTTCCACATTCCCATAGAGAGGAGTTTCCGTCGCTTCCTGAGATTTGCATTCCAGGGCAGACAGTGGGAATTCAGGGTATTACCCTTCGGAATTTCCACGGCTCCTCGGGTCTTCACCCGTGTGGTTCTCGCGATCACTGCATACCTCCGCAGGAGAAGCATAGCAGTCCACACGTACATAGACGACTGGCTGTTGAAAGCACACACCCGGGAAACATTATCGGCCAATCTGGAGATTGTTTTGAAAACTCTCACGGACTTGGGCTGGATAGTCAATTTCCAAAAATCAGAGCTAACTCCATCCCAGAAGTTTGTTTACCTGGGCATGTTCTTCGATCTGGAGAAGGGATATGTTTATCCCACTCAGGAGAGGGTTCAAAGACTCATCTCAGTAATACAGTCGGTGTGCGACAGTCGTCATGTCCTGGCACGGGTTTACTTGAGAATGCTGGGGTTGATGGTTTCATTGGAACCAGTCATTCCGCAGGCCGCCTTGCGCAGGCGCCCGATCCAGTTGTTTCTCATGACACAGTGGACCCAGAGTTCAGGTTCGCTGGACTCGAACGTGTCAGTGTTGGCGCCTCTGATTCACCACCTGCAATGGTGGTTGAATACAGAGAATCTCTTGCCGGGGGTTTTGCTAACCCCTCCCCACCCTCAGGTGACTGTGTATACAGATGCATTGATGGAGGGGTGGGGAGCTTGTCTGGAAGAGTCCACAATATCAGGGCTTTGGGATCTGGATCAGTCCAAGGATCATATCAATCTACTAGAGCTAAGAGCAGTAGTCCTGGGCCTGGAACATTTCTTACAGAAACTTCAGGGCAAGATTGTTCTAATTCGTTCAGACAACTCAACAGTAGTGACTTATATAAACCGCCAGGGTGGAACGAAGTCGCCCAGTCTCTGTATGATGACATGGAAACTGCTTTGTTGGTGCCTAGATCATGGGATCACCTTGAAGGCAGTTCATATTCCGGGAAGGCTAAATCTGCTAGCAGACTCATTGAGCCGAAGGATGAGTGTTTTACCCACGGAATGGCAACTAAATCAATGTGTGGCGGATCGTCTGTTCGACCATTGGGGGAAACCCAACATCGATTTGTTCGCAACGAAGAAGAATGCGAAGATGACGACGTACGTCTCTCCGATTCCAGACCCAAGCGCTTTCGCAACAGATGCGTTAGCTATCAGCTGAGGGGGAATGTATGCATACGCATTCCCTCCAGCAATCCTGATTCCAAAGGTGCTTCAGAAAATCAGGCAGCAGGAGTGCCAAGTGCTTCTGATCGCCCCGGATTGGCCAAGCCGATCGTGGTATACGGATCTGCTGGACCTTCTGGTCTGCAATCCGGTTCCTCTGCCTCTGATGGACGACCTTATCTTCCAGGGCAAGGCCCTTCACGACAATCCGTCAATGTTCAGATTGACTGCGTGGATGTTGTCAAGGAATCTAGAATTAAGGAGGGCTTTTCTGAGTAAACGGCCATGTTTATGGCCAAAGCCAGGAGGGGGTCAACCTCCAGAGCATATAATTATAAAATCAACAGATTTGCAGAGTGGTGCTCAAAAAGATGTATTGATCCAATGGACTCATCTATTCAGGTAGTGGCTGATTTCCTCTGTCACCTATATGATGCCTATAGCCTCAAGCCCAACTCTATTGCTGGTTACAAATCAGCATTAATGACTGTTATCCCTTGCTTGGCTAATAGGGGGAGTGATGAAGTAAGTACATTAAATGTATTAATTAAAGGCATGGGCAATCTAAGACCAAGGAATCCTCCACTGATTCTGTCTTGGAGTTTATCTCTGGTGCTTCAGGTACTAGGAGATAAGCCTTTTGAACCACTTAGTTCCATTTCTATGAAAATGTTAACGCTTAAAACTGTATTTTTAATTGCTGCGGCCTCGGCAAGGCGTAGGAGTGAGATTCACGCCTTATCAGCTGAGGATGACCGTTTTGTGGTTACAGGGGAAGGCCTTAAGCTTCTACCTAGGATTAATTTCTTGGCGAAGAATCAGTCATTGAAATATCCAGGTCAACCTATTTTTTTGCCATCTTTAACTAGATATGATCCTAATTCTAAAGCATGGTGCCCCGTCCGGGCGCTGCTCCGGTACAAACAGCGTACTTCGGAGTGGCGTACCGACCTATCAGCGTTATGGTTGTCATATATTGAACCCCATGGCAGGGCGTCTAAGGACACCATTTCTAGGTGGATTGTGGAGTGTATTCAGTTTTGTCACAAATCCGCCACTGGGAGACAGGTTGATGTGGCCAAGGCTCACAGTGTCCGCGGGGTCGTGGCATCCACTGCCCTGTTTAGTGGGGTCCCTGTGGATGACATTATGTCAGTGGCACTGTGAGTCAAGTTTTACAGACCATTACCTCCGTGACACCTCTAACCCTCTCGCCTTGTCGATTTTGAAACATTAATCGTTTTTACATTTTGTGAGGAGTGCTTCCGCATTGCTTATATACTTCGCAATTTAGCGATGGTAACAACCACTTGTCGGGACTGCATCAGGCTTCTCTACTGGGATCATGATGACAGCTTCCAAGTTCAACAAGGTCAGTCTTGTTCATGTGTTGTTCATTGTTACTTGTATTGTCACGTTACCCATTATTATTAATATGGTGATGGTTCATGTGGGAGGTGGTTCATCATAGAGAGTATACGAAAATGGAGCCTTTTCGTCTCTGTCCTATAGTACTTGGCACTAGTACGTAGAGAGCGTATAGGACATTGAGGTCATCTAGTCTTCCTCCCAGGAGGGGGGGGGGGGGGGAGCGCATATGACATTCGGTCATCTCTCATGCATCGGTTGTGTTATCCGATGGTTTGTCAAATCCTGACTGTGTTCTCACACATTTCAGACGTCATAAGTGCCTTAAACGTGTGAAAGCGTATAGGGAAGAGCTGGTCTTTTGACCTCGCCTCCCTCCCGCCAGATTCACTTTCGAATTCTGGCAATATCAAAAGTATTAGGGAGGTAAGTATACTCTTGATGTGAAATAAATGAAATCAAGGATTTCTTTTTTCACGAGAGAGTTGATACTTACCTCCCTAGATACGGACCCGGCCTCTCCACCCCACAGAGGCTCGGTCTTCAGGCTCTTGGTAGTTGCATGTGTTAGCCAATAAATTAGTCAGAGGAAGTAGTAGTCGGCGCATGCGCGGTGGTGGGGCTGGCATCCGCCGGACTACCTCTGACTACCTGCCCAGTAGGGGCACCTAACTGTTTTTAATCTGAGTGTTTTATTGAGTGAAAGCCAATATTTAGCAATATCAAAAGTATTAGGGAGGTAAGTATCAACTCTCTCGTGAAAAAGAAATCCTTGATTTCGTTTAGTTTTGCGGTTCCTAGCGGCATCCCGGCGGTGTTAGGTGCGGCTCCTCTCGGAACGCTGACACCTGCCATAGTGAAAGCGGCCGTGGTCCCGCCTCCCATGCTTGAGCCGATGGACTGCGGTGAATCCGTGTCCGGCGATTCGTTGGACACCGGTACCGCTGGTAGTCGGGCTATGCACGCGCCTCATGGTGCTAGAAGTGCGGCCCATAGCTCTCAGCATGGATCGTCGGTGGCCTACTCATCCAAGGGTGAGAGGGAAGATGAAAACAGTATTTCATTGATGGACGAATCCGCTTTCTGCACCGAAGCTGGTCCTTTGCTGGATGTCCGACCGTCTCGGGTTGGCATCCGATCTAGGATCTCAGCGCGTTCCGGCGATGGAACGGATGTCAGAGTGAGTGGCTAGCGCTCTGTCAAGTGGCTCTTCAGCCATGCCGACACTCCCTTTGGTCACGCAGACTTCAGACAGGGAGGTTGCGGCATACCGTCTGGTTCAGCCAGAGTATGCACTGCCCAAAGCCCCGAAGGTGATGAGGAGTAGCGTCCATTTTCCTGAGCAGGCCTACCATCAGTATGCCAGGGTTCCACGGCTTTCCGTCGGGGAGCGAGAGGCGCTGAATAGGCCGTTGGCTGGAAAATCTAAGGGGCATTCTCATCCCTTAGTTTCCCAAGTTAACAAAGATCCGTTCAATGAGCTGACGCTCATTGAAGATGCGGCGAGGGCAGCCATGGCTGCGCTCTCGCACGGGTGTACCATCCTGCAGGGTATGCTGACCTGCATGGCGGAAGGTGGACAAGTGCCTGAGGCTGCTCCCGGAGTTATTTGGGATACCATGCGCTTGTCTCAAGATTGCCTAGCCAGGGTGATCACCAGAACATTGGCAGAGCGATGGAGAATGGTTCTCGATTGAGTAGAACCAGGACCAGAGATGAGGGCTGCATTGTCTTCTGTGCCCTTCATCGGTCCAGGCTTGTTCGGCGGCTCGGCACGACAAGCCTTATCCAAGGTCGCGTCAATGGTTGCTAAACAGGAAGTAGTTGGCAAGTCGTGGAAGTCGACTAAGAGGACACAGGAAGGGTGGCGGGTCGGGCCGCGGCGGTTAGCGTAGGGATAACCGTGGTGGTGGTTCCGGACCGTCATATTCCAAGAAGCTGCGGGGTGGCCGTGGAGGCCGGTCCTGACGGATTTCCGGCGAAATCAGTTCCGGTGACATCAGGAACGAAGGGAGTCGAGAGTCTTCACCAAAGCGATTTAGCGTCTTCTCGTGCAATCTTGACCGCCAGCTGTGTGCAGATTCCTACCGTCGGAGGCAGACTTCAACTGTTCTCAAGCCAATGGGAACAGGTTGTGCGAGATTGTTTAGTCTGTCAGTGGTTAAGAAACGGCTACGAACCGGACTGGCTCATCCGTCAATCGTTAGTTCCGTTAACATCGACTCCAGTATGGACTCCCGTTCCAAGGAATCCGATCGTCTAGATGTCATTTGCTCAGAAATAGAATCTCTTCATCAGAAGAATGCGATTCATCTAGTCCGCAATCAGTCATCCCTAGGCTTCTATTCGATGATGTTCCTCGTTCCGAAATGTACCGGAGGATGGAGACCAATTCTCAATCTCAAACCGTTGAACAAATTTATTCTTTCTCCCAAATTTCAGATGGAGACTGTAGCAGCGGTAATGACAGGGCTGAGAAAAGCCATGTTGGCAGTGTCGATAGATCTGAAGGATGCTTATTTTCATATTCCAATGTCAATTCCTTTTCAGAAATACCTTCGCTTTACATTCCAAGACAATGTTTGGGAATTCAATGCACTTCCATTCGGCCTGACCACAGCACCAAGGGTCTTCACCAAAGTGGTTCTCGCCATGACTTCTTATCTTCGCAGGAGAAACATAGCTGTTCATACTTACATACTTACTTATGATCATGTCGATAGTCACTTACAGGACTGGCGGTATGATCAGCGAATGAAAAGAAGAAGAAGATACTTACATAGATGACTGGCTGCTAAAGGCGGGGAATCCAGTCACTGTGCGCAACAATCTTCAGGTAGTCCTAGCCTTATTAAAGGATCTAGGATGGATTGTGAATCTAGAGAAATCAGAATTGACTTCATCCCAGGAGTTTGTTTATCTGGGAATATTTTTCAATCTCGGGGACGGCGTAGCTTTTCCGGCGGAGAGCAAGAGTCAAGAGCCTGATTGCAGTTCTGGAGTCGTTTTCTCTAGGAGCCTATCTGATGGCACGCCAATTTCTCAGAATACTGGGTTTACTAGTGTCTCTGGAGAAGGTGGTTCCTTATGCGGCACTCAGGCGCAGGCCAATTCAGATGTATCTAATGTCATTCTGGTCTCAGAGAACGGATCTGTTATCTCTGAGGATACCAGTAAAAGAACCATTGATATTCCACCTTCAGTGGTGGTTATCAGAACAGAATCTCCTGCGAGGTGTTCCTCTACAACCTCCTCAACCACAGATGTCCATCTTCATAGATGCATCGACGACGGGTTGGGGAGCAGTATTGGACGATCTCGAACTATTAGTGGTGGTATTGGCACTTCGAAAGTTCGAGAATTTAATTCAAGACAAGATTGTCCTAATAAGGACAGACAACTCAACAGTGGTGTCTTATTTGAACCGCCAAGGCGGGACGAGATCACCGGAGTTGTGTATGATGATTTGGAACCTTCTGCTGTGGTGCCAAGAGAGGAATGTTATTCTTCGGGCAGCACACATTCCAGGAAGATTGAACATCCTAGCGGATGCTCTCAGTCGAAGGACGGTTTGTCATCCGAAGGAATGGCAGCTCAATCAATCGGTAGTGGAGGTTCTATTCAAACATTGGGGCAAGCCAAATGTGGACCTGTTTGCGATGAAACAAAATGCAAAGATGGTCACTTACGTGTCACCGATCCCGGACCCGCTAGCTCTAGCGGTAGATACACTGGCGATAAGTTGGAAGGGAATGTACGCATATGCGTATCCTCCAACGATTCTCATCCCAAAGGTTCTGGCAAAGATAAGAGAGGGTATGTGCCAAATGCTACTGATCGCCCCTTATTGGCCTGGCCGATCATGGTTTACGGATCTGCTGGACCTTCTGGTCTGCAGTCCAATCCCTCTTCCAGACAGAAGAGATATAATCTCTCAGAACAGGGGTCTGTACCTCCATGACAGACCAGAAATGTTCAAATTGACTGCATGGATGTTATCAAGCAGCGTGCAATTAAGGGTGGCTTTTCTGAGCAAGCAGCGAAGTTTGTCGCTTCAGCCAGAAGAGGTTCAACCACTAAAACATATAATTATAGAATCAACAAATTTGCAGAATGGTGTAAGGGAAGAGATATCGATCCCTTTTCTGCATCTGTTCAACACGTAGCAGATTTTATCTGTCATTTATACGAAGTTGACAAACTTGTACCTTCAACCCTAGCAGCATATAAGTCTGCATTAGCTTCAGTCATTCCCAGTCTAGCCATTGAAGGAGTGGAAAATGACACTTTAAATGAAGTTATTAAAGGAATGAGCAATCTGCGACCTAGACAGCCAATTCCTATCCAAGCATGGAATCTATCTCTTGTTCTACAGGTTTTAGGGCATGCTCCCTTTGAACCAATTAGATCTATAGACATGAAACTGTTAACTATTAAATCAGTTTTCTTGGTTGCAGCAGCGTCGGCGAGAAGGAGAAGCGAAATACATGCGCTTTCTGCCGAACAAGACCGTTATTATTATTAAATAGTACTATTTGTACAATGTGTCAGACTATTAAGAGTTAAAGACGGGCCTAATAGAATCATTTATGACATAATGATTATGATGGCATGGCATATATCCTACACGCCGCTTAGCTGATTATGATGTCATATGACGTCAAATCATCGATGAATACTCTGGAAAAGTCTTTCCGAAACAGTGGCTCTCATGATCTGTAACCCGGGTTTATCATGGGAGGGCATGGTCTTTATGACGGTGATCAGTAACCTGGGTCTATCATGGGAGGGCATGGTCTTTATGACAATGATCTGTAACCCGGGTCTATCATGGGAGGGCATGGTCTTTATTATGACGATGATCTGTAACCCAGGTCTATCATGGGAGGACATGGTCTTTTCACTTCAGGAGTATACTTACCTCCCTAATTTCACATCAAGAGTATACTTACCTCCCTAATACTTTTGATATTGCCAAATATTGGCGTTCACTCAATAAAACACTCAGATTAAAAACAGTTAGGTGCCCCTACTCGGCAGGTAGACAGAGGTAGTCAGGCGGATGCCGGCCCCACCACCGCGCATGCGCCGACTACTACTTCCTCTTTGCTAATTTATTGGCAGAGAGTTCACATGCGTTTGTGCTTGTTAAAAAGTTTTCATTCGTTTACCTGTGTAAAATAGTCTGAATATACCTGGAAAGAAAGAGAAAGATGTCAGAAAGGGCGACTTCTCCGGAGGAGGGAGCTGGATCTCTTTATCAGGTGATTTCAACTATATTCTAGCGAGTTTTTCCCCAGTGTAATGTGTTTCCGGGACTCGTGTTTACCGTGATGAGCGCCGGTTTGAGTTGGTTTTTTCAACTCGGTGCTATATAAGTCTAATCTCTCTTTGTGTTTATGTCCACAGGTATGGATTTGCATTATTAGTGGACATCTCAGCACAGGAGGGTTTGTTTCTCTCCACCACGGTTCCATTTCCTACTAATACTGTTAGGTTATCTAACCAAAAAATCTATGCTCAGTGAGTTGGAGGCTTGATATAAAGGTCTTCTCACTTTGCCCTCTTGATCCAATTCCTTCCCCTTAGGTGGAGAGAGTTAAGAGGCGTAGTCTTGGTGGAGTGCTCCAGTGCATCACGTTGGATGGTTTGTCTATACCAGGTGTCAGGTATCTAATTAATGATATGAGGTGATATGAATTATTTGAAAAAATAATGACTGTTTTATACCATTGTTATCATTGGGTATCTGATGGTGTGTAGTCTGAATATCCATGTGAGGTTGTTCTAGTTGCGAATACAATTCGTCCTTGCACTTGGATGCTTGTTGCGGACCGATTTAATTTCTGTCAAGGGATTGATGACGTCATAATCAGCCTTGCTCTTTATTAACATTTAAAGTTTTGTCCAACGCTGGTTTTTCTTGATTACTGATCTTTATGATCTTGTCCCTCTCTTTTAGTTTGGTTTTGAGTTTCTAACCTTAACTAACTTACTCATTGTCCTCGTCCTTTGTCCTGTTTCAGAGACCTGGTTGTCCGTCCTGTGGCCGGTTTCTGAAGGATCGGTTTGTTCCCCATTTGTGCTTCAGCTGCAGTCCCTGTGGACAATGGGGGGGGCGAATTGATGTCTGACTTTTTGTCGTTGCAGGCAAAGGAGAAGGGCGTGGAGGAGGAGAGGAAGGCGAAGAGAGAGAGTGTTTCGAAGAAGGGTAAGAGGAAGGCCTCGTCCGCGGTGGACATGGAGGCCTTCCGGTCCGAAATGTTTGGAGAGATGCAGAGGACAATAAAGGATTTGGTCCCAGAGTTGCTTCGCAGCATGCTTCCTGGGCCAGCTCCTTTGTTGTCCTCAGCATCTGCTTCAGAGCAGGTTATCCCCGCCTCTGAATCTAATTTCCGTAGGTCGATTCCGTTGTTTGAGAACGATTCAGAGGTGGCCCCGTTGATGGGGGCGTTCCACGACCCTGGCAGCAGGCTTGGTGCCGCGCCGAGGGGCCGTGGACATCGGTTGTTGCAGGGACCCGCGGTCTGCTCATCAGACCCTGGGTATCCGCACGCCGCGGGTGCCAATGCCTCCTATGGCACCTTCCCTTGCCAGTCCGGGTTAGCTCTCTTTGCTGACCCGAAGTCTAACCTTTCTGGCCAGGAGAAAGAGGATTTCCTGCTAGGGTCGCCGTCTGGGGACGTGACCATGGACTACGACGTCTGTGCACCCCTCGCGGGTAATGCAGGCGACGTGGTCCATGGTTCTACTCACGCAGGAGTAGAATTCACTGTCCAGAAGGTGCTGAAGGCCAGCGTTACCGCATACCTCGGCTTGCCGAGAGTGTCGCTGGTGCTGGTCTGGGCGTGGTGGGGCGGTGTCTGCCCCGCGCTCTACCACGGCGCCTGCTCTTGGTCAAGCCAGTGAGCTTAGCATGCCTGGTCTTTCGGGGCCGCATGTTTTCCCTGGCTTGCCAGCGGTATCAGCATACCCGCCGTCAAGCTCTGCTGCGTGCGCTCAGGAGGAAGACGAAGGCCCCCGTCTTGTAGAGCGCTCGCAGCTAGCCACGGAGGAGGATTGGTCGGACGCTTGCCAGTGGCTGGTGAGTGTTCGGCCAGACCTGCCCGTGGAGCAGTCGGCTAGCCAGCGAGATCACAGGCCGTGGTTAGCTGGTAAGCCGACTGCAAACGCTATGCCATCTCTGCCGCTGGCTGAGCATGTCGTGGACATGTTCGAGGCGGCGGAGACGTCCATTAAGGCGAATGGGCGTCTCGCGAAGGCCCGTCGCGAGGTGGCCAGGCGTTGCCGCATCGTGCCCCTGGACTACCAGCGGTACGGTCTGGTGCCCAAGCCAAGCGTTGATGCGGAGGAGAGTAGGAGAGCGTCGATTGCTGCTCTGTCCCACGTCTCCCAGCTGTTACAGGGGGTGGTAACGGCATCCGCATCGCGCCAACCAAGCCCGGTCACAGTCCAGAGAGCCATCCAGGATGGTATCAACATGGCTCTGGACTGCTTGACGCGGGCGGTGACCAGGAGTGTCCTGGCGAGGCGCACGTTTGCCTTGGACAATCTGTGCCCGTGCCAGGACCTGTACAATAGGCTACTGCGTACGCCTATGACAGGTCCTGGTCTCTTTGGAGGTGAGGGATGCAGGCACCTCCAGGAGACGGTGACTCTGGTCAACAACCAGAGGGCGCTGTGCGAGCAATTTGAAGTGCTCCGTCGTGCGAGCGTTCGCGCAGCACCCCCTGCGTATCGTCCCCTGCAGGCTTGAGGTGGAGGTGGCCAGGTCAGAGGCCAGCCCCCATCGCAGCGACGGCCTAGGCCTCGTGCGATTCGGCCCGCAGCGAGGGGGGCGCAGGCTCCCCAGGTGCAGCCAGTCAGGCAGCCACCCGCGCACCGAGGTGCGCGCGGTGCTGGGCATGGCGCGCGGGGATCTGGTCGCGGTAATCGGGCCTGATGGGCCGGTTACCACGGTGGGAACCACTCCGGTGTTTCTGGCCGAGAAGACAGTGCCACTCTCGCACTCCTTATGTCCACCTCTCTCCCTAGGTGGACCGGTGGGCGGCCGATTGGCCGACCACTTGCCAGAGTGGAAGCGGTTGACTCAGGACCGTTTAGTCTTGCGATGGCTTTCTGTCAGCTATCATCCCGATTGGATGACAGGCCCGCCATCGCGACTGTCTCTCATGCCGATCTGGACTCCGATTCCGAGAGATCCAGATCAAAGGTTGTGTATCGAGGAGGAGATAAATTCCCTCATACAAAAAGGAGCTATTCAGCCGGCGCAGAGGTGCCCGGGCTTCTATTCAACCGTGTTCTTAGTAACAAAAAACACCGGAGGGTGGAGGCCGATTCTCAACCTCAAGCCATTGAACAAGTTCATAGAGACGCCCAGTTTCAAGATGGAGACTGTGCGCTCGGTGGTGGCGGGGTTAGAGCAGGGAATGTGGACAGCTTCAATAGATTTGAAGGATGCTTATTTCCACATTCCCATAGAGAGGAGTTTCCGTCGCTTCCTGAGATTTGCATTCCAGGGCAGACAGTGGGAATTCAGGGTATTACCCTTCAGAATTTCCACGGCTCCTCGGGTCTTCACCCGTGTGGTTCTCGCGATCTCGGCATACCTCCGCAGGAGAAGCATAGCAGTCCACACGTACATAGACGACTGGCTGTTAAAAGCACACACCCAGGAAACGTTATCGGCCAATCTGGAGATTGTTTTGAAAACTCTCACGGACTTGGGCTGGATAATCAATTTCCAAAAATCAGAGCTGACTCCATCCCAGAAGTTTGTTTACCTGGGCATGTTCTTCGATCTGGAGACGGGATATGTTTATCCTACTCAGGAGAGGGTTCAGAGACTCATCTCCTTAATACAGTCGGTGTGCGACAGTCGTCATGTCCTGGCACGGGTTTACTTGAGAATGCTGGGTTTGATGGTTTCATTGGAACCAGTCATTCCGCAGGCGTCATTCCGCAGGCGGCCTTACGCAGGCGCCCGATCCAGTTGTTTCTCATGACACAGTGGACCCAGAGTTCAGGTTCGCTGGACTCGAACGTGTCAGTGTTGGCGCCTCTAATTCACCACCTGCAATGGTGGTTGAATATAGAGAATCTCTTGCTGGGGTTTTTGCTAACCCCTCCCCACCCTCAGGTGACTGTGTATACAGATGCATCGATGGAGGGGTGGGGAGCTTGTCTGGAAGAGTCCACAATATCAGGGCTTTGGGATCTGGATCAGTCAAAGGAACATATCAATCTACTGGAGCTAAGAGCAGTAGTCCTGGGCCTGGTACATTTCTTACAGAAAGTTCAGGGCAAGATTGTTCTAATTCGATCAGACAACTCAACAGTAGTGACTTACATAAACCGCCAGGGCGGAACGAAGTCACCCAGTCTCTGTATGATGACTTGGAAACTGCTTTGTTGGTGCCTGGACCACATATTCCAGGAAGGTTAAATCTGTTAGCAGACTCATTGAGCCAAAGAATGAGTGTTTTACCTACGGAATGTCAACTAAATCAATGTGTGGCAGATCGTCTGTTCGACCACAGGGGGAAACCCAACATAGATTTATTCGCAACGAAGGAGAATGCGATGTATGTCTCCGATTCCAGATCCATGCGCTTTCGCAACAGATGCGTTAGCTATCAGCTGGGTGGGAATGTATGCATACGCATTCCCTCCAGCAATCCTGATTGCAAAAGTTCTTCAGAAAATCAGACAGGAGGAGTGCCAAGTGCTTCTGATCGGCCCAAATTGGCCAAGCCGATCATGGTATACGGATCTGCTGGACCTTCTGGTCTGCAATCCGGTTCCTCTGCCTCTGATGGACAATATTATCTTCCAGGGCAAGAACCTTCACAACAATCCGTCAATGTTCCAATTGACTGCGTGGATGTTGTCAAGGAATCTAGAATTAAGGATGGCTTTTCTGAGCAAGCAGCCATGTTTATGGCAAAAGCCAGGAGGGGGTCAACCTCCAGAGCATATAATTATAAAATCAACAGATTTGCAGAATGGTGCTCAAAAAGATGTATTAATCCAATGAATTCATCTATTCAGGTAGTAGCCAATTTCCTCTGTCACCTGTATGATGCCTATAGCCTCAAGCCTAACTCTATTGCTGGCTATAAGTCAGCTTTAATGACAGTTATCCCTTGCTTGGCTAATAGGGGAAGTGATGAAGTAAATACATTAAATACTTTAATCAAAGGCATGGGCAATCTAAGACCATGGAATCCCCCAGTGATTCTTTCTTGGAGTTTATCACTAGTGCTTCAGGTGCTAGCTGATAGGCCGTTTGAACCACTAAGCTCCATTTCTATGAAAATGTTGACGCTTAAAACTGTATTTTTAATTGCTGCGGCCTCGGCTAGGCGTAGGAGTGAGATTCATGCCTTATCAGCTGAGGCAGACCATTTTGTGGTTACAGGGGAAGGCCTTAAGCTTCTACCTAGGATTAATTTCATGGCTAAAAATCAGTCTTTGAAATATCCAGGTCAACCCATTTTTTTGCCAGCTTTAACTAGATATGATCCTAATTCTAAAGCATGGTGTCCAGTCTGAACATTGAGCTGGTACAAACAACCTACTCAGCAATGGCGGACGGACCCATCAGCGTTATGGTTGTCATATATTGAACCCCATGGCAGGGCGTCTACGGACACTATTTCCAGGTGAATTGTTGAATGTATTCAATTTTGTCATAAATCCGCCACAGGTAAACAAGTTGACATGGGCAAGGCTCACAGCGTCAGGGGCATAGTGGCTTCTACTGCCCTATTTAATGGAGTCCCTGTGGATGACATTATGTCAGTAGCTCAGTGGCATTGTGAATCAAGTTTTACAGACCATTACCTCCATGACACCTCGAATCCTATCGCCTTATAGATTTTGAAAAAATAATTTATGTGTACATATTTGATGAGGTTTCCTCATTTTTTATATATTTCGCATTTAATCAATGGAAACATCAACTTATTTGGACTGCATCAGTCTTCACCAATGGAGAGATGATGACAGCCGCCATGCCATTCTTCACAAGGTCAGTCTTGTTTTTGTGGTGTTCATTGTTAATTGTGCTGTCACGTGGCCCTTCGTATTAATATGGTGATGGTACGTGTTTTTATGTATGGTTCATTATTGAGAGTACACGAAAATGAAGCCTTTTCGTTCTTTGTCCTATAGTACATGGCATTTGTACATAGAGAGCGTATGGGACATTGAGGTCATGCAGTCTTCCTCCCAAGAAGAGGGGGGGGGGGGGGAGAGCGCATATGACATATGGTCATCTCTCAACCGTTGGTTGTGTTAGCCGATGTTCAAATCTTTCCTGATTGTGTTTCCACACAATTTCAGAAGTTTCAGTGCCTTTAACGCAGAAAAAAGAGCTGGTCTGTTGACCTCGCCTCCCTCCTGTCAAATTCCCTGTCGAATTCTGGCCATATCAAAGAGTGTTAGGGAGGTAAGTATACTCTTGAATTGAAATAAACGAAATCACGAATTTCTTTTTTCACGAGTGAGTTAATACTTACCTCCCTAATACGGACCCGGCCTCTCCACCCCACTGAGGCTCTGTCTTCAGGCTCTTGTAATGTTGCATAGTGTCAGCCAATAAATTAGTCAGAGGAAGTACTAGTCGGCGCATGCGCCATGGTGGGGCTGGCATCTGCCTGACTGACTTCTGACCACCTGCCCAGTATGGGCACCAAACCTTTTTAATCTGAGTGTTTTATTGAGTGAAAGCCGATATTTAGCAATATCAAAGAGTATTAGGGAGGTAAGTATCAACTCTCTCATGAAAAAAGAAATCCGTGATTTCGTTTATTATGACGATGATCAGTAACCCGGGTCTATCATGGGAGGGCATAGTCTTTATTATGATGATGATCTGTAACCCGGGTCTATCATGGGAGGGCATGATCTTTATGACAATGATCTGTAACCTGGGTTTATCATGGGAGGGCACGGTCTTCATGATGATGATCAGTAACCCGGGTCTATCATGGGAGGGCACAGTCTTTATTATGACGATAATCAGTAACCCGGGTCTATCATGGGAGGGCACGGTCCTTATGACAATGATCTGTAACCTGGGTTTATCATGGGAGGGCACGGTCTTCATGATGATGATCAGTAACCCGGGTCTATCATGGGAGGGCACAGTCTTTATTATGATGATCTGTAACCCGCGTCTATCATAGAAGGGCACAGTCTTTATTATGACGACGATCTGTATCCCGAGTCTATCATGGGAGGGCAGAGTCGTTATTATGACGATTATCTGTAACCCGGGTCTATCATGGGAGGGCACAGTCTTTATTATGATTATTATCTGTAACCCGGGTCTATCATGGGAGGGCACAGTCTTTATTATGACGATTATCTGTAACCCGGGTCTATCATGGGAGGGCACAGTCTTTATGACGATGATCAGTAAACTGGGTCTACCATGGGAGGGCACGGTCTTTATGATGATGATCAGTAACCTGGGTTTATCATGGGAGGGCACAGTCTTTATTATGATGATGAGCAGTAACCTGGGTCTATCATGGGAGTGCACAATCTTTATGGCGATGATCAGTAACCCGGGTCTGTCATGGGAGGGCACAGTCTTTATGATGATCAGTAACCTGGGTCTATCATGGGAGGGCACAGTCTTTATGATGATGATCAGTAACCCGGGTCTATCATGGGAGGGCACAGTCTTTATGACGATGATCAGTAACCCGTGTCTATCATGGGAGGGCACGGTCTTTATGACGATGATCAGTAACCCGGGTCTATCATGGGAGGGCACGGTCTTTATGACGATGATCAATAACCTGGGTCTGTCATGGGAGGGTATGGTCTTTATGACGATGGACTGTTATTTAGTGAAACTTGGTCTATTTCGATTGAGTAATATCACATGAAACTATTATGTATGACCATGGTAATTAAATATTAAATAATCATGACTTTTATAGGCTGTGGATATGTTAATCATATAGCAACAATCATTTGCCCACTAAATGTACCTATGATAAGTGACCAGCCTCACAATGGTTTGACAAACCCACAGCAAGGTGGAAAGTACAAAACCATCTGACATGGTGCTTGCAAAAATGTAGTTGTGTGCGTGCATGCTTGTTTATTGGCAGTGTAGACCATGTGTCTTTGAGCCATGGTACTGTCATAGCAATTCACTCATGTAACACTCCACTTGCGTTAAAGTGATGCTTCAGAGTGGTCTTCTATTAGACAGATTGCCATATTACTGCAAGCTGCCTGCTTGGCTAATGCATAGCCGATTTCTGAATCCTGTATTTTTGTTAATTATTTCAGGATTATAGCTAAAATAGACTCCCAAAACTCTGATCCCATGTGGAAAAAGATATGAGGATAATCCAGACAACAAATTGTACCTCGAAATAGGAAGTCGGATGATTGACAGACAAAATTTAATATCTCTTCTTCCTAGCACCAGAGGATATTTGCTGGGAAACATTTTTTGTCCAACAATGTCTAATCACCATGAGCAGAAAATAATCTGTCAAATAAGACATTATCGCTCCAGGGAGTGCATTATGATCTAGCTAGCTTTTCTCATACTACTGAATGGTAGCTCACAGACCACAAGTCAAATTCTGAATGATCAGATATGGTGTTGCTGAAATTGTAGGCATTGTGGACAGACAGCAACATCATTTGCAAAATGAACATCAGTTAAATCACAAATTAAGTAAGTGAAGAACGTAGGCTGATAATTAGTACTTTATAAGAGTGTTAAAGCCTCTACAAGTCCACCATTACTCTTGATATATAATTGTGAGACAGCAGTAATGTGGCATTTAATGTTACCCAATGAAATACTGACAATGGGATAAATTATCTGTAATCTAACATGTCACTCATATCGTCTATTATAACCCTATCGAGAAGCCATATATTACGATGAAGCTAATATTCCACATCTAGGTCATTATCCATTCTTTATAGTTGGCTGTGTACTCATGTGTCAGACACGCATACATCACTAGACATGCCAGGGACAAGCATTAACAGAATTCTTATGCGGGTGGCAGTACCTTAATAGAACAATTTTCCCTGTAATTTGAACTTTGTATTGTTAAATCTTTCCTGTATATCAATCAGTCAAACTGAGGGGGAGGACCATAGCAGGCAGTATTGCTAGTTATCATGATATTATGAGCATATATCTTGCTTTAGGTCACTGCAGCTGTCAAGTTAACGTGTCTTAGCAGTTTGCCGTCTGAATTTCTGAAGAATACCTTCTCCATGTGGTTTAGCTCTGAATTTGCTCAATATTTTGAAAACAATTTGACTGAAAGTTGTTGGTGGCTAAGCCACCAATAAATTTCAGTCAAATTGTTTTCAAAATATTCAGCATGTCAAGAGTTATTGCCCATTCAAGATATTGTTTGGTGGCTTGCAGCAGTTAGACAGTTAGAGAATACATGCTCCATTGTTCGTCTGGTCACCCAAACCAATCTTGTTGTCTGCTGGAGCTTTGCCTTCTAGTCGTATATTAGCGTGGGTAGGCATCAGGTCTCTGTCAATCACCTCCATGCTATTAATTCAGTCAGTAAAATGGAGGAGATGAATTACGCTATTACTTCCTTTAGTGGATGAATTCAATCCGTCAGTCAAGTATATGACATCATAATCAATTACATGTAGGAATTGCGTAGTGAATGGCATATCTAAGTCTGTCATGAATGCTTCATAGTCCGTCGGTTTTACTAATTGTATGTCTTTACTGTTTAATAAACATTCTTTTGAATATTTTTAAACTAATTTTACTGGGCACCAACAACACCCAGTCATATTTGTTACAAAATATTGAACAGCTTACCCCCTGTATGATTTTCTAGAAATTGATATTCAGGTATAATAAGGAAAAATTAGTTACCTCTCCAGGATGTAGAAATTGTTTGAGTGTAGCTTTTGTGACCATCTCGGTCACTTCTTTAGCACTAACTGACGGTCGCTGGCAACGTCACTCTGGTCAGTTCTTATGGAGTCACGTGACAGCATAGACTGGTAGACTGCTGGTATATGGTAGCCCTCGTCTCGGTTCATGGTTGGTTGATGCTTGTAGATTTCTATGGCCTCTAACTTTCCTTTTAAATAAGTTGGACTTGATGTTGATGACTGAGGCACTGCTGGCGGGGATAACGTGGCCAGTGGATTCTGTGTGTTCTGCCACAGCTGAGTTGGAATTGATTTTCAGATGTTCTTTGACTCTGGTGCTGAGAGGCCTTTTGGTTTCGCCTATATATGTCCCCTCACATTGGTCACATTCGATCTTGTAGATGACTCCAAAGCGTTCATCTCTTGTCAGTTTATCTTTGGGGCTTACTAATTGTGACCTTAAGGTGTTGACGGGCTTGTGGTAAGTTTTGATGTGCCGGCAAACCCGGGATCACATCGCTGTTCGGCCAACTGGCAATCGTTGGAAACATAGGCAATCTCCTTCACTCCTTAGTGCCTCTCCACCCAGGAGTTAAATGGGTACGCGTACACTGGGGGAATGACCAATAATAGACTGAAATAAAACCAGCCTAGAATGGCATGAATAGGACCTGGAATCAGGGACTCCGATAGATGCCAATCAAACCAATAACTTCTTCTAGCTCAGATCATTCAGACCATTGGTCTCACAGAGAGAACAAGCATCAGGCTACAAGAGAAGTCAATGCGATAGACTACGTTGTTAGTACCCCATATTTAGTGGTAGACCATCTTTCCATGCTCAATCAAATGTCTTTTCCCTATCCACCCAGATCACAGCTATTTGTTTCTCTCTCCACAAAGCATCTTTTATTTCTTGTGAAATAAATGTTTTTGGTCTTCTGTTGTGTGAGCTCTTCTAAGGCCTGCCCCTGTTATGATTCTTTCTCAAGAAATCAAGTGAGTATTGTTATTAATGAGTCTCCATGAGGTTACAAACCTAATGTAACTTTAAGGATAAAACCTCTGTAGCTTTTCACATGTTCTTTCTTGTGGCTGTTTTCTATATCCAAGGGATGTTGACTTTTATCCAGCTTGCATTAAGCAGTACAAGGACTTTCTTTTCCGTAAAACCTCTGTAGCTTTTCACATTATCTTTCTTGTGGCTGTTTTCTATATCCAAGGGATGTTGCCTTTTATCCAGCTTGCATTAAGCAGTACAAGGACTTTCTTTTCCGTAAAACCTCTGTAGCTTTTCACATTATCTTTCTTGTGGCTGTTTTCTATATCCAAGGGATGTTGCCTTTTATCCAGCTTGCATTAAGCAGTACAAGGACTTTCTTTTCCGTTATCTTTCAATGGTCCTAGAGAAGTTCATTTGTCATTTTCTCTAGTCTGGGTGATTTCATTAGCTTATCTCGACCAATTAACCTGTTAACCCTAATATCAGCCAAAAACGACTTCTGCAGTGGTCTTGAGAAATGTCCATTTGCAGACCAAGAGAAGACTATTTTTTCTAATTTACCACTGGAATGACTGGCTCGATAACTGAGCCAGTCATTCCAGTGGTATATTTTCAAAAATAGTCTTCTCTTGGTCTGCAAAAGGACATTTCCATGAAAAAAGTGGGAATTTTCTTGAAGAAATTTAATGGGTAAAGGGTTAGGAGATGAAACAAGTTTACTCAAGAGAACTTGATTGCTTGATCTTGGATGACGTAGTTTTACAAAAACAACTTCTCTAGAAACATTGATTAAGTGATTGGGCTGAAATTTGGTAGATATATTTTAAAAATATGGGTCATCCAGGTTTGTTCAAGAGAAATTAATACATAAAAAATCCTGGCCACCATAGACCAATCAGCATTGAGCTAATCCTAGTTGACGGATCTTGACAGCAAAAACTATATTATCTACATTTTGGTCCTTTCTGTCAGAATAGGAGTTTCATTATGTTTGGGTGAAATTCTACTTATCATTGTCATTATATCAACTTCATTATAGTACTTTATAATGTTTTCCTTCCAGCAAGGATCACATCGATATTGATTATTGGAGCTGCTATTGGTGAGATGATCTTCCCAGTTATCGTCGGAAATGTAAGCTACCAATGTTATAAAACAGTCAAACCAACACTATAGCTACTGGAGTCTTATACAGGTTTAATGATATATAATTAAACTTTTAATGGCCACGGCTTAGTCAAGAAAATTTTTTTTTTAGCGGATGTCCATTTGAGGGCCAAAAGAAAAGCATTTTTTAATATCTGTTTACCACTGGAATGATTGGCTCTCTTATTGAGCCATTCATTGCAATTATATATTTTCAAAAACTTTTCTCTTTGCCCACAAATGGTCATTTACCAAACACTCTGTAGAAGCCATGTTTTGCATTCACTCATTTAAAAATATTCTAATATTTTTAGTTCAGGTGAGCTTATACAATCACGATTTGTCTGTCTGTCTATCTGTCTGCCTGCCGGCCTGCCTCTCTCTGTCTGTCTGTCTGTCTGTCTGTCTGTCTGTCTGTCTGTGTCATCTGACGTCTAAACAATTGAGGCACGTTTTGTCATTTGTTGATGGATTAAAACCAAATTTGGCAGACATGTTCGTTTAGGCAATATCTATTTGGGCTCTGAATATGAAGTGGCCACACCCTTAAACAAAGGCCATATCTCTGGTTCATTAAGGCATTTTAAGTATTGAACCCTATGGGAAAAATACATTTGTTTCGTCAATTGTTGATGGATTAAAACCAAATTAGGAGATATGCTCATTCAGTCAAATATCTATTTGAACTAGAAGATAAAGAGGCAGCACCTTTACACAAGAGCCATAACACTGGATCATTAAGACTTAAACTAAATGACATTTAGTATGTGTGCCCCATAAGCGAATGAATCTTTTCTGGTTGTCAGTAGTGTCAGGCATACACATACCTTTTTTATCGCACAAATGTTCATATTTCTGGCCCATTTGTTTTCCAGGACCCATTGGTCATTGACATCAGGTACGCTTTCCTCATTGTCAACCGCTTGTTGTCCCATTGATCAATAGTGTAAATGACACTTGATTCGTTTGGCATTAGTGTCAGAGATGATTGTCACATGTGTCACTAATGCCAAGGAACTTTGACCCATTTGTCCATCACATCAGTTACGCTTGCCACATTGACCAAGCCGCAGCGTGTTTTATCCATTGGTCAATTATATCTGTAACACTTGCCTCATTGGTCAATAATGTCAGGAACCCATGCTGTTGTCGGTCAGTGGCATTAGTTATGCTTACGCCATTGCTAAATTGTCTCAATGACACTAGACTCATTGCTTAATAAGGCCAATGACCATGGTTCCATTGGCTAGTGGCATCAATTACGCTTGTCCCATTAACAAATGGTTCTTGTCCCATTGGTTAATAATAGTATCAGTGCCACTTGCATTGTTAGTCATTAGCGATAAGAATGATTTCCTCATTTATCAAGAACAATAAGAAGCATTACCCCATTGTCTGATTGATGAATGATGCTTGTTGTGGCTTGATTAATGTGAACATGTTTGCAGTTCCTCATCAGCTAGGTGAGGACTATGGACCTTGGGCCATTTATTAAATTTACTCCTGGAAGGCCTGACTCGATAAGCTGACCAGTCATTCCAGTGGAAAATTTTCTCGGCCTGCAAATTGGCATTCACTACCTACATGTAAACAAATATTTTTGAATTTCTCGACAAAACATGACCAGAAAAATCTAATAGGCCTGGTTAGCAGTAAAGTTTTCTACAGGAACAATTCAAAGCGATAATATTTCTTATCATGCCAGATGCAATTAGTACTTAACTGTCTGCCTGTTTCAAGCTACCAGACAATAATTTCAATGGGCAATAACTCTGAACCTTCTGAATATTTTTAAAACAATTTGACTGAAGGTTGTTGGTGGCTTAGCCACCAACAACTTTCAGTCAAATTGTTTTAAAAATATTCGACATATCCAGAGTTAAACGTCATGGGAAATGTTGTCTGCAGAAATTCAGCAGGCAGACAGTTAAATCTTGAACACAGACATGTAAAATTTTATAAAATCTTATGTTGTATTTATTGCTTAGTTGTTTGTGAGTGTTGGTCCGACAAGCTTCCTGTCTTTCTGTTTAACTGCGGCCTTGCTGTCCGTGCTGGCATATGTGGCACTTTGGTTTAGTGGAAAAAAGACGACGCGATGGACAGGTATGGAAACTTTTATTGTGAAATGTATATAATATCTACATGTATATAGACAGGTGGACATTCTTTAACATGACCTGTGCAAGAGTCGTGAGGAATATCCATTTGTAGGCTAATAGAAGAGTATTCTTGAAATTTTATTATTGGAATGCCTGGTTTAATAACGTTGAATAACGTTTGTTCAGTGGTAAATTTTGAGATATAATCTCTTGGTCTCCGAATTGATGTTCAGGAAGCAGAGGTGTATATCTTGTGGACCAAATATTGACTATTTAAGTGTTAGTGCATTGCATTCTGCATTTCATGAAGCCGGGTTTAAAGGAAAGGACCAGTGAACTAACAAAGTCCTATGCCCTCTTGTGTATGCCGAGGGAATAAATATCCCCTACAGCCAGACATATAATCCGTTATATTTGCATTAAGCTGATTAGCTACTCCTTCATAGGGTAAAATATTGTCTAATTTTAAAACAATTTGACTGAAAGGCATTGTTTCCAGTGACAGGATCTACTTTCTGTCACACAAATTTCAAAATATTCAGTAGGTATCATGTTGTGACCCCGAAAGCAAGAAGTATATTTTGAAATTTTTTTGAGCGAATCTTGATGCTTCCACCAGAAGCAGTGACTTTCGAATATAATATCGCTGTATAATCGGCGCCTATAGAGAATACTATGTATTTAGGTGTGCCTTCATTATATTCAGGTATGCACAGGCAGTTGACACACCGGAGACCATAGGACCAGTGATGTCACTACTCAGTTGTAATCTAAGCAGCACTAGAGATAGTAAAGTCTTTATTTCAAATTATTGCGATTCATTTTCGTTTTTACTGGTGGTGGTATATTGAATATTGCATGAAATTACTAATAAACTTCATTTAATAGTTCCCTTTCCACTTCCTTTAACATGTGATAAATATGAAATCTGCTGAATATTTTGAGAATAATTTGACTGTAAACTGTTGTTCCTGATTATCGCAGCAATAGCTTTTAGTCAAATTGTCCTAAATATAATCAAAAGTTTGCCTATGTAATGAAGCAAATAATATTCTTAAATGACACGCACTAACATTTAGAATATTTTCGGGTCTATTATGCGCACCAACTTTTTCTTTAAACAACTTCTCAACAACCAGTGGGCCTTAGGGCATAAAGATACAAGTTGGATCAAAGGAACTGAATCAGCCAGTATTGGATCTTGAGAACCATCTTTAAAAATCTCCTAAAACACTTCGAGGATTGATTCAAAACTCATGAAGCATCATCTAGAGCAAGAGCTGAACCAAGTTTGTTCAAGGAAACTTGAGTGACCAAATGCTTCGGCACCATTCTTGGATGACCTAGTTTTCGCAATATTGGCTTCTCCAGAGTTGCTAAACAGATCGGGCAAAGTTTGTGAGATATGATTAGGGATTATGGGCCATTAAAGTTTGTTCAAGGGAAATTGATACAGCATGGCCGTTTGGGACCAATAAAAATGTAGCCTGTTTGGCGGCTATATTGGATTATTTTATTTGATGGATTTTCAAGCCGAAATTGGTTTTGTATAGGTTTTATAAATAAATTTGCGGCTTTGGAAATTGTTGGATAAATGGATTGGCGGCCATCTTGGATTTTTCCATACCATAAGCTCCCATAGGAAAGCAATAGAAAATTGATGTCTTCTCGAGAACCGCTGAACTGATTTTAACCAAATTTGGTAAGAAAAATCCTTGCGCCATAGAGATCTAAATTTGTTCTAGGAAGACAAGCAGCCAATTTGCAATTGGGAGGTGGCCATCTTGGAATTTGGCTGATTTTTAGAAACGTCTATAAAAATCTTTGAAACATCATCTAGGGCAACAACTGAAGGGATTGGGCCAAAATTTGGGAACTATAATTGCGGGAGTAAGAGCCATTTTACTTTGTTCAAGGGAGGTTAGTACATTAATAACATGGTCACCATTGACCAATCAGATTTAAGCATTTTGGCAGCCATATTGAATTTTTTTATTTGATGAGTTTTGAAGCCAAAATTGTTTTCTTTAGTTTTTTAGCTCAGCAGATTTGTCAGTCAGCTGAGCTATTAGCGATCACTCCCTATATCTGTCTGTCTGTCTGTCTGTCTATCTGTCTGTGCGTCGTCAACAATGGTGGCATATTTTGTTATTTCTGGACCAAATTAGATCAACCTTAGCTAATATGTTCCTATACGCATCTAATTCATCAATTATGAAAATGATGCCGATTCGATGAGAAACAGCAGAGTTATTCTCCTTGCAAATCTTCTGTAGTATGGGTCCCAATGAGGAACGATATTACTTCAGTGGTACGTTTGATAATTTTTAGCGCTTCTAATCTTCTGATCATACTTCCGCTTCCAGTTCGCAACTTCTTCGGGAACGCAATAATATTCTGCACCACATTAGCGAACTCTTAAAAGATCTTGCTATTCAACAAGCAGACTCCCTAGCAGATGAAATCACTGCCACGGATGACTGTCAAAATGTTTCGGGCAGTCCGAGCCCTGAGTTACTGACTGTACAGCACCACTCACTCTACACAACTCTGAAGGAAGCTTTATCGGGACTGACCAGGGAAAAGTCGAGGCGATTTGAGAATGGTTCAAGGAACAGTTTACTGACCACGATGATGAGCCCTTGCACCCATTCTCAGGAGACCCCAGGCCATTACTAACACCAATTAAAATAGCAGAAGTTGAGAAGGTACTTAAAGCCCTGAAAAATGAACGTGCATCTGGACCTGATGGCATGAGCTATGTACTATTAAAATATGCAAGTGACATCCCAAAACCGATCATGCACGTAATCAACTCGGCTTTTATGCACCACCTCCCTACTACCTGCTGTAGGCCAAGGCACCCTTATCGCACTACCCAAGCCCAAGAAGCCACCTGAGCCCCCAGCCAATCTGCAGTCCATTGTGCTCCTCAGCAGCACACAGAAAATCCTATCCAATGTTACTCTATGCCGCATCCAACACATGATTGATGACTGCACCAGATCATTTCAAAGTGTCTTCAAACATGGATGCAGCTACGCAGACATTGTATGGGCTTGACGCATGCTTGTGTCGGTTTTCCTGTCCAAACACTGGGATTTTCAGAAAATGGGAATTAACATGTCACAATCCTTCGACACGATTAAATGCTCAAAGATCCTAGATGTACTATACCAGGCCAGTTGCAATGAAGATGAGCTATGACTCATGAGACTACTGCTTGCAGACACCAATCTGAGAGTACGAGTCAAGTCAGTGTAGTCTGTGGCTTTTGGGACATCAGTCAGCTCCCCACAGGGAGATGGTCTATCCCCTGTTCTCTTCACCTGTTACCTGGCTGCTGCATTGCAATCCATGCAGGAAAATTCCACAAGACACACCCCCCCCCCCCTCAGTGGCAATACTGGGTATGCTACTAAAGATGGAACATGCCGACGATGTGAACTTCATAGATGAGGAAAAGAAACCCTTTAACGAACTTCTCCCAATAGCTGCAAGAAAAGTAAAAATTGAGAATCTCTTCATGAATGAATCCAAAACAGAGTTCACCCGCATATACCTATCTACCTATCAGGAAACTAAAGAAAATGACAATCCACTTTGTGGCGGCGAACCATGGAGGAAAAGTAAAATCCTGGTACTGGTACTGTCAGTACTGCTGACATTGCTGCACGCTGTGTCATGGGGAACATAGCTCTCCAGTCCATCGTAGATCAAAGATGCCCTTGATAAAAAGACTACGTTTATACAATGCAACCTGCGTATCCTTGATACTGTATAACTGTAACAGTTGGGCAGCTCCAAAGGCAGCTTTAGACAAACTCGATGCCTGCCACTGCAAACACCTACGCACTACCGCTGGCCAGACAGCATAATTTTGAATGATGCACTATACAAGATGTGTAATACGTCACCACTGTCTGTCAAAGCCGCCAAGCAAAGATGGTCCATGTTTGGCCATGTGCTAAGGATGCCAGAAGAATTTGGCCTACTCGGAGCCAACAAATACAAAACCAGGAGAGGACATCATTGCATAAATCTGCTAAGCATGCTACGAGGTGACCTCAAGAAAGCCGGGCTCGGTACACTCAAGTCAAGAATGGACCCGAGGAAGCTAAGGATTTCGGCTGATGACAAGACACAGTGTGCAAAAGCGAAGATGAACTGATTGTAGCTATAAGATGTTTTTACTACGACAGCCACAGAATACAGTAATCATACAAAGGTAAATTACCTTTTAATAACTTTTTGAGCTGCCTCATTTTTATACGCCGCCAAAAAATGTGTCGTATTATGTAATGGCGCCGTCCGTCCAGGCGGGCGGGCGGGCAGGCGTGCGGGCGACAGAGTGGTTTCCGGATGATAACTCTGTTACCGTTTGCTGGATAACATTGAAACATCAGAGGGTGGTGGGACTAGGCCTGGGGAAGAAACCTATCGAAATCGACGCTGATCCGAAATCCAAGATGGCCACCAGTCACCGGCGACCATCTTGAACATTGGTTTCCGATGATAACTCCGTTACCGTTTATCGGATCGCTTTGAAACTTCATGGAGTGGTTGGACTAGGACTGGGGAAGAAACCTATCGAAATTGACGATGATCCAAAATCCAAGATGGCCGCCAGCCACCGGTAGCCATCTTGAAAATTGGTTTCCGATGATAACTCCGTTACCGTTTATCGGATCGCTTTGAAACTTCATGGAGTGGTTGGACTAGGACTGGGGAAGAAACCTATCGAAATTGACGATGATCCAAAATCCAAGATGGCCGCCAGCCACCGGTAGCCATCTTGAAAATTGGTTTCTGGATGATAACTCTGTTACCGTTTATCGGATCACACTAAGAGGTAGTGTGTATGGCATGATTAGTAACTTATTATTATATTTACTAGAACTTTTACTTCATTTGGATCAGTCTGTAACCACGGATCAGTCTGTAATCATGGATCAGTCTGTAATCACGGATCAGTCTGTAATCACGGATCAGTCTGTAATCACGGATCAGTCTGTAATCACGGATCAGTCTGTAATCACGGATCAGTCTGTAATCACGGATCAGTCTGTAATCACGGATCAGTCTGTAACCAAACTGAAGTTGATTTAATTGTTTCTTTAAACCTTTAATGGTGTTATTTGATCCTTGGCTGATTATAATATTTTAATCCACCTTCCTCAAATCGTCACCCAAAACTTGGCTTTGAAGCGAGGCACTGCCCAATTCTACAGGCTGGGCAAGGAGTGATTGACTGATATAGATGTTGGTGGTGTAATAACAATGACCACAGACCCACCTTGTGATTGGTCTAGTTAGCTCACCTGGCCGGAATGGCTAAGTGAGCTTATGCCATGGCGACCATCCATCATCTGTCCATCGTCCGTCCGTCAGCTTTTTCTTTAAATGACTTCTTCTCAAGAATCACTGGGCCAATTTCAATTATATTTAGCAGGAACTATCATTAAAACATAGAGATCCAAGTTTGTTCAAAGGAAGCTGATCGGCCTATTTAGCCAGCGGCAATCTTGGATTTTAGTTGATTTTTAGAAACTTCTTTAAAAATCTCTGAAACCATTTGGAGGATCGATTCAAAACTCATGAAATCATATAGGGCAAGACCTGAACCAAGTTTGTTCAAAGGAACTTGATTAGCCAAATGTTTTGGCAGCCAT
The DNA here is from genome assembly GCA_034401795.1 of Chaetoderma sp. LZ-2023a. NCBI lineage: Eukaryota > Metazoa > Mollusca > Caudofoveata > Chaetodermatida > Chaetodermatidae > Chaetoderma > Chaetoderma sp. LZ-2023a. Next base: position 101,457,267 of record CM067371.1, read on the forward strand.
CTTGGATGATCCAGTTTTCGCAAAAATTGGGAGAGGTGATTGGGGATTGAGGGCCATTAAAGTTTGTTTAAGGGAAGTTGATATGTAAAAAAACATGATCACCATGGACCAATAAAAATGTTGCGTATTTGGCAGCCATTTTGGATTTTTTACCTGATGTATTTTGAAGCTTATATTGGCTTTGAACAGGTTTTTGGGTATGCTGATTTCAACCACACCATTTTCTGAAACTATCAGATAAATGATTTGGCGGCATGGAGTAAAATTGTCATTTAGTATAATGTAGGTGGTTTTTATAGCAGGTTTAACTACATTCTACAATCTGATAATCATTTGTCTGAGTGGCCAAAGTCAGTTAGCAGCAGCTTTTCAGTAAAGTGAGTTGAAGTTTATTTTTAAAAATAATTTGAGAAATAATTTAAGCCATTGCTGCCTTAGAAAGCAACAACTTTCAGTCAAATACATTCCAAAATATTCAACGTTATAGATGTCAGACCACACAATACATATTGTAGATATTTAGCCAGCAGAGGAAATGGTTACTCATGTAATTGAATTTTTTCTTTCTTTGGTGATAAGAGCTGTCAGGGACAATCATGACAGTGTCACTACCATTTTACTGATGAATTAATTATTTTACTGCTGAAATGCATGTTACAATTAACCATTTTGCTGCAAAATGTAAAGCACAATTAACACTTTTACCGCTGAATTACAAGTCTTCTTTAACTATTTTAATGCTGAATAAAAGTTTCCATTAACCCTTTTACTGTTGAACTGTTAGTCTTAATTAACCCATTTACTGCTGAGATGCATGTCTCCTTTAATGCTTTTACTGCTGAATTAACAATTTTAGTGCTGAATTACAAGTCTCAGTTCACCCTTTTACAGCTGAACTGCAAAGTGCAGTCCCAGTTGGAGGCCATCTTGAATTTTTTTTCCTGCCAAAAAACTCATAGAAAAGCATTTGGGAATTTAAGATGTCTTCTCGAGAATCACTGAACTGATTTTAACCAAATTAAATTAGACGCAAGCTTATTCTTGTCGCAATTCTGGCCTAAACCTTAGCTTTCTACTTATAATCGAAAGCCTTTCTAGTTGAATTGCCTATGTTCGAGTTGAGCGATACAGGCACCTTGAGCCTCTTGTTTTATTAGCCACCTAAACATACTTACCATTCAATCACTATGGCCCGACCTCAGCCACCCCACGTGGGAATGATTTAAGAACTTTTTATAAAGTTTTGGGAAATTGATAGTTGAAGGATATCTAATTTGTAAAGCAGGTCTGGTATGCGCTTGAGCATTAACCTATGATTGATATAAAGGTCATAAAGCTGAAGCCAGTATAGAAAAGTATGAGAAGAAGGGAGTTAATCCATTCTCGAAGCCTAGAATATGATAGGGGAGTTAATGTTACTGGATATTGAGCCTCAAAAGATAGGTTGAATTTTTGGGGTGTTGGGGGATGGGGGTGGGGGTGCCTAAATGATGGTGGGTTGTATTTAACAAGTAGTGATTGAATGCGAAGTATCTTTAGGTGGTTAATAAAACTACAGACCAACCCCAAGGGGGATCTGTGGTCGTTATGACCCGTGCTATATTTTCAAAGTATTGAAGCTTATGGGGAAAATATGTTTGTCTTACGTATCGTCATTTATCGATGGATTAAAACAAAATTTAGCAAATGTGTTTTTTTAGGCTGCAACATCTATTTGAGCTATGAATATGAAGTGGCCACACTGGTTGCTTAAGACATTTTTAAGTATTGACCTCCGTGGAGAAAATACATTTGTTTCGTCAATTGTTGTTGAATTAAAAGCAAATTTAGAAGATGGTCTCTTCAGTCAAATATCTATTTGAACTATCCATATAAAGAGTACACACCTTTAAACAAGGGCCATAACTCTGGTTCATTAAGACTAAACTATTGAACCATATGGGGAAAATACATTTGTTGATGGAATAAAACCAAATTTTGCAAATATGTTCATTCAGGCAATATTTATTTGAATTATAAAGATGAAAAGGCCACACGTTTAAACCATGGCCATAACTTTAATTAAATCGTTTTTAAATATTGAACCCTATGGGGGAAATTTGTTTAGTCAATTGTTGATGGGTTAAGACCAAACTTAGCAGATGGTGCCTCTTCATTCAAATATCTATTTGAACTATGAATATAGAGGCCACAACATTAAATAAGGGCCATAACTCTGTTTCATTAAGACGTAAACTATTGAAGCCTATTGGGAAAATACATTTGTTTCGTCAATTGTTGATAGATTAAAACCAAATATAGCAGATATGTTTCTTTCAGGCAGTATCTGTTTGCCCTATGAATATGAAGAGGCCATGACTGGAAACAATGGCCACAACTCTGGTTCAGGCATTTATTAATATTTAAGCCCTATTGGGAAAATATGTCTGTGACACATTTCATCAACTGTTAATGGATTAAGATAAGATTTGGCAGAAATGTGTGTAGACTTTAACCTTTTGACAATAGTGTCATGGATGGCTGCACCATTGATCAATGGTACCTTTCCCATTGGTCAATAATGTTGAGGAAGTCAATATGCTTTCATTTCCTCATCCAAATTTTTTACTGTGGCCATTGTCTCTTTGAACCATTGGTTACTATTGTCATAGATGGATGCCCCATTGGCCAATGGTACTTTTCCCATTGGTCAATAGTGTAAAGAAGGCCGATATTTTTGCATTTCACATCAAGAGTATACTTACCTCCCTAATACTTTTGATATTGCTAAATATCGGCTTTCACTCAATAAAACACTCAGATTAAAAACAGTTAGGTGCCCCTACTGGGCAGGGAGTCAGAGGTAGTCCGGCGGATGCTCGCCCCACCACCCCGCATGCGCCGACTACTACTTCCTCTTTGCTCATTTATTGGCAAAGGGTTACATGCGGTTTTGTTGTTTTCATACTTTTCTGCGCGTTGCCTTGTTTTTCGCTCACGTTTGACGTTTATTTTTGGTGGAAGCATGTCGGAAAGGGAGGATTCGCCTCTAGAAGGAGCGGGATCGCTTTATCAGGTGAATTCTTTGATATGCTAGCGTGTTTTGTCCCGGTTTAATGTATTTCCGGGACTCGCGCTTACCGTGATTAGCGCCTGATTATGTTGGGTTTTTACAACATGGTGCTTCATATGTCTCATTTCTCTTTGTGTTTTGTCCACAGGTATCGCATAGAAGCTTTGGTGGACTTTTCGGCACAAGAGGATATGTTTTCTCTCCACCACGGTTCCATTTCCTACTAATACTGTTAGGTTATCTAACCAAAAGATCTATGTTCAGTGAGTTGGAGGCCTGTTATAAAGGTCTTCTCACTTTGCCCTCTTGCTCCAATTCCTTCCCCTGAGGTGGAGAGAATGTAGAGGCGTACTATGGTGGAGTTCTCCGGTTCATCACGTTGGATGGTTTGTCTATACAAGGATCAGGTATCTAATTATAATGTAAACAAAAGGGGAGATAATTTCCCTTTTTGCCAATGCTAGAATTGGAAGGAGTTATCTCTGTATCTGATTGTTGTGTACTCGAAATGCCAATTCAACGGAAATGTTCCGTTTTTACTTATACAATTCGTTCTTGCTCTTGGTGCTTGTTGCGGATCGATTAATTTGGTCACGAGAGTGATGACGTCATAATCGGCCTTGGCCTTTTTATTAACAATTAACGTTTTGTCCATGGCTGGTTCTTCTTGATTTCTGATCTTGAGATCCTGTCCTCTCTTTTTAGTTGGTTTTGAGTTTGCTAACCTTAACTATCTTGCTCATTGTCCCTGTCCTTTGTCCTGTTTCAGAGACCTGGTTGCCCGTCCTGCGGGAGGTTTCTGAAAAGCCGCTTCGTCCCGCACTTGTGCTTCAGCTGCAGTCCCTGTGGACCGTTGCTGAAGTGCGACGTATGTAAGCTATGGGGGGGCGAATTAATGTCTGATTTTCTCGCATTGCAGGCAAGGGAGAAGGTAATGGAGGAAGAGAGGAAGAAGAAGGAGAAAGTGTGTAAGAAGGGTAAGAAGAAGGCCTCATCCGCGGTGGATATGGAGGCCTTCAGGTCCGAAATGTTGCAAGAGATGCAGAGGACAATAAAGGATCTGGTCCCAGAGTTGCTTCGTGGCATGCTCCCTGGGCCAGCTCCTTTGTTGTCCTCGGCATCTGCTTACGAGCAGGTGATCCCCGCCTCTGAATCCGGTCTCTTTAGGTCCGGTCCGGTTGTGGATTCAGAGGTGGCCCCTTTGTTGGGGGCAGTCCAAGGCCCTGGCAGCAGGCATGGCGCCGCGCCGAGGGGCCGTGGACAACGGTTGTTGCTGGGACCCGCGGTCTGCTCATCAGACCCCGGGTATCCGCGCGCCGAAGGTGCCAAACCCTCCTATGGCACCTTTCCTGGCCAGTCCGGGTTAGCTTTCTTTGCTGACCCGGAGTCTAATCTTTCTGGCCAGGAAGAAGAGGATCTCCTGCTGGGGTCGCCGTCTGAGGACGTGGCCATGGAATACGACGTCTGTGCACCCCTCGCGGGGAATGCAGGCGACGTGTTCCATGGTTCTACTCACGCAGGAGTAGATTTCACGGTCCAGAGGGTGTCCCCGGGCGGTGCTGTTGACCACGGATACCGCATACCTCGGCTTGCCGATGGTATGGCTGGTGCTGGTCAGACCCGTGGTAGAGCGGTGTTTACCCCGCGCTCTGCCACGGCGCCTGCTCCTGGTCAAGCCGCGGATTTTAGCATGCCTGCTCTCTCGGGCCCGCATGCTTTTCCAGGCTTGCCAGGGGTATCAGCTTACCCGCCGTCGACATCAACTGCGAGTGCTCTGGAGGAAGACGAAGGCCCTCGTCTAGTAGAGCGCTCGCAGTTAGCCACGGAGGAGGATTGGTCGGACGCTTGCCAGTGGCTGGTGAGTGTTCGGCCAGATCTACCCGTGGAGCTGCCGGCTAGCCAGCGTGACCATAGGCCGTGGTTAGCTGGTAGGCCGGCGGCTACCGCTATGCCATCTCTGCCGCTTGCTGAGCATGTCGTGGACATGTTCGAAGCGGCAGAGGCGTCCATTAAGGTGAATGGACGTCTCGCGAAGGCCCCTCGCGAGGTGGCGAAGCGGTGCCGCATCGTGCCCCTGGATTACCAGCGGTACGGTGTGGTGCCAAAGCCGAGCGTTGATGATCGCGCGGCTTTGGGCGAAGATGCGCGGCCAGGCTCCCGTTCTGACACGGGAGTCTTGTGCTCGAACGCGTTGCGCTCGGCAAATGCCGCGCTGCGGGATGCGGAGGAGAGTGGGAGAGCGTCGATTGCCGCTCTATCCCACGTTTCCCAGCTGCTACAAGGGGTGGTAGCGGCTTCCGCATCACGCCAACCTAGCCCGGTGACAGTCCAGAGAGCCATTCAGGATGGTATCAACCTGGCTTTGGACTGTTTGACGCGGGCGGTAACCAGAAGTGTCCGGGCGAGGCGCACGTTTGCACTTGACAATCTGTGCCCGTCCCAGGACCTGTATAATAGGCTGCTGCGGACGCCTATGACAGGTCCTGGTCTCTTTGGAGGTGAGGGATGCAGGCACCTCCAGGAGACGGTCACTCTGGTTAATAACCAGAGGGCGCTGCGGGAACAGTTTGAGGTGCTCCGGCGGGAGCGTGTTCGCGCGGCACCCCCTGCGTATCGTCCTCTGCAGGCTCGAGGTGGTGCTGGCCAGGTCAGGGGCCAGCCACCGTCGCAACGTAGGCCTAGGCCACGGGCGATTCGGCCAGCAGTGAGGGGGGCGCAGGCTCCCCAGCCGCACCCAGCCAGACAGCAGCCCGCGCACCGTGGTGCGCGCGGCGCTGGGCGGGGCGCGCGGGGATCTGGTCGCGGTAATCGGGCCTGATGGCCTGGTTACCGCGGTGGGAACCACTCCGGTGTTACAGGCCGAGAGAACAGTGCCACTCTGGCCCTCCTTATGTCCACCTCTATCCCTAGGTGGACCGGTGGGCGGCCGTTTGGCCGCCCGCTTGCCAGAGTGGAAGCGGTTGACTCAGGACCGTTTAGTCTTGCGATGGCTTTCGGTCGGGTATCGTCCCGACTGGGTGACAGGCCCGCCATCGCGACTGTCTCTCGCGCCGATCTGGACTCCCATTCCACGGGATCCGGATCAGAGGTTGTGTATAGAGGAGGAAATAAATTCCCTCATACTAAAAGAAGCCATTCAGCCGGCACAGAGGTGCCCGGGCTTCTATTCAACCCTGTTCTTAGTAACAAAAAACACCGGAGGGTGGAGGCCGATTCTCAACCTCAAGCCGTTGAACAAGTTCATCGAGACACCCAGTTTCAAGATGGAGACTGTGCGCTCGGTGTTGGCGGGGTTAGAGCGAGGGATGTGGACAGCATCGATAGATTTGAAGGATGCTTATTTCCACATTCCCATAGAGAGGAGTTTCCGTCGATTCCTGAGATTTGCATTTCAGGGCCGGCGGTGGGAATTCAGGGTGTTACCCTTCGGAATTTCCACGGCTCCTCGGGTCTTCACCCGTGTGGTTCTCGCGATCACTGCATACCTCCGCAGGAGAAGCATAGCAGTCCACACGTACATAGACGACTGGCTATTGAAAGCACACACCCGGGAAGCGTTGTCCGCCAATCTGGTGATTGTTTTGAAAACTCTCTCGGACTTGGGCTGGATAATCAATTTCCCGAAATCAGAGCTAACTCCATCCCAGAAGTTTGTTTACCTGGGCATGTTCTTCGATCTGGAGACGGGGTATGTGTACCCCACTCAGGAGAGGGTTCAAGTACTCATCTCGGTAATTCAGTCGGTGTGCGACAGTCGTCATGTCCTGGCACGGGTTTACTTGAGAATGCTGGGCTTGATGGTTTCTTTGGAACCAGTCATTCCACAGGCCGCCTTGCGCAGGCGTCCGATCCAGTTGTTTCTCATGACACAGTGGACCCAGAGTTCAGGTTCGCTGGACTCGAACGTGCCGGTGTTGGCGCCTCTGATTCACCACCTGCAATGGTGGTTGAATACAGAGAATCTCTTGCTGGGGGTTTTGCTAACCCCTCCCCACCCTCAGGTGACTGTGTATACAGATGCATCGATGGAGGGGTGGGGAGCTTGTCTGGAAGAGTCCACAGTATCAGGGCTTTGGGATCTGGATCAGTCCAAGGAACATATCAATCTACTAGAGCTAAGAGCAGTAGTCCTGGGCCTGGAACATTTCTTACAGAAAGTTCAGGGCAAGATTGTTCTAATTCGTTCAGACAACTCAACAGTAGTGACTTACATAAACCGCCAGGGCGGAACGAAGTCGCCCAGTCTCTGTATGATGACATGGGGACTGCTTTGTTGGTGCCTGGATCATGGGATCACCTTGAAAGCAGTTCATATTCCGGGGAGGTTAAATCTGCTAGCAGACTCATTGAGCCGAAGGATGAGTGTTTTACCCACGGAATGGCAACTAAATCAATGTGTGGCGGATCGTCTGTTCGACCATTGGGGGAAACCCAACATAGATTTGTTCGCGATGAAGAAGAATGCGAAGATGACGACGTACGTCTCTCCGATTCCAGACCCAAGCGCTTTCGCAACAGATGCGTTAGCTATCAGCTGGGAGGGAATGTATGCATACGCATTCCCCCCAGCAATCCTGATTCCAAAGGTGCTTCAGAAAATCAGGCAGCAGGAGTGCCAAGTGCTTCTGATCGCCCCGGATTGGCCAAGCCGATCGTGGTATACGGATCTGCTGGACCTTCTGGTCTGCAATCCGGTTCCGCTGCCTCTGATGGACAACCTTATCTTCCAGGGCAAGGCCCTTCACGACAATCCGTCAATGTTCCGATTGACTGCGTGGATGTTGTCAAGGAATCTAGAATTAAGGAGGGCTTTTCTGAGCAAGCGGCCATGTTTATGGCCAAAGCCAGGAGGGGGTCAACCTCCAGAGCATATAATTATAAAATCAACAGATTTGCAGAATGGTGCTCAAAAAGATGTATTGATCCAATGGAATCATCTATTCAGGTAGTGGCTGATTTCCTCTGTCACCTATATGATGCCTATAGCCTCAAGCCTAACTCTATTGCTGGTTATAAGTCAGCTTTAATGACTGTTATTCCTTGCTTGGCTAATAGGGGGAGTGATGAAGTAAGTACATTAAATGTATTAATTAAAGGCATGGGCAATCTAAGACCAAGGAATCCTCCACTGATTCCGTCTTGGAGTTTATCACTGGTGCTCCAGGTACTAGGTGATAAGCCTTTTGAACCACTTAGTTCCATTTCTATGAAAATGTTAACTCTTAAAACTGTATTTTTAATTGCTGCGGCCTCGGCTAGGCGTAGGAGTGAAATTCACGCCTTATCAGCCGAGGTTGACCGTTTTGTGGTTACAGGGGAAGGCCTTAAGCTTCTACCTAGGATTAATTTCTTGTCTAAAAATCAGTCATTGAAATATCCAGGTCAACCTATTTTTTTGCCATCTTTAACTAGATATGATCCTAATTCTAAAGTATGGTGCCCCGTACGGGCGCTGCTCCGGTACAAACAGCGTACTTCGGAGTGGCGTACCGACCAGTCAGCGTTATGGTTGTCATATATTGAACCCCATGGTAGGGCGTCTAAGGACACCATTTCTAGGTGGATTGTGGAATGTATTCAATTTTGTCACAAATCCGCCACCGGGCGACAGGTTGACGTGGCCAAGGCTCACAGTGTCCGCGGTGTCGTGACATCCACTGCCCTTTTTAATGGGGTCCCTGTGGATGATATTATGTCAGTGGCTCAGTGGCACTGTGAGTCTAGTTTTACAGACCATTACCTCCGTGACACCTCTAACCCTCTCGCCTTGTCGATTTTGAAACAATAACCGCTTTATGTTTGTGAAGAGTGCCTCCGCATTGCTTATATACTTCGCCATTCAGCGACGGTGACAACCACTTGTCGGGACTGTATCATCCTTCTCTGCTGGAGTCATGATGACAGCTTCCTAGGACAACAAGGTCAGTCTTGTTCATGTGTTGTTCATTGTTTGTATTGTCACGTTACCCAGTGTTATTAATATGGTGATGGTTTATGTGGGTTGTGGTTCTTTATAGAGAGTATACGAAAATGGAGCCTTTTCGTCTCTGTCCTATAGTACTTAGCACTAGTACGAAGAGAGCGTGTAGGACATTGAGGTCATTTAATCTTCCTCCCAAGGGAGGGGGGGGAGCGCATATGACAAATCGGTCATCTCTCAGGCATCGGTTGTGTTATCCGATGGTTTATCAAATCCTGACTGTGTTTTCACACAGTTTCAGACGTCATAAGTGCCTTAAAACGCTTGAAAGCGTATAGGGAAGAGCTGGTCTTTTGACCTCGCCTCCCTCCCGCCAGATTCACTTTCGAATTCTGGCAATATCAAAAGTATTAGGGAGGTAAGTATACTCTTGATGTGAAATAAACGAAATCTAGGATTTCTTTTTTCACGAGAGAGTTGATACTTACCTCCCTAGATACTGACCCGGCCTCTCCGCCCCACAGAGGCTCGGTCTTCAGGCTCTTGGTAGTTGCATGTGTTAGCCAATAAATGAGCCAGAGGAAGTAGTAGTCGGCGCATGCGGGGTGGTGGGGCGAGCATCCGCCGGACTACCTCTGACTCCCTGCCCAGTAGGGGCACCTAACTGTTTTTAATCTGAGTGTTTTATTGAGTGAAAGCCGATATTTAGCAATATCAAAAGTATTAGGGAGGTAAGTATCAACTCTCTCGTGAAAAAAGAAATCCTAGATTTCGTTTATTTCTTGCTAAAGTTCTTGCTTGTGACAATTGCTCCATTGGTATAAAATGGCATCTCTTTTTTACACTTGAGATATTTTTACATTAGTGTCAGGGATGGCTGCCCCATTGTTGATGGCATTATTCCCATTGCTCAATAGTGTCGAAGACAGCAGTGTTTATGTATTTTTGTTTTATTTTTATAACCTTCCAAAAGATTGATGGGTTATTACGTGATGGCATCATCTGGGCAGTAGTGCTGGGCGGTATACCGGTTTCACACCGTCTCATGGTTTTTTATGGCGATGGTTTAAAAACCATTACGAAAATAAAAAAGCGAAAACCCGTCCGTAAGATCGTCATTGCGCGAAATCTGGTGACTGTCCTAAACTAGTTTTTCTTGACTTGCAGTTTAATATTATCATCTAGTGGGTAACCATTTGCTAATAGGGCCATAAAATACAGTCATCTGTAACTATTAGCCGTGGGAAAGCAAGGATGTTGGTGAAATCCCAACAAATGGGCCGAGGACGACACTCGGCAAATATGATTTGATTTGCCAGCAATGAATTTTACATGACGCAAGCTCTGCGAGTTCAATGTAAGATTGAACAGTTTGAAAATCTAAATTTCTTCTTTGTAACAAATAATCCTTTTTTCAATTCGAGTTTGTACTATGTTTAATTAGGATTCCAAATGTGACATGATAAAAAAAAAGTCAAGAAACGCGCTACGAAAACAACGATACTATACAATGAACGCCCAATCCAAACATGTCATTATTTCCCTTAGATATCGACAAACATAAAATGATCCATCATGGAATAAGACAAATTGTTTGAACGCCCGCGAAATGAAAACGATTACGTTGGCGGAATAGTTACAAGTAAAATAAACCTCTTAGCCTCTCAAATACGAGCAGGCATAATGTGATTGGTTGTTAACAAATTCTTCCGCCAGGATATTCACTACTATCGATTTTATGAATGAAATTCGTAGTATTTTTTATCACGTGACTTTTCCACTCAATAGGTGTTAGAATCACATCGTTTTGTTTTACATACCGGCCCAGTCTTTTTTGTCTTCGTATATCTTCAAGACTATGTAGAGTTGATTTAAGTAGATTTAAGTTAGATTCACAAATTATTCCGTTTATGTTGTCAAATTCGAGAAACTTCATTTAGGGCAGTAGCTGAGCCAAGTTTGTTCAAGGGAACCTAATTGGTCAATCCATTATTTCCTATATTTAGAAACACATTTAAACATCTCTAAAATCTCTTGTTAACAGAATATGTTAAAAGTTAACTTTATTAGAAGCAATAATAAAGCATTCAGCCAGCACATGTATTATTATTAGCTGGAGCCAATTCGAAAAAGAAATTCTCTTAACCACCCTATAAAGCATGCAGTCTAAGTATTTCAGTATTAGACAGCTAAGCATCAAGATCCCTGAGCCTCTTGTTGGGTAAGGTGATTTGGCCTCGAAAACAGTTGGATAAATGGGTTGGTGAACATCTTGCATTCCCCTCCTCCCCCCCCCCCCCCCCCCCCCCCCGCGATAAAAAACCCCATTGTAAAGCAGCGGGAAATTTAAAATGTCTTCTTGAGAACTGGTGGACTTATTTTAAGCAAGTTTGGTAGGATGCATCCTTGTCCTTGTTGCAATTCTGCTCAAAACCTTAGGATGCTACTTATATGTGATGTCTTTTCTAGTTGAACTACTTATGTGCCAGTTGAGCGATACAGGCCCCTTGGGCCTCTTGTTTGTCAAACCCTATGCATCTTTGCAAGTTTTTCTATGGATAATTAATTCATCAAGGGCTTATCGAATCTCAATATAATTGTACAGATTTATTCTATACCATAATTGTATCCAGTTTTCAAAGTACTATTTATTTCATTTACCGGTAACCATTTAATTACCAATACTTTACAAGGAAATTTTGATTTTTGCAGCCAAAATTTATAATGAAAATTAAAAAGAAAAAAGATTTCGGTTATCCTTCAAATGGACATTCATCAAAAGTGTAATGGTCATGAACATTCAAATTTCTGCTTAACCAATGTTCAATTGCAGACAAAGAAGAGTATTTTTGAAAAGTTACCACTTGAATGACTGGCTCGGTTACCGAGCCAGTCAATCCAGTGGTAAATTTTCTAAAACATTCTCTTAACCTGCAAATGGACATTTCTCAAGATCACTGCAGAGGTCGTTTTTTTACCAACTTGGCCATTAAAGAGTAATGGTTGACACAAGAGGGGTTAAATGATCAATGGCTTATCTGATCTGCATAAAATGTCATCCTATGTGATACCATGCCATATATCATACCATCACCTATGCGATAGCAGACAATCAGCGTATGTCACAAGGGCACTTTTGAGGATATAGCCACCCAAAATGTAACTGGGAGCCCCCAAAAGTTGTAGTAGTGGGTCCCATGGGTACCTGAAAATCTTGCGTGATTGTTAAATAATAATTAGTTATATAGGTTTTTGCACAAACCTACACACAAAATCTAGCATTTGAGGCTCATAATTCATCACTGCACTCATGGTACTCTCTAAACTTAGCATGGATGAGTAAAACTGTATGGGAATCCCAGATTTTAGGTCGGGACTCCCAGATTTCAGGTTGGGACTCCCAGATTTCAGGTCGGGACTCCAAAATTTCTATGTCTGGGGTCCCTGGGACCTCCAAAATTTAAATGCCATGAGAAACACTGCATACAATACAAATACCATACCATACTATAGCATAATTACTTATTGTGTGGCACTACAACATATGATGTGTGATAGGCGACCAAAGCAACAACATGACATGTAGGATGACATCATAATCATTTATGTCATGAAGGATGTGATTATATCCGTCATAATTGCTTAATAGTCTGTTAAGTTGTATGGCTTTACTATTTAATAAAGAAGTTGTTGAAAATTTTGAAACTACTTTGACTGGATGCTGTTGCTACTATAGGCCACAACATCATCCAGTCAAATTAGTTTCAAAATATTCAACAACTTACCTGTATAATTTTCCGGAAATTGAGGTTCAGTGAGTGCAGAGATCGATCGATCCCAGCGCAGGCAAAAGGTGGTTGAAGCCTAGCTAGAGATTAGCAGTGTATAGATAGAACTGGATTCATTCAATGGTTTGACAAGACACATGGAATGTAGTCCTCTAGAGTTCAAACAGTTTTTGTGAATTTTTGTGAACTCCTCATTTACCATCTAATGATTGAATCTATTATATAATTTCTTGCAGCCTCACAGCATCCCTCCTTTATCTGGCTATCTCCGATACATATCAGATACGCCGGATCAAGCAATCTCGTCGAGTCATCCAGTGTCAAGTATTACTCTCGCATTAGTGAGGACGAAGAAGATGACAGCAGTCCAGACAGACCTGAAATCGGTGCAAAGGGTGATTATGAAATGACATCATTAGGGTCACGCTCAGAAATTCTACGTCCTTCAGATTTGGGTAATGGGAAATTAGTTTCTTTGTCGTCACAGCCTGGCTTTTACTGGAATAAAGGTCGAATGATACCGTCTTCTCAAGGACCTGGCATACCTGTATTATTGGCACAAACTCGCCTAAATCGGGATTTTATGGAAAACCGTCATGGTGTTCCATCATATCCTGGTCAGCAGCAGGGGGATATGAGGCCGGCGTATGGTATAATATTGTCAAAACCTCCACCAGCGTTTCGCGGAAAATCATCTCCAGAATTGTACAGAAAGCGTAATAATCCTTTTAGGTGATTAATAATATCTGATGTGTTAGGTGATTTAAAAATTCCTACTTAATTCTGCTGCCCCCAAATTATCAAATACTAGAATCATATCTATCAACAGCCACCACCTACTTATTGGACCAAAAGATGGGGTTTCATTAAATTACGTGGTCAAGAAACCACCTCTTAAAGAATTACCACCATGTGGTTACAAACGTCATCAGATGATAACTGACCTTTACTAAGCGATAACCTGCATGCTGCATCATGGGAAACATAGCTTTCAGTGCTTCTGGAAGCTATGGATTTGTAGATCAAAGATGCCCTTGATAAAGAGGCTACGTTTATACAATGCAACCTGCGTATCCTTGGTGCTGTATAACTGTAACAGCTGGGTAGCTCCAAAGGCAGCTCTGGACAAACTCGATGCCTGCCACTGCAAACACCTACGCACTATCACTGGACACTGATGGCCAGACACCATAATTTCCAACGATGCACTATACAAGATGTGTAATACGTCGCCACTGTCTGTAAAAGTCGCCAAGCGAAGATGGTCATGTTTGGCCATGTGCTAAGGATGCCAGAAGAGACACCAGCACAGAGAGCCTTGGAATTCGCCCTACTCGGAGCCAGCAAATACAAAGCCAGGAGAGGACGTCATTGCATAAATCTGCTAAGCGTGCTATGAGGTGACCTCAAGAAAGCAGGACTTGGTACACTTAAGTCAAGAATGGACCTGAGGAAGCTAAGGATTTCGGCTGAGGACAAGACACAGTGGGCAAAAGCGAAGAAGGACTGATTGCAGTTGTAGGATTTTTTTACTACTACAGCCGCAGAATACAGTAATCATTATCATCCTCAACCTGCCTTTAGGGACCGCTTGCGTAGGGTGGACATTTAACCCTTTAACCACCGACAGGCCAGAAGTACGTCTCATAAACAATACTGTAACTATATAATAAATCTGATATTAGGCATACAGTCATGTAGTATTGCACGTGTGTTTATCCATTATCCATAGGCAGCAACAGCTCCTAATCAAATTAGGTTCAAAATATTCAACAACTTGCTTGTATTGTTACCTTGAAATTGAGATTCTAGAAATTTTATGGTTAAAAGTGATAAAAATTAATTTAAAACGTGTTTAAAAAGTGGACAAGCGCAGGCCAACCTATTTTATATTTCTGCAAAAACCTAGCTTGTTATCTTTCTGTTAGATGACCTCATATGGACGGTGTTTGAGTGTTAAGTCCAGTTTGGTTGTTTGTCCTGATAGCATACTTTATTTTATATTACTTATACTTTATAAATTGTTATTGCTTTCGTACAAAGAATTTTATCCGACAGTGTTCGACTTTGCCTGATTTTTACTTATACGAGAAGTTACCGGAATTTTAACATATGTGGCTAAAAAATGGATTTGGGCAATTTGTTATCACTACTACCATAAATGGATGTTTAATCTGAATTCTAATTGGTTTTAAATGAGAATTGATAAAAATAATGTTTTTAGAGCAGTTAAAAATGAAACGTCTGTATGTATTTTTATACAGGTTAGAATATATGTGCGTGGCAAAATTTGTCTTATTTTGGTGTGATTGTAGCTTGTTTTAGACAAACATCGCTATTTAATCCAGACGCCAGCGTTACATTCCAGTCTGATTATAGATATATGAACAGTTTGGTGATTATTTTATTCTGTAAAGGGTACAAGTGCAATCCTTCTGCTATACTTATGTATTTGTTATTGTTATTTAAGAAAATTAAGATTTTCACCAATATATCGATGGGTTTTGTTTGTCAGTCTATCTGTTTGTTTGTCGGTGTCCAATCTCATTTAAGTATATATCTTATGATCATTTCATTAAATCAAGTGGATGGAGCACAATGATAGTGAGCTCATGAGGTAAATGTTCACGGTCACGCTGACCTTGGTATAACTGTTCACAGTTAACCTTTGCGTTTAGCTCAACATATTGTCTTATATTTCAGCATGGCTTCAGCCTATTGGGACTAAACTTGGACACATGTTTCCTTATATCACGCGGATGGAGCACAATGATATTGAGGTCAAAGTTCAAGGTCACTATGGCCTTAGTATAAAACTCTACTTTTCATGTTTAACTTTTGCGCTTAGCTCAACATATCGTCTTATATCTCGGCATGGCTTCAGCCTGTTAGGAAGGCACATGATTACATATATCAATTGGATGGAGCACAATGATATTGAGGTCAAAAGTCAAGGCCATCAGGATCTCAGGACTGGTTTACCCTACTTGAATTTAACTTGATGACAAGTTTACCTATATGAACTACAATGATAGCGTGGTTAGAGGTCAAGGTCATTGTAGCATTTGTATAAAATGCAAACTAAAGGTTTGTTACAACTTAACTCGCCTGGCCTTTATTTCAGAATTGACAAAATTATTGGAACTAAGTATCATCATATAATTACCTCAACTAAGTGGAGCGGCATAGACATTCAGACTCTTGCACTAAGCGTTGTTGTATGAATTGTATGTCTTTACTATTTAATAAATATGTTGTTGAATATTTTGAAACTCATTTAACTATGGCAGCAACAGCACCCAGTCAAATTTGTTTCAAATTATTCAACAGCTTATCTTTAGTTTTCTGGAAATTTAGTCGTGGCATTCAGCGATCGATCGATCCCTGCATGGGCGAAGTGTGGTTGGAGGTTAGCTAAAGATGGGCAGGGCATGGCTAAAACTGGATTCCTTCATTGTCTTCCTGCATCATTGCTGCTGCAATATAGTCCTTTATTTGAAGATGCATAGGATGATATCTTTGCCACAGTTATATAGTGCATGTGTAATGAAGGGGTGGGTGGGGTTGTAATAACAACGTATTACCTCTGTGACTGCTTTAATCTTAAGACGTTATGCTGAGATCAGTTGTGGCTCGAAGTCTGAATGGTTGGAGACTGGGGTGTCTCCTTCTTTTATAGTCTGGCTCACTGTAGATAGAGCCCAGGAACCTGTCAGTTGTATTACTGGTATGGTATCGATCAGTCCATCGGTGCCCGGGGAGAAGACTCCGATGGTGGAAGGTGTGGACAACGAGTGCCCAGATTAGGACCATTGGTCACTGATAGGATTATCGGTAATCTTAACCCTCCCCCGCCCTTGTGTCAACAGCGCCTCAAAGCTCTCAATTTGATTGACATTCCGTATGAAGGGTGATATTTTCCTTCCATTCAGAGTGAGTTAGAAGTACCTAACATGGTTTGACATCTGACATTGATCGTGGTGTAATTATTTGGGTAGGGGGTAAATTTGAGAGCTTGATTGACAAATACAAAGCTTTACTTTGGTTGAGTAGAGTAGATGGGGATTTGATGTAATGCCCAGCTTATATGGCTCAATGCAGGGATGTGATCTATTACTCAAGTGTCTGATGTCATAATGAATTAAGTCACGTGTTAGCTGATGTCACAATTGTAATGACGCATATTTCTGTCATGAAAGTCGAAGTCTGTCACTAAAGCCTTTGATAAATTTACAAATTAATAAACATTCTGTTAAATATTTTGAAAGTAATTTGACTGTGAATTTTTGCTGCCAGCCATTCCAGTCGTAAATTCTCAAACATAGTCTTTTGTTGGCCTGCAAATAGACATTTCTGAAGATGACTGTAAAGGCTGTTTTTGGTTGGCTTTCCTATTAAAGGCTTACAGGAATGATCAGATCACCTGATACGTCCTTTTCTCAATTTCACCTGATAGTATATGCCATACTTATATGGTGAAAGGTATTTTTAGAATTCAATTACCCTAACAAAGAAATATATAAAATTTGAATTTTCTCAAAGAAAATATCTATTTGCAGACCTAGAGATTAATTGTTCAAAAATTTTCACTGGAATGATTGGCTCACTTATCGAGCCAGTCATTCCAGTGATAAATTGGAAAAAAATGGACAATCAATAAACAAAGAAAATATTTTGATATTTGTGACCAAATTTAGCCATTAACTCTTACCACTCTGGTGTCAAAACTTTAAATTTTCAAATTAAATTCAAAGATGAACTGGTCTGCATTTTTCAACAATTTTTAGTGGAAGATGTTGGTGTCTATGATAGCACCATCTCCCAACAAATTTGTTGAAAAATGCAGACTAGTTCATCTTTTAATTTAATTTGAAAATTTCAAGTTTTGACACCAGAGTGGTAAGGGTTAAAGGCTTAAAGGTTGTTGCATATCTGAGGCCACAGGACATGAGATACTGTCACTTAGGCCTCTAATAGTTAAGACTGTTCAAGAAAAGTGACATCTCCTTAGTGAGTGTCCATTCGCAGGCCAAGTGAAGGCTATTTTTGAAAATTTATCACTGGAATAACTGGCTCGGTGATCAAGCCAGGGGTTCGAGTGATAAAGATTTTAAATTAGCCTTTACTTGGCCTGCAACGGGACCATTACTGAGGTTAGTTTTGGCTGTTTGGAACTTTCTGAATATGTATAAGTAAAATATAATAATAAAATACTTGACATGAAAGTTTCCACTAGATTGTCTTTTTCGGAAAATCATTGTGGCATCTCTCGATACTAGTATTCATTAAAATGTATGAGCTTCTTGTTGTTTTATATTTAGTATTACCAGTGCTATGATATTTTTGTTTACATTAATATTATTTATTATTTCTTGTCTATACCACAAATTGTCTATATTATTATTTTTTAAATTCATTATATATGTCTACATAATTTATCATTGTTATACATACATGCTGAATTATTGATATCCGTCACCTACATAGGTATTTAATTACACATGAGTCGTCATTTGTTGAATTTTGCCGCGCTTTCATGCCTAACTGCGCTTCAATCAGTGTGTCCTGCTGAACGATATCATGTAAAAAATTTTAAGTTAATTATAAAATCTGCGTCTCACCCAGCCCCACCCTCCGCTCATTCCTGCTATCATCATTGCACGATTAATACAATACCCACAATATTAGCCACATTCATTGGAACTCAGTAAATTACTCCCGCAATGTGCATTTTAATACACTTAATTTATATTTACATTTATATTTAACGTGTTGCATGCATTTAAAAAATGCTCTCGATCATGTTTACTAACTTACTGTACATTAATACTTTCTGTCTTTGATAACAATATATTTATAATATATCATTTTGTTGATAGTTATTTCACATTGTCCTTGTACCAGTAAGTGTTTATAACATTGGAGTTGGGGTGGGAGGGGCAGAGGGGTAGGGGGACTGGCTAATGGGTCTTTAACCTTTTGGTACCTAGAGACTCCATGGTGTGGAGATTATATATTCTGTATGCTTCTTTTTCCCTCTCCTGATTGCAGTGGTTATGTTTGCACATGGGCCCCCTATTAGAACCTGGGTAATGCAGTACTGTAACATCCTAAGTTTTTCTATCACTTCATATTACATATTGAGAAAAATATAAAATCACCTACGAACCTTATCATGTCTCTCTATCTGTAAACCCCACACGCAAACATGTATGTAAATCCTCTGATGAGCTTCCCACAAGGAGCTTCCCACAAGGGGCAAAATGCCCTAAAGTCAGATTTCAGAATAGGTTTGGAAATTCCTTTCCCATTGCCATACTGTTTATGGTAAGATCCACTCATCATTACCACTAATTTATACTGAAAGGGAACTGGCACTGAGTATTATGCTCATGCACATGTGCAAAACAATGGCACACCTAAGCCATTTACCTTTGTGTTGCAGCAACAGCGCCCAGTCAAATTAGTTTCAAAATATTCAACAGAATATTTATTAAATAGTAAAAGCAAACAATTTGTACAACAGCCCATAGACCGTCAACAAATATGCGTTCGTGACGTACTTATCGACGTCATTCATGACATCATTATGATGTCATTGTACACACCACGCAGTTCATTATGACGTCATATGGTGGGGTGGGTACTCTGGAAAGGTGAATTGCTTCTGGGAAGCCAGCATATTTAATTGTAACGTTATACATGCTTGCTATAGTGATTTTGTTGATGTTAGTGAAATCTTATAATATATGTTATGTACCATTGAGGTTTCATCCCATGGATCCGCTATAAATAATCAGATCTGTTCATGGAGCTTCAACAAGCGATCTGACCTGCTGACCTGAGTGGCTAAATGAGCTTATGCTATGTCGGCGCAGTCATCCGCATTCCATCGTCTGTCAATTAATGTTTTCTTTCAATAATTTGTCATGAACGACTTTGTCGATTTTAAACCATTTTTAGCTTGACTTTACAAAGTAAAACAAGCTATTGCGATACCCTGTGCATCGAGCGGCAGCGGCCAATTTGCGTTTAGCTCAACTTTTCTGTTTAAATATCAGGTTTGGTTAATCATACTGGACCAAAACTTGGGCGCATGCTTCCTTATAATGATACAGCATCACACAATGTGACCTTGGTAAAAACCTTGGTTTTTTTCAACATTTATATTTTCTGTTTAGCTTGACTTTTCTGTTTATATCTCGGGTTTGGTTGAGGTGAAAGGTCAAGGTCCTGATACGTCTGTCATCTGTCATCCATCAGTCAACCTTTGTTTTAAAATGCTACTCCTCATTAACTGTTTTGTGGATATCCACCTAATTTGGCTGGATGGACCCTATGGGGGTAGGCTTCAGAAGTTGTATGCAGAATTTTGATCGGTCAATTCTTTGGGTTAAAATCTTACATTTTATGACAAATTTACCGGAAATTGTCAAAACATTACTCCGCATTAACCGCTTGGCAGATTTCAACCTAATTTGGCTGGAAGGACTCCAATGCTATTGGTTTCGGAAAACCTATACAGAATTTTGATTGGTCAATTTATTTGTGTGAAAATCTTTGATTTTTATTGGATATTTACCGGAAATTGTCAAAACTCTACTCCTTATTAACTGCTTGGCAGATTTTAACTTACTTTGACTGGAAGGACCTTATCGCGCTATACTACAGAACTTATATACAGAATTTTGATTAGTCAGGGTTTTTTGATGAAAATCCTAGATTTTATTAAAAATCTACTGGAAATTTGTCAAAATACATCTCCATAATCGCTTGGTGAAATTTATCTAAATTTGGCTGGAAAGATTCTATAGTGGTAGGCTCTAGAACCTCTATTCAGAATTTTGGTTGATTGGTTTTCTTTGGTGGCCATTTGGATTTTTTGAAAACTTTCCAGAACCATTTAAAACGATACTCCTTAATTAGTGGGCCAATTTCAACGAAACTTGGTTGGAATGATCCTATGGTGGTAGGCTTCATTCAACACATCAAACGAGAATTTTTCTTTGGTGCCCATCTTGGATTTTTTCGAAAATTGTCCATCATATCTACTGGTATTTAAATGCAAATGTTTCAAATGCTAATGGTCCAGGTTAGCGATACAGGCTCTTGGACCTCTTGTTTATACGGCCTTCTATATTTATTTTACGTTTGAAATCAAGCTTCATAGTTCATAGTTCATTGTAAATTTGAGCTTCATGGTTGCATTGCAACCACATTTCTGGTAACAGGCTCCTATCTCTGATGATAGAGAATTCAAAATTATTCAAACAGCTCTGATTGATCAATTTGCTTGATGGCCATCTTGTATTTTCTGGTGACTTTAGAAATACTTGTAAATGATGTGTAAAGCCTTTGTGTTTAGAGGCCAGAGTCACCAGACTTTCATGTTCCCTGCCTAAATTTGTACATTTTGCCAAATTTATATATTTTGCATTTGTGCCTCAGATTTTCATATATCCAGGGAACACAAACCTGAAAGTTTTAAAGCCTGATTTTCCCTGTTTCTGGTTGAAATGTTAACCTTCCAGGTGAATGTGACTCAGACCCCTTGGCCTGCCTATTATACTAATGGGAAGTAACTCTTTGCTTATAATTTATTATTCTCTGTGACTCAGTACTCTGCCTTGCATTGCACTAACAATAATATTGAAGGGAAGTAACTATACTTAAGCTTGTTAAATATTTCATGTGTTTAATAAGTTGTCTCCCTGAATATCAATTTCCTCCAGTCCTGAAATAAATCTTGTTACTGTACATAGACAACTAGTTTATTGTTGAACTAACCATGCTGGGAAGTATGTTGTTGACATACAATGGACCTTTCCACTTTTAGCTATTATCTCTACCTAAGCTCCACCCACACCATGCTCGTGTTGGGATCAGTCGATCTCTGAATTCCCTGACTATCAATTTCCAGAAAACTATACAGGTAAGCTGTTGATTAATTTGAAAGTAATTTGACTGGGTGCTGTTGCTGCCTATGGCAGCATAGGCAAGTATACATATGGCAGCAACAGCGCCCAGTCAAATTAGTTTCAAAATATTCAACAACATCTTTATTGAATAGCAGACACACAATTTGTATGGCAGCAACAGCGTCCAGTCAGATTAGTTTCAAAATATTCAACAACATCTTTATTAAATAGCAAAGACATACAATTTGTATGTGTGAGACTATTAAGCATTTAAGACGGACTAAATCGATTATAATTATGACGTCATCCTACAAGTCATGTAGTTCTCTCTGTTTAACTCCTGAAATGACAATGTTTCAATTTCAAGACAACTATAGGAATGCTTTTGAATGTTTTCAAACTAATTTGACTAGAACCTGTTGCTGACATAGGCAGAATATCTCTTACATTATAAAGAAATTGTCATTTCTGTAAGGGTCCTAGGGGATATCCATGTGTGTGGGCGCGTGCGTATGTGTGCATGCATGCAGAAGTGTGGGTGGGTGAATTGGTTGGGTCGGTGGATGGGTGGCAACAACAGCACCCAGTCAAATTAGTTTCAAAATATTCAACAGCTTATCTGTATAGTTTTCTGGAAATTGCTAATCAGGGAGTTCAGGGATCGATCGATCCTAACCCAGGCGAAGTGTGGGGGAGCTTAGCTAGAGATGGGCGGGGCATACCTAAAACTGGAAAGGTCCATTGAAGATTGTTCAAACATTAATATTTAACCCTTTCACTGATGAATTCCATGTATCTCATTTTCAACGCTACCATATATACAGGAAAACTGTTGAATATTTAGTAATTAATTTGACTGGAAGCCGTTTCTGCCTAAGGCAGCAACGGCTTTCAGTCAAATTAATTTCAAAATATACAACCGAATAAGTTTCATATTGTAAATAATTTATTTTTTCAGGGAATTGTCAGTGAAATGGTTAATCATGTGCTGCTAAATATGTTTGCCTCATCACATTAAAGTGTTGTTTCACACTTAATTTACTTACTGAGGTGATTACAGCAATATAATAACTTAATTCACCTGGACAGAATGGGCAAGTGAGCGTATAGCATGGCGATTACCCGTCGTCCGGAATGAAGGTAAAAGAGAACTATAAAATGCTTTTGACTGGTGACTTCATATAATAATTTAAAAATACTACCGCCTGTAAAAAACTCGAAATTACGGAAGCCCTGAAGGGCTATGCCTGTGAAAAAAATTATCTCGAGCGCTCGTCTTAATATCTCGAGCGACTTAATATCTCGAGCGGTCGACTTAATAACTTGAGCGCTCGAGATAATTATGTCAAGCGCGAGCGCTCGAGATAAATTTGTTCTAGGAATTTGTTGTGTGTGACCGCATATTGTTAAACAGATGCATGTGGTAATCAAATTAAAGGAATATTTGCTCTTATATAACACTTCACGAATACATGTATGTCCTCCATACATCTCCCTCCTATTAAACAATAATAATAATAATAATAATAATAATAATAATATTACAATGCAATATCCAGCATATATATATATATACGCACATACACACGCACGTACGTAGAATGGTCAATATATCACATCTAAACCACACTCTATTAACACCGATTCTGGTCTCATTCAAACTGGATTCAATTGACTGTCACCTGTCAAATCAGACCATTTCTAAAGTGGCTCTTTATACCACATAGCCCATGATCACCCTATGCCGTTCATTATTGCTACATCCCACAACTGACATCTATTTGACACGAATGGTTAATAATTTCTTTCTGTTATAAATCATTATAAAACTGCATCATATGGCTCAGTACTATGACCTCCACCATTGCGTTACTATTGTGACCTTTCATCCCATTTTCTGTAAAACTATCCATTACGGGATGATATACGTATTTACATAAGTTACCCTAAATCTGGCCATAACTTCATCAGAGTTATAAACACATAATAATTGTGCCATGCCATTGGTCTGAAAGCCCATTGGTCCGACAGCCCATTGGTCCGACAACACATTGGTCCGACAGCACATTGGTTCGACATCATATTGGTCTGACAGTCCATTGGTCTGACAGCTCATTGTTTGTTTCTATTTTATTGTATCGCGTGTTTTCTTTCACTTTTGATAATCGATGGATCTCGTGGTTTCTATTTCCTTGTTATGCGTATCAGAACCGTTATCCTCCATATTGTCCAACTATCACATATGGCGCACGCTCCCCCCCCCCCCCCACCCTCACCACCCGCCCCATGATATATCATTGTCATTTCTATAAGTCCATCCAACTTAGGTGTTGCTTAATTGCATATTATCATAAAGTCTTTCTGCGTATCGGAAGTTGCTTACAATATATTTTAGTGGAGGGACATAACCTGTTGTGGCCAAATGGTCATTATGACGGCATGGTACATAGAATTGTTTCAGAGTTTATTGATTGGCAATTATGAATAAATCAGTGAGTAATTCATACAGGCTCACACTCACCGACACACACGTCAGGCAATGTCTAGCAAAGCCTAGATAAGGCGTAGGTAAAGTCTAGCAAAGCATGGCTAATGCCTAGTAAAGCCTGCTAAGGCATAGGTAAGGCATAAGTGAGGCTTAGCTAAGGGCTATGTAATGTCTTGCAAAGCTTAACTAAGGCTTAGGTACGGTTTAGCAAAACCTAGCCGTGACCTAGCAAAGTCTGGCTAAGACCGAGGTAAGGACTAGCAAAGCGTGGCTAAGGCCTATGTAATGCTTAGGAAAACCTGGCTAAGGATTAACACAGCAAGGCCAAGGTAAGGCGTGACTAAGGCCTGGCAAAGCCTAGCTAAGTCCATCAATGCCTAGGTACGGCTTAGCAAAGCCAGTATACGGCATAGGTACTGTCTTGCAAAGCTTGGCTAAAGCCCAGGTAAGGCATAGCAAAGCGTGGCAAAGCCTGGCTCAAGCCTAGGAAAGGCTTAGCAAAGTCTGACTAGTGCCTAGTTAATGTCTAACAAAGTATGGCTATGGTATAGGCAATATCTACCAAATCATGACCAAGGCCTAGGTAAAGTCTATCAAAGCCTGACTAAGATCTCAATAAGGCCTAGGCAAGACCTTTGTAAGGCTTAGCAAATCCTGCAAATCCTGTAAATTTTGGGTTTTCGTACAGTAACTATCTTTGCTTGGAGTATTGTGAGGAAACTTCATGGGAATATTGGCTATGGTACTAGGCAAATGTACATTATTTTGTGGGGCAGTCAGCCCATCCCTCCGTCCATCCATCCCTTTGTCGCTGAATTTGTGTCCGTCCATCCGTGCAAATTTTGGGTGTTCATTCAGTAACTATCTTTGCTTGGAGTATTGTGAGGAAACTTCATGGGAACATTGGCTATGGTACTAGGGAAATGTACATTATTTTGTGGGTCAGTCAGCCTATCCCTCCATCCGTCCATCCCTTTGTCTCTGAATTCTATCTGTCTGTCCGTGCAAATTTTGGGCTTTCGTTCAATAACTTTATTTTTTTCCCGGAGTATTGTGAGGAAACTTCATGGGAACATTGGCTATGTTTCTGGGGAAATGTACATTGTTTTGTGGGTCAGTCAGATCGTCCCTCCATCCGTCCATACCTTTTTCTCTGAATTTGTGTCTGTCTGTCCGTGCAAATTTTGGGTTTTCGTTCAATAACTTTATTTTTGCTTGGAGTATTGTGACGAAACTTCATGGGAACGTTGGCTATGGTACTAAGGAAATGTACATTATTTTGTGGGTCAGTCAGCCTGTCCGACATTTGTCTCTGAATTTGTGTCCATCCGTGTAAGTTTTGGATTTTTCGTTCAATAACTTTATTTTTTCTTGGAGTATCATGCCAGAAATTCTTATAAATTTTGGATTTTCGTTCCAAAAAATTTACCTCCCCTCCCTCGATTATTTTGGACACAGTTACCTGCATTAATGGAGTTAACTTGGTCTCGTTAATGGAGCTCTTGGCACAGTTGTCGGCTTTCACCTGAATACATCAAAGGATGCACAAGTATGCGATGGTGTATGGATCGTATTTGATAATCCTCGTGTAGGTAGGAAATCTAGAGACAACTTGATGAACCATCCACGACCAGATGCTACCTTGATCAAGAAACACGAAGCAAAGATTGGTGTGGGTAGAAAGGGAGTTGCACAGCTTGCAAGAATACAATTTCCTCTTACATTGGCTTTTGCTACTACCATTCATAAAGTTCAGGGCCTTACACTCGATAAAATATTAGTAAATTTTGATTCAGGCAAAGCAAGATTCAATCATGGTATTGCATATATTGCTATTAATCGTGTAAGGACATTAGAGAGTTTGTATATCAAGAATTTTGATGCAAAGAAATTTCTTGTCAGCTAGGAAGTAGCCAAAGAGATGAACCGATTGTGCTCCGATAAAACTGACAACACCAAGTAGCATAAATGCGTTATATCCTAAATCCAACTGGCTGCAAATGGTGCATCTTAATATCCGATCATTAAGAGGTCGCTCACATCACTGACCTAGAGGCTGACTCTAGATTGGCAAGTGCACAGATCATAGCAATTTCAGAAACATGGCTTCAGTCAAACATCCTGGACAGATCATGCTATCGGGAAGCATACAGCATGTATAGGCTAGATCGCCAAGAATGCCTACATGCTGGTATTCTTATGTATGTTTCTCATGATATGACCTCACAAATAGCATCGACTGACACATGCAATGAATTTGATATTATGACGGTAAATCTCGGGACACCAAACATTACAATAACTCTTGTCTATCGATTTCCATCTCCAACACCATCCAGTTTTATCACACGTATTTCAGCTATCTTCCGCTCTATGAACATTCATGAATCAGGAAACTAATATTAATACTAATACAAATCAGCCATCTGATCAAACGTTGACAAGGACAGCACACGAGAATGAATTTCATGACACTATAGCTACTGTCACATACATTTCTGGTTCATCAATTGACCATATATTTACCAATATCCCCATCTCTGATAACCAGTCTGGGACTATGTCACTTTACTACTCGGATCACAGAGCCACATGGATTTCTGTACCAATGCTGGAAAGTTAATAACTGCCCTACCCCGTACTATCATTAGTGAACATTGAAATCCTCAGTATATAAGCAACTTTAACTGTGATTGGTCCTTCAATGAAACTGCTTATTAATAATGGTTGAAAGAACAATATCAGAATCACTACTAGTTTATGAACAGCACACTATTACAGCATTACTCCAAGAAACATCGATGATTAGATTTCTCACTATATGCATACAAAGCATGACCAACCATATCATGCCGTACTGTCTTCACCTTCAGCACCATCCAGCGTCATCACACACATTTCAGTTTACTGTCTCCCTCCCAGTTCTATGAGCATCGCATCGCCTGAATAAGTTACAATAGATGGTACATACTATTGGAAATGCATAGTTCTACCAATTGTAGGTATGTCATACTCAATTAACAATCTAATATAGATTAATTAAATGCTACAATAAATGTCATGCCATTTCTGTTTTGAGATGGTCAAACAAGATTGTGTCCATTAACTTTGGTTATTATCATGCAATAACTAAACCTTCTACTTGAATGTGTTATTGAATAGGTTAGTAATCTCATGTGGCTAGTTTATAATTATTAGCTCCCATTTGTCTGTGTATCCATCCATATGTCTATCCAAATCAGTGGGATTAAGTCATCCCACGAACATGGCTGCCGTTGCGGGGAGGGGGGATTATTTGAGTTATATCATCCCGTTAAAGCTTTGTAAATCTTGGTTAACACCTGGCTAAGACCTGGCGAATGGCCGGCTAAGGCGTATCTAAAACCTATGTACGGTCTTGCATAGACTTAGCAATAACAGGATAAGGCCAAGGTAAGCTATTGCAAAGCCTGTATAATGCCTAGCAAACCATGGCCACGGCCTAGTTAAGGCCTAAGTAAGTTTTAGCAACGTCTGTGTAAGGCCTTGTTAAGGCTTAGAAAATCCTGACTAAGTCCTAGATAAGGCTTAACAATGCCTGGCTAATGCCTAGGTAATGCCTAGGTAAATATTAGCAAAGCCTTCAAAGTTATGGCTAGAGCCTTCTAAGGACTGACTAAGGCCTATGTAAGGTCTTGCAAAGGCTGGCTAAGGCATAGTTAATGCGTAGCAAATCCTGATGAAAGCCTAGTTAAAGCTTCGTAAAGGCTGGCTAAGACCCATGTATGGCCTATGTAAATCTTAGGAAAACGTGGCTAAGGCATGGCAACGCCTGGCTAAGACCTAGATACGGTCTACGTAAGGCTTATAAAAGTCAGGCAAAGGCCTATGTAAGGCTTACCAAAGCCTGACTAGGCCTTACCTGGGCCTTAGGCAAGCTTAGCAAGATATTACCTAGGCCTTAGCCAGGCTTCTCTAGGCCTTACCTAGGCCTTAGTCAGGCTTTGATAGACTACATAGACCTTAGCCAGGCTTTGCTAGACATTGTCTACGCCTTAGCGAGACTTTGTTAGGTCTTAGCTATGCCATACCTAGGCCATAGCCAGGTTTTGTTAAGCCTTACCGAGGCCTTAGCCAGGTTTTGCTACGCCAGACTTAGGCCATGTCCAAGCCTTGCAAGACCATACCTAGGCCTTATCCAGGCTTCGTTAGGCCTTAACCTACGCCTTAGCCAGGCTTTGCCAATCCTTAACTAGGGCTTAGCCACGCTTTGCTAGTCCTTACCTGGGATTTAGCCCAGCTTTCCAAGACAGTATCTAGGCCGTAGCCAGGCTTTGCTAAACCTTACCTAGGCATTGATGGATTTGGCTAGGCTTTGCTAAGCCTTACCTAGTACGTACCTAAGTCGTAACCTGGCTTTGCTAGGCTGTCGCCATGCCTTAGCTAGGCCTTATTCAGGCCTTAATCAGGATTTGGTAGATTTTACCTGGGCCTTAGCCATGGTTTCTTAGACATTGCCAAGGACGTAGCCAGGCTTTGTTAGGCCTTACTAAGCTTACCTAGGCCTTAACCAAACTTTGCTAGGCCTTACCTGCGCCTTAGCCAAGCTTTGCCAGACATTACCTAGGTCTTAGCCAGGTTTTGGTAAGCCCTAACTATGCCTTATGCAGGCATTGACCAGACTTTCTCAGACCTTACCTAGGCATAATCCAGGCTTTGATAAACTTTACTGAGGCCTTATCTAGGTGTTGCTAGACTTAAGCCACGTATTAGCTAGGCTTTGTTAGGCATTAGTCAGGCCATACCTAGGCCGTAGCCAAGCTTTGTTAGACCTTACCTAGGCCGTAGCCAGGATTTGCCAAGCCTTAACTAGGATGTTATGGACTTAGCTACGTTTTGCTAGGCCTTAGTAAGGTTGTGTTAGGCCTTAACCAGGCTTTACTAAGCCTTACATAGGTCTTATCAACGCTTTAATAGGCCTAACCTAAGTCTTAGCCAGACTTTATTAGGCTTTAGCCATGCCTTAGGCAGGCCTTAGACATGTTTTGCCACGTCTTACCTAAGCCTTAGTGAAGCTTTACCAGACATTACCTAGGCCTTATCTAAGCCTCACTTACGCCTTACTTATTTCTTAGCAGACTTTACTAAGCCGTACCTAGACCTTAGCCATGCTTTGCTAGACTTTACCTAGGCATTAACCAGGCTTTGCTAGACATTGCCTGACGCGTGTGTCGATGTGTGAGTGTGAGCGTGTGTCATTTACTCACTGATTTATTCATAATTGTCAATCAATAAACTCTGAGAGCATGTGCTTTATCAATACAATCATCATCATCATCATCAGTATCATTATCATTATCATTATAACTAAGATTATCATCATCGTTATCATTATAACCAAGATAATCATCATTGTTATCACTATCATCTTCAGTATAACCAAGATTGTATCATCCCATCCGTCGTCACCAAGATAATTATCGTTACAAAAAAAATTATCATCAATATAATGTATTATTTATTTCCGTAGCATTTCGCGAGCTTCCGGAATCTCAATTTCATAACAATTATGAATATTTTGAAAATATTTTGATTGTTTTAATTGGAAACGGCGCTCAGTTAAATTAGTTTTGAAATATTCATATATTTTTGTTGTTGTTCGTATTCAAATTGTAACTGAACATGATATGACCAGGAATTGTGGCTTTCGGGTGCGTGGGGTGGGGTTGGAGTTTACTAGCGGTGCTTACTACATACACGTGCCATAGAAAATGTGTAAGTTACCACGTACATTAGAAGTTATTAGAAGCAGGTGGTCGCTTTATAGGTACCATGCCGTCATAATGACCATTTGGCCACAACAGGTTATGTCCCTCCACTAAAATAGATTGTACGCAACTTCCGATAGCGGAAAGACTTTATGATAATATGCAATTACGCAGCAACAAAGTTGGATGGACTTATAGAAATAACAAAGATATTTCAGGGGGCGGGAGCTGGGGTTGTTGGGGGGGGGGGGGGGGTTGTTGGAGTGCGTCCTATGTGAGGGTTGGACAAATGAATTACATGTTTGGAACGGATGGACAGACGGGTAGACGAATATCAATTGGTATGTATTCAAGGATATATATGTACAGATGTGCGGAAAACCATACGATAAGGTCGACAGGTGAATGATATAACTAAATGGGTGTGGGGTGGGTGGGTATGACCTATATGGAGGGTAACGTTTCTGATACGCATAACAAGAAAATAGAAACCATGCGATCTATCGATTATCAAAAAGGGAGGGAAAACACGCGATACAATAAAGTAGAAACAAACAATGAGCTGTCGGACCAATGTGCTTTCAGACCAATGCGCTGTCAGACCAATGGACTGTCGGGTCAATGGGCTGTCGGACCAATGCCATGGCACAATTATTATGCGTTTATAACTCTGATGAAATTATGGCCATAATCAGGGTAACTTATGTAAACACATCCATCATCCCGTAGTGGATGTGTTTTACAGAAAATGGGTTGAAAGGTCACAATGATAACGCAATGGTGGAGGTCATAGTACTGAGCAATATGATGCAGTTTTATAATGATTTATAACAGAAAGAAAGTGACAGTTGTGGGTGGTAGCAGTAATGAACGGCATAGGGTGGTCATGCTAATAAAATAGTTTGTCAAGATGACTTAAGTGAAAGTGGTGGTGGCCGGATGGGTTATGTGGTTTACAGAGCCACTTTAGAAATGGTCTGATTTGACTGGTGACAATTGAATCCAGTTTGAATGATACCAGACTCGGTGTTAATCGAGTGTGATTTAAATGTGGTATATTGACCATTCTGCATGCGTGCGTGCGTATATATATATATATATATATATATATATATATATATATATATATATATATATATATATATATATATATATATATATATATATATATATATATATATATGCGCGCTCGTCTGTTTACACAGATGGATCATCGATGTCTATACACGTGACGTGAGGGAGATGCATGGAGGACGTACATGTATTCGTGAAGTGTTATATAAGAGCAAATATTCCTTTACTTTGATTACCACATGCATCTGTTCAACAATATGCGGTCACATCCAACAAATTCCTAGAACAGATTTATCTCGAGCTCTGGAGATAATTATCTCGAGCGCTTGACATAATTATCTCGAGAGATTGACATACTTATCTCGAGCGCTTGACATAATTATTTTTTACGCCCTTCAGGGCTTCCATAGGAAATGAATCTGAGAAAAAAC
Source organism: Chaetoderma sp. LZ-2023a (assembly GCA_034401795.1). Lineage (NCBI taxonomy): Eukaryota > Metazoa > Mollusca > Caudofoveata > Chaetodermatida > Chaetodermatidae > Chaetoderma > Chaetoderma sp. LZ-2023a. Next base: position 101,488,685 of record CM067371.1, read on the forward strand.
CATTTACTGCTCTAGTAGTGCTAGCTGTTCTGCTTAACCTGGAACCAATTAGTGACGCTGTTGGCCCTTCATGCTCCGCCATGTGTCAAATGTGTGAGCAGGTACCGCAGCTCTGAATATAGTTCTGTGAGCGGTACAAATAATATTCTCTCTCTAGAGGCGTCGATATACAGGGTGTCACAGAAAAAGCGAAATACTAAAACAAAGGGTTAATTTGACCAATTTGTGAGGCGTAGCACTATAATAATGAGTTTCTCATACAGTGAGAACAATGTGCTTTCCAGCGACGCTGCGATAGCACTACTACGGTCATGCATCACTGAGCACCACTGTTTTTTAAAGTGGTGTGCGAAAGTCCATTGTGACAGTTGAAATAAACATGTGAAATGGAATGCCCATGATTTTCATGCTTGGTCTGGAAAACACTGGCCATGCCATGCGACAAGGGAGAATTAAGCAAAGTTAAAACAGCAGCCTAGCACCATGGTGCAACTTACCCCTGAGCAAAGAGTGTTTGTTGTGACAAAATTCCATGAGAACCAGAGCTTACAAGCTACCCAGGATGCATTTAGGGAAGCCTTCCCCGATAGAAATCCGCCGGCAAAGTCGACCAGCTGGGCAAATGTGAAGAAGTACCGAGATCATGGAACAATTAGTCTCAATCGGAACAAGGGTCATTCAGGGAGAAGACGCGCGGTGCGAACTGAAGATAACATTGCTGCAGTTCGACAGCAACTTCTCCAGCATCCATGGGGAACCAGTAGCAGGAGAAATGGACTCAGACTCGCCCACTCCTCCTTTAACCGCATAACAAGTTTGTAACAAGTTTGGACCTGCACTTTCATCCATACCGAAGACATATTCGCCATCAACTTTTACCTGCGGACCTCGGGAGAAGACAAGATCTTGCAGAGTGGCTGCTGGACCGATGTCTGAGAAATGAGCGGTTTCTTGAGTGCTTGGCGATTGGCGATAAAGCAGGATTCTCGATGGATGGCGAAGTAAACACACACAACATCGTTGAATATGCACCGGTGCGACATCCTCCAAATTTCAACTTCGATAGAAGCATGTGTGGTAATGGTGTGATTATCGGACCATTCTTTTTTTAACGAAATGTGAATGGCCAAGCCTACCTGCTGATGATCAATGAAGATGTTGTGCCACAGCTCCAGAGAGTTGCATTTCGAATGGCAACAAAATGCTGTCTTCCGACATCTGTGGTGGGCACAAGATGACGCACCTGCCCACAGACTCATCGCTGTTAGGAATCGCTTGCGGGAACTTTTTGGAGACAGAGTAATTGCTCTGACTCATGCTGTGGAATGGCCGCCCAGGTCACCGGATTTGACACCCTGTGACTTTTTCTTGTGGGGGTATTTGAAAAACAAAGTGTACTCCAATCCACCGCGTAACATTCAGGAATTGCAAGCCCGCATTCAACATGAGGTCGAAATCGTGCGCGATGATCCTGCAATGGTGAGACGAGCTGTGGCTGGCATGCGCCGTCGTTGTGGACTTTGTATCGAAAGGGGAGGCGGACATGTGGAAGGTGTTGATGCATAATTTTTTGTAATTACTTAATTAAATATCATCAACTGATAAAAATTTTGTTTCTCGTGCCATCGTTGGATGTTCTCCTATCTTATCTTTGACTCAAGGTTTTACCATGAACTGTCACAAATGAGTTTGGACATACCATTTGCCAATGAATGGTGCTCGGTAATGCATGGCGGGGCCTTGTGATGACCGAGTAGAGTTTGAGAGTAATGGAGGAATCCAATGTTAGCTATGCCCCGCCCATCTTTACCTAAGCTCCACCCACACCTCGCCCGTGTTGGATCCATCGATCCCTGACTATCAATTTCCAGAAAACTACAGGTAAGCTGTTGAATATTTTGAAACTAATTTGATTGGGTGCTGCTGTTGCTGCCTATGACAACACCAGCGCCCAGGTAAATTCATTTCAAAATATTGAACAGCATGTTTATTAAATAACTAGATTGATCGGTCGCGCGTCATCCCAAATCCCCACGTTCACCGCTTGGAACTTTGGACCCCACCCCACAACCCACCCCCGGGGGACGGAGTCATATGTAAATGGCCTTTTGCACTCCACAATTAAATGGGTAACTCACATAACAAATTTGGTTAAATTTCTTCCAACAGTGCCAGAGGAGTTGCATTACACTCAATTTCATGACCTTTTGACCCCATCCCCGACCCCCTGTTGGCGTGGCCAAATGTAAATGTGCTCATGTACTCCACATTAATATGGGTAACTCACATACCAAATTCCGTTGAATTCTGCTCAATGGTTTTGGAGGAGATCCGTTACAACCAATTTCCGCAGGTTAAAATTTTACCTTTACCCCCCCCCCCCCACCCGCTTCCCCCACCCCACCCCATACACACACACACCCACACCACCCCATACACACACCACACCCCCTGCGGGTGTATCCAAATGTAAATTGCCTCCTGCACTCCGCAATAATATGGGTAATTCACATCGAATTTGTTTGGGTTCCGTCTAACGGTTTCAGAGTTGTGTTACAAGTGATTTTACCTTTTGACCCATGCCCCGACCCCCTGGGGGCGGAGCCAAATGTAGATATCGTTTTGCAAATCGGAATCATATGGGTAACCCACAAACCAAATTTGTTGAATTCCACCCACTGGTTTGGGAGGAGATAGCATGACAGACGGATGGACAGACGGAAGGAGGCAATTACAATATCCCAGACATTTTTTTAAAACGTGGGGATAATTAGACAACTTGCCCAAACTGACAGCAGTTATAACCTAGACTGCACTCAAGAGGTGGTCACTCATGCCTTTACGGTTTATTTTGCCAATGCACTGAGTGACCCCATGACCTATATATTTGCCCTTTTAGAAACGCCAGGTTACTTCTAGCTCACCGCAATTTGAATTGATAAATTTGTGTCATTCTGCCTTCGTGCATTCCCAAGCTAGGGTAAAAAATGGGTATTCTATGCACTTAGTGAGCCCCCCCCCCCCCCGCCCTCATGACCTAGATATTTCACCCTTTGAGGCCTTTACAGTCTATTTTGTCAATGCATTGAGTCATCAATGATTGCGGGCTGACATCCGCATACAGAGGCAACTCTGATTACGTCTAACCCTCTTCAAACAAGAAACTGTGCTCGACATCCCCGGATGACGCAATGTTCCCGGGAGCTTACCATAGCTACGTTAAATGTATGTGGTCTGATTGCAACATCAAAGAGGCAAACCTTAGGTGGCTACTGTGAACACTACAACATCGATATTACATGCATTCAAGAGACTAAAGTAGCTAAACACTCAGAGCAGCAACTTCAGACAGGCCATAAGCTAGTACAAACAGGCCACATACCGAAGTTTAGGCTTTGTAATCGGACCAAGGCTCTTGGGGTCATGCCATTAGTTTTGGATACGTCAGTGATCGTGCTGCATTCATCGACCTAGCTATATCAACGCGAAAACACGCCACCACTAAGTGTCGAATAGTCAACGCATATGGCCGATCTACCGAAAAAGCCAAAGAGAATCCAGCAATATTAGATTCCTATGCAGAACTGAGCTCCGCCATTACAATCCCAGCTAGATGACAACTGTTCGTGTGTGGAGATTTCAACTCCAATCTGGATAAACTCAGCATTGCGGACAAAATTTCAGGACTTGGCTTATGCATGGGATCGTATTGAGAGGGTACAAACAAAATCAATGGGGATGCACTGGTGGCATTCCTTAGTTCCAAATGCCTATTTGCCACAAATACGGCTTTCAAACACATATGTCATCACTGGACAACATGGACCAGACACATTGTTGATCGCAAAGCCCCAAAAGGTTCTAAGGCTACAATATCTGTCTTCAACCAAATATACGTCATACTATGCAAGAAAGAAGCAAAACTCCTACTTCGGCATGGTCATTCCTATGGAGGCACATACCTCAATTCTGACCATAAGCCAGTCATTACACGCATTCAGGTGAACCATCTCTAGCTTATGTGTAAACGTTATACCAGGCAAGAGGTTAGTCAACTACAACCTACCCAAGCTCATCAGCGACACTGACACTCAAGTGTCATACAAAAAAGCCCCCGTGGAGCGGATAGCTAACATCGATGTCAGCTCCGATCCAGGCGAAGCCCTGGCCAAAATACTAAAATCTATGGAATCATTAACTACCAACACCGTAGGTGTTCTAAAAAAACAACCGGACTAGGTATACTGACGACCCTCTAGTAGTAAATCTGTCAGCAGAGCAGAAAGCATTACGGCTGCGTATCTATCAAAGTGAAGACCGCACAAAACTGTCGGGAACGCAATAACATTCTACGCCACATTAGCGAATGCTTAAAAGATCTTGCTATTCAACAAGCAGACTCCCTAGCAGATGAAATCACTACCACGGGTGACTGTCACAAAATGTTTCGGGCAGCCCGATCCCTGAGAGTTACTGATTACACACCACCACTCACTGTACACAACTCTGAAGGGCACTGTCGGAACTTACCAGGGCAAAGCCAAGGCGATTTGAGAATGGATCAAGGAACAGTTCACTGACCACGATGATGAGCCCTTGCACCCTTTCTCAGGAGATCCCAGGCCACTACTAACACCAATTAAAACAGCAAAAGTTGAGAAGGCACTTAAAGCCTTGGAAATGGACGTGCATCCGGACCTGATTGCATGAGCAATGAACTATTCAAATATGCAAGCAACATTATCTCAAAACTGATCACACACCTAATCAATTCAGCTTTTATGCACCACCTTCCCATCAATACTATAGGCCAAGTCGCCTTTATCGCGCTACCCAAGCCCACGAAGCCACCTGGCCCCCAGCCAATCTGCCGCCAATTGTGCTTCTCAACAGTATGCGGAAAATCCTATGCAATCTTACTCCGCATTCAAGACAAGATCGATTAATTTACCGGATCATCAAAGTGGCTTCAAACATGGACGCGCCTGCACCGACATTGTATGGAGTCAACGCATGCTTGTGTCGGTAGTCACCTCCCAACCCTGGAATTTCCACAAAATGGGCATTAACATGTCACGAGCCTTCGACACAATTAAACACTCAAAGATCCTAGATGTAGTACAACAGGTCAGTTGCAATGAAGATGAGCTACGACTAGTGAGGACACTGCTTGCAGACACCAAGCTGAGAGTATGAGTCAAGTCAGTGAAGTCTACAGAGTTTGAGACATCAATCGGCTCCCACAGGGAGATGGTCTATCTCTTGTGCTTTTCACCGGTTACCTTGCTGCTGCGGGAAAATTCCACAAGACTAAACCTCCCAGTGACAAAACTGGGTATGCCGCTAGAGATGGAATATGCCGACGATGTGGACTTCATAGACGAGGAAAAGAAACCCCTTGACGAACTTCTCCAAACAGCTCCAAGCAAACTAGAAATTTAGAATCTCTTTATGAATTAATCCAAAACAGAGTTCACCCACATATACCTATCTACAAAGCATGAAACTAAAGGAAATGACGATCCACTTCGTGGCGGCGAACCATGGAGAAAAGGTAAACTCCTGCGTTCACTGCTTTGCACTACTGCGGACATTGTTGCACGCTGCGTCATGGGAAACATAGCTTTCCAGTCCTGGAAGCTATGGATTCGTGGATCAAAGATTCCCTTTATAAAAAGACTACGTTTACACAATGCAACCTGCGTATCCTTGATGCCGTATAACTGTAACAGCTGGGCAGTTCCAAAGGCAGCTCTAGACAAACTCGATGCATGCCTCCGCAAACACCTACACACCATCACTGGACACCGATGACCAGACAGCATAATTTCCAATGATGCACTATACAAGATGTGTAATGCTGTCTGTAGAAGTCGTTCACCAAAGATGGTCCAAGTTTGGCCATGTGCTAAGAATGCCAGTAGCCACACCAGCACAGAGAGCCTTGGAATTCACCCCCACTCGGAGTACGTAAATACAAAGCCCGGAGAGGACGTCATTACATAAATCTGCTAAGCGTACTACGTGGTGACCTCAAGAAAGCAGGACTCGTTACACTCACGTCAAGAATGGACATGATGAATCTAAGGATTTCGGCTGAGGACAAGACACAGTGGGCAAAAGCGAAGGACTGATTGCAGCTGTAAGATATTTTTACTACTACAGCTGCTGCAGCTGCTGCTGTTGCTGCTGCTGCTGCTGCTGCTGCTGCTACTACTACTACTACCACCACCACCACTACTACTACTACTACTACTACTACTACTACTACTACTACTACTACTACTACTACTACTACTACTACTACTACTACTACTACTACTACTACTACTACTACTACTACTACTACTACTACTACTACTACTACTACTACTACTACTACTACTACTACTACTACTACAGCCGTAGAATACAGTAATCATACAGATTGAGTGACCCCATGACCTATATATTTGCCCTTTGAGAAACTTAGATTGATTCTAGCTCACCACAATGTGAATGGATAATTTTTTGCCATTCTGCCTTCGTGCATTCCCGAGTTATGGTTAAAAATGTGTATTCAATGCACTTAGTGAGCCCCCACCCCCATGACCTGGATATTTGACCCTTTGAACTGAGAATTCAAGTTTCTCTAGCCAGCTAAAATATGATTGTATTTGCCAAGTTTGGTGATTCTACATTCTTGCATGTTCGAGTTATGGTAAAAAAGCTCATTCTGGTAGTCACCTACTGACCTCGTGACCTAGATATTTAACCCTTTGACCTGAATTTTGAACGCGCTCTAGCCAGCTACAAGATGATTGCATGTGCAAACCTTTTCTGATGCTTCCCTTTTGCATTCCCCATTTATGTTTAAAAATGTGCATTGCTGTATGCACTTAGTGACCTTTTGACCTATATATTTGACCTCTTGACCTGAAACTTCAGCTCTCCATAGTCACCCCCAATATGATTGTAAGTTCCAAATTGGGGAATTCTACGTTCTTGTGTTCCAGCGATAGAACAGAATGATGACACCGGCCTCTGGCTGTGTGGGTAATGGTTGAATAATGTTTTGAAACTGTAACAAAAAATCCCAGATATATGGACGAATGATCCCAGCCATGAGACGAATATAAAGACAGGTTTGAAAATGGATGAAGATGGATGACATGTCCCATGTATGAAACGTCTGCGATAAATATGATTGACTTAGAAACTGGATTCCTCTATTGTACGCGTTTATGACACGGATTACATTAACTGTGATGTCACAAAACTAACTTATGTCTTGTTTTATCACATCTCCAATGTCACGCTAGTAGCTATGCTGAACATTTATGCTGACATGTGCAGCTGTTATGGTATGTGTGGAAACAAATCTTAACGAATGAGAAATCTATCGATACTTTCTGATAACTCGTATTCTTGCATTGTGCTCATAACGTTGCAATTATAATACACATGATTCTTTCTATGTAAAATATGGTCTTCCTTCAGCATGACACTTCATTGGGACACTTCACTGGAACACTTCACTATGACACTTCATTGGGACACTTCACTATGACACTTCATTGGGACGCATCACTGGGACATTTCATTGGGGCATTTCACTATGACACTTCATTGGGATACTTCATTATGACATCTCACTGGGACACTTCACTATGACACTTCATTGGGATACTTCACTATGACATCTCACTAGGACAGGACACTTCACTATGACACTTCATTGGGATACTTCACCATGACACCTCACTGGGACACTTCATTGAGATACTTCACTATGACATCTCACTAGGATACTTCACTATGGCACTTCATTGGGATACTCCACTATGACATCTCACTAGGATACTTCACTATGACACTTCATTGGGATACCTCACTATGACATCTCACTAGGACACTTCATTGGGATACTTCACCATGACACCTCACTGGGACACTTCATTGGGATACTCCACTATGACATCTCACTAGGATACTTCACTATGACACTTCATTGGGATACTCCACTATGACATCTCACTGGGACACTTCACTATGACACTTCATTGGGATAATTCACTATGACATCTCACTAAGATACTTCACTATGACACTTCATTGGGATACTCCACTATGACATCTCACTGGGACACTTCACTATGACACTTCATTGGGATACTTCACTATGACATCTCACTAGGATACTTCACTATGACACTTCATTGGGATACTCCACTATGACATCTCACTAGGACACTTCACTATGACACTTCATTGGGACACTTCACTATGACACTTCATTGAGGCACATCACTGGGACACTTCACTATGACACTTCATTGGGGCACTTCACTGGAACACTTCACTATGACACTATAGTGACACATCACAGGCTGCTTAATAGCTACGAATTAAATCTCTATGGTTTCGTAGCCTGATGCTTGTTCTCAGTTGTGAGGCCAAAGTCTAAATGGTTTGAGCTTGTGCTTTCAGCTCCTTTTATATACCCACATTTTGGGACCGGAAATTGGGTGGGCTATGACCAAATATGGGCATAATTGCTTGCGTTTTGGTGGTGCAGGATTTTTACAATTTTGGCGGGTCAAGTTTGGCGTGTCTAATATTTAGACTTAAAATTAGTGTTTAGGACGCTACACTTTTGAATACAAGGGTATTAATGATGTACTGACCGCCAGTTTGTATCCAGTGACATGCTTTTGCTTCTTCCAGACTGTAGAGTTGGGTCAGCTGGATTTGGCGTTGGCAGTTGGGTAATTGTCTGCGCGTGGGTATTCTCTGTGCGTGGATTTTCTCTGTGTGTGAGTATTCGCGTGTTTGGATATTCTCTGTACGTGGGTATTCTCTGCGCGTAGGTATTCACTGAATGTGGGTATTCTCTGTCTTCCTCCAGACTGTGGAATTTGGGTCAGCGGGATCTGACGTTAGCAGTTGGGTAATTCGCTGTGCGTGGGTATTGTCTGTGCGTGGGTATTCTCCGTGTGTGAGCATTCTCAGTGTGTGGGTATTCTCCGTGTGTGAGTATTCTCTGTGTGTGGATATTCTCTGTGCATGGATATTCTCTGTGTTGGGGTATTCTCCGTGTGCGAGTATTCTCCGTGTGTGGATATTCTCTGCGCATGCGTATTTTCTCTGCGTGGGTTGGGTATTCTCTGTGCATAGGTATTCTCTGTGCGTGGGTATTCTCTGTGCGTGGGTATTCTTTGTAAGTGGGTATTCTCTGTGCATTGGTATTCTCTGTGCATGGGTATTCTCTGTGCGTGGGTATTCTTTGTGCGTGGGTGTTCTCTGTGCGTGGATATTCTCTGTGTGTGAGTATTCTCCGTGTGTGGATAATCTCCGTATTAGTATATTCTCTGTGCGTGGATTTTCTCTGTACGTGGGTATTCTCTGTGCATGGAGATTCTCTGTGTGGGGGTATTCTCCGTGTGTGAGTATTCTCTGTGTGTGGATATTCTCCGTGTGTGGATATTCTCTGCGTGTGGATATTTTCCGTGTGTGGATCTTCTCCGTGTGTATATATTCTCCGTGTGTGAGTATTCTCCATGTGTGGATATTCTCCGTGTGTGGATATTCTCCGTATGTGGGTATTCTCCGTGTGTGAGTATTCTCTGTGTGTGGGTATTCTCTGTGCTTGGACATTCCCTGTCCATCGATATTCTCAGTATGCGTGTGTGTGTATTCTTAGTGTGCGCGTATTGCTCGCCTGTGAATATTTTCTGTACGTGGGTATTCTCTGTACGTGGGTATTCTTTGTGTGTGGATATTCTCTGTGCGTGGGTATTCTCTGCGCGTGTGTATTTTTGTGTATGGGTATTCTGTGTGTGTGTGTGTGTGTGTGTGGGTATTCTCTGTGCGTGGGTATTCTTTTTGCTTGGGTATTCTCTGCGCGTGGGTATTCTCTGTGCGTGTGTATTCTCTGTACGTGGGTATTCTTTGTGCGTGGGTATTCTCTGTGTGTGGGTATTCTCTGCGTGTGGGTATTTGTGTGCGTGGATATTCTGTGTGTGTGGGTATTGCGCGGGTATTCCTCATGTGTGGGTATTATTTGTGAGGCAGGTGTATCACTGAGTTTATGGATTACATTTGAGGACAAATAAAACAATCAATCAGTGCATTTTGTATTATTTTCAGCTCTATATTGAATATGTTGAAATCCCTTTAGAATTAAACGCATTAGGCCCAAGAACCTTAAGCGTTACGCGGCATTGGCTCTTGGCTGAGATCGCCAGTAGATCAGTTAAAAGTCAACTTTACTGGCAGTTCACTAGGGTTCCGAATCTGGTACCCTTTTATAAAGACAGGTTGTTCAGATTCTGGTGTTTCAGGTGAGCGACACGATCCACTGGTACTCGTCAGTCCTGATGATTTCCTATCGTCACATTAACTCGCATTCCTAGCAGTTAAACAGTAAATTACGCACGCACGCACGCACGCACGCACGCACGCACGCACGCACGCACGCACGCACGCACGCACGCACGCACGCACGCACGCACGCACGCACGCACAGACACACACACACACACACACACACACACACACACACACACCATTTCGTATAACATGCGACTTACCCGTTAACCCTTGTATATGCTGGTAAGATGTTGAATAGTTCGGCAACCAATGTATGAAAATAGCAAATATTTTCCATAAAGTTGCGATAGTGTGATAAACGTCTTAATCTCTTCAAGCTGTACATATATAAATGATGTCGGTAGCATTATCACCGATAGAAATGTCACCATCCAAGTGCATGCACTCCTGCCTTCAGACTGTCGTTATCATGGTTCTTGTGGCTTGGGATTCAACCTATGATGTCATAGGTTTAATTAACTCGCAGAAAATTATAGCAACATAGTGTTTTTAACACCATTTTAATCGGATTTATATATAAATGTCACAAGAAAGTTTTACGCAGTGGCTTAAATATGGGCTCTACGATAGAACTGCGTATTTTATGCAAACGATGGCGACCCTTCTTGTGTTCCCCTTTAAGACGGCAAAATGCGTAAAATAGTTAAATACAAACGTATATACAGTAAAGAAATTATGATATATATGAAAGTAGAAAGTAGAAAGTAGAAAGTAGAGAGAGAGAGAGAGAGAGAGAGAGAGAGAGAGAGAGAGAGAGAGAGAGAGAGAGAGAGAGAGAGAGAGAGAGAGAGAGAGAGAGAGATGTTAGGCGAGATATTTAATATCACTTAGCAGTCAGTACGTATATGTTAAAAGCGTTTGGTTTGTTTTATATAATTCTGTACATTTTTCAGCAAAACATCGTTCATTTGTTTATTCGAGTAAATGGTGTCGAAATAAATCATTATTCAGGTGGCTAGAATTGTTTCTGAGCTTGCAAAGTAAGATATTTTCGCGCCTTCTTTTGTGGTTTCGGCGCTCCCGTAGAGGTATTATGCCCGTTTCACTAAAAAAAATTGCCAAAGGTGTGTTTTTTGGCCGACCGGTTATAATCCGCATGCATGGCTTCATTCTGAATGATCTCAAGTTTATCAGCATCCTGGTCCGAACATCCGTCCCAAACTTCACACCCATATTCGAGTACTGGGCGGAGGTAAGCAACATAAATTTTGAATAATGTATTTCTACTTAAAATGTATTTCATCTGCCGCATGGTCGCCAATGTTTTGGCAGTCTTTTTGGATATTTGGTCTATATGAGTTGTCCACTTTAAACCGTTCGAAATTGTTACGCCAATATACTTACTAGACTGCACTGATGATATTTGTATGTTATTTAGAAAAATATTCGGAAATGAAAAGTTAAGTGTATTCGAAATAGTTAGATTTACAGTTTTTTGTAGCATTAAACTTGTCTAACCATTGTTTCGACCAGTCAGAAATTTGGTTTAAATCTTTATTTAGGTTTCTTTCAATTTCAATTGACGTGGCACTAGAACAGCATAAAACTGTGTCATCAGCATAAGAGCGTAAGACACTATCGATGTTATGTTAAATGTCATTTATATAAATTAGGAATAAGAGTGGACCGAGCACTGAACCTTGTGGAACTCCAGCTTCTATTTGTTTCAAAGAAGATTTGTCTTGGTTGATTAAGACACACTGTTGTCGTGAAGATAAATAGTTACTAAACCAGATAAGGAATCTTCCTCCTAGTCCAAGCTCTTGTAACTTAAACATCAATCCCTTGTGCCATACTCTGTCAAATGCTTTCGAGATGTCACAAAGTACAACACATGTGGATTTGTGTTCATCGAGTGCATGTGAGAGAATATGACACAATTCAATTAATTGGAAGACAGTCGAATAGCCAGGCCGAAAACCAGACTGGTACTTGTAGAGGAGATTTTGGCTATGGAGGTGATTATATACGTGCTTGAATATTATTCTTTCCATAACTTTACCTACAGTACTTAAGAGTGAAATTGGGCGGTAGTTTTCAGGTAATACCCGGTCACCTTTTTTAAACAAAACAAACACAGTAGCCGTTTTCCAAGCATTTGGAAATATTCCGGTCTCAAATGATTTGTTGAAGAGCGATGTTAATGGAGATGCTATTGAATGTGATGTTGCCTTTAGCATTTTATGGCTTATTTCATCCTTTCCAGAGGCCTTATTTAGCGCAAGTACTTGTATTACGTCTATTACTTCTGATTCCTGAATAATAATATCAGACAGAACAAAATTAGTTTTGATTTCAAGGGTGGGTAGGTGGATACCTGTATCATCGACATTGGAAATAGATGTAAAATACTATGCCTAATTCAACATAGCATACGATGTGTGGATATGCCTGAAATACTTAGCTCATATAAAGTTACATTCCTATAACTGAAAGTTCATGAATCCATTTCCTCACTCAATCATATGACGTCATAATCAACCACGCAACCTGTATGTTGACGTCATAATCATGACGTCATGAATGATTCGATTAAGCCCGTCTTTAACGCTTAATAATCCGACACGTTGTACGAATTGTATGTTTTTGCTATTTAGGAGAGATGCTGTTGAATATTTTGAAACTAATTTGACTGGACGCTCAAATTAGTTTCAAAATATTCAACAGCCTACCTATATAGTTTTCTGGAAATTGATAGTCAGGGAGTTCAGAGATCGATCGATCCCAACACGGACGTGGTGTGGGTGGAGCTTAGATTGAGATGGGCGTGGCATAGCTAAAAGTAGAAAGATCCATTACATCAGAAGCGTTAAAAACTGAAAGGTTTATGCCCACCCAAACAAATGCCACATTACAGGTTTTATCATCATCATCATCATCATCATCATCATCATTTTCTCAGGACTTAAGCCTTAGGCTTTCGTCTAGTCCTGTCGATTTCTTTAAAAAAAAAACTTATAATTAGGTTTACAATGCGGCATTTACGTATGATTGTTGGGGATGTTGTCAGTCAGTCACTGAGTTTATGGCATGTGAGGTTTGGGCAGGAGAGGGGATGTCCGGATTATCCCTTTGTCCGAACCATCCCCGTTCTCCCCTACATACGCGCATATATTTTTGTCACCTACGCCAAGTTCGAATATGTTATTGAGGTACTCGTACCATAAACGATGGACAACTCGTACCATGTTCTGAGACAATTGGTACCAGAGCATGTTCAACTCGTACCATATTTATAATGAAACCAATGGTGGTACGAGTTGACCTGGTACGAGTTGGAAATGTTACGAGATGTCTAGAATTCTTCTTTTGGACCATGTCATTAGTATGGGACATGTCACGGATCGTGTTACAATCTACTACCTGACTATGGCAACACGAAACTGACATATTTGCCACAAATACGGCCTTCAAACGTCCATGCCATCACCGGATAACATGACAAGACACATCGCTGATCACAATGCCCCCAACAGGTTCTAAAATCCTCAAACAAATGGACCTCATACTATGCAAAACAAAAGCAAAGCCCCTACTTTGGGATGTTCGTTCGTATAGCTATACAGCCCTCAATTATGACCAAAAGCCAGTCATTGCACGCCTTCAGATGACCCATCAGTTCAATTCAGTTATGGTAAACCCGCCTTTCCATTAGGTGCACCGAGGAAACCTGGCGTATGTTATAGTTCACAGGATACAAGAATTTCCTCCATGCGAATCCTTCTCGGTAGGCCTACTACTTTTCTCAAGATATAAAGGTAGATTCAGTCACAGAACGTGTGTATACTAGGTACGAGTTACGAAAAACACGCACAAATATTAGATAGTTGGTACAGTGAGAACAATTCACAAAGACTACACTAAACTAAACTAAAGTCAGTGTCTGTCAAGCTTATCTTCTAGCCCATTAGTGAAGCGAGAGATACTGCGGTTGGAAATTTGGAGATGAGTAGGTGGTCCTATCAGCAAACAGAAATCACTACGGCTGTGCATCTCTCAAAGTGGTCAAAGGTAAGACCGCACCAAACTACGCAGGGAACAGAATAACATCCTGCTTAAATTTATCTTATTTAATTCTAAAATATACGTAGATATAAAATCTAGGATTACAGTGGGCGGTCCATCAAATGCCCATAAATAGTCCATCAAGGAATTTGCCTATGAAAATTTGGAATCTTAACTTCAATTGTGTTATTGTATGCCTATGCCATGGATATTCAAATCTATGGAACTACGCGTTTCTACGTGTGCGAAATTCAGGGGCCTCATCTTGTTTTCATGTAAATGCGCAGACTAAAGACATTAGTGACGTCACTTGCATATGAGCAAAATGCGGCCATCAATGGCGTCACTTGAATACATTCATAAGAGCAAAGATGTGCTTTTCATAGACGTTCGTTCCTGAACTCAGTCGAGGAGCTAAGACCTATGAAAGGCACTGGTTTGCTCTTAGTAGATTTCCACGGAAGTCAATCTTTAACAAGCAAGTAAGTGGCCTATGCAATTATTTCTATTGGGAGTTGCCATCCATTCACTGAATGCGTAACAGAACTTGCTATTCAACAAGCAGATTTCCAGCAGACGAAATCACTTCCACAGACTACTAAGTACGAGCATGGATCGCATGGGTGTTTGAAAGCCGCATTTGTGGCAAATTTTATCAGTTTCGTGTTGGCATAGCCAGGTAATGGATTGTAACGTGATCGGTGGTATGTCCCAAACTAATGACATGATCCAAAAGAAGAATTCTAGACATCGCGTACCATTGCCAACTCGTACCAAGTCAACTCGTACACAAACAAAGTGTTTCTCACAGCCAGAGCCCTGAGAGTTGTTGACTACTCATCACCACTCACTGTACACAAATCTGAAGGACATTTTATCGGGACTGACAGGTGGACACCATCAGAGAATGGTTCAAGGAACAGTTCGCTAACCAGGATGATGAGCCCATTGCATGCGTTTTCAGGTGACCCCATACCATTACTAGCACCAATTGAAACAGTAGAAGGTGAGAAGGCTATAAAATCCTTAAAACAAGTAACCTGCATATTTACCTAATGGTATGAACAATGAACTATTCGAATATGCATTATGCAAGTGACATTATCTCAAAATCGATCAAGTACCTAATCAATTTATCCTTGTATACACCATCTTCCCATCGGTGCTGTAGGCCATGGCATCCTATTCGTGTTAACCAAGCCCAAGAAGCCATCTGGACTCCAGCCAATCTATGGCCTAACGTGCTTCTTGACAGTATGTGGAAAATCCCATTCAATGTTATCATATGCCGAATCCGAGTCAAGATCGATGACTTCACTGGATACTGTCAAACTGACTTTAAACGTGGACACGGATGCGTAGACAGTATGAGCACAACGCATATTTGTGTCAGTAATCATGTTCAAATCGACACAATTAAGTATTCAAAGAGCTTAGAACTATGCAGCTTTGGAAATTCTACAATTGAAAATTATAGTTATAGTTTGATGGAACATGGGCTTTCAATCAATTAAACTGATGCGGAAAAGGATATTGGGGATAATTATTGATAATACGCTATCCTTTGAAAAACATATTAGGTAATGTAAACAAGACAAATAGTATTATGGGGTCATGGTGATTGTAAGGCGTACATTCACATTCCTGGATATAAAGACCTTTAAAACGTATACACATCAATGGTTAGGCCGAATCTTGAGTATGCCAATCAGGTGTGTCTCACCTTAGCTTAAAGAAGTTGCTGATTTGAGTTGCTTAGATGTGTTGGCATTTATCTTTACCGCCTAAAGATGTTCGTAAACAAGTTGTTACCATGCGTGGCTAGAAAGCCAAACATTAACTGCACACATTTGAAAATAAAACACCAAACCTTACCTGAGAACATTTTCTCTCCATATTTACGTTATCAAAGAGTTACGTCCGTTATCAAACTGCAACAACACGTTATCGATCAGTAACTAGCTCGTTATCAAACGCGAGTAGACATAAAAAGTTCCCCAACAGTGGGAACTGCCATAGGCAGCAATAGCTCCAGTCAACTTAGTTTCAAAATATCTTACAGAATATTGCTTACATTATAATGAATATATCTGTTCAGCTCGCTGATAGCTAAAGGGTTAATACAAGTCAGCTGCCTTTTGGAGCCAAACCATTGCAATTTGTTATGACACGTGATCCTTCGACCACCTGTTTTAAATACACACCCTGTTTGGCCACAGAATGCAGGTGGTCTCTCGAGCAGGTTGGACTGTATGCTAATAATTATTATGTACATTTAAAAACATCATCAACTTTCAGGCGAGATATTGGCACTGGCCTCTGCATCCACCGGATAACCTGCGACAGGGAAACCAGCCAAACGTCATCCATTTGTGAGAGTTCTCGGATGAAATAATGAAGCGCTTTGAAAGCGTTTGGATCACGCGAGAACCATCTAGCATGCACAAATATACCGAATGGAGCTCGATTAGATTTGTAATGGCGGCTAAAATTCTCACGTAAAAACTGCAGTGCCATGCCAGGAGACGTTGTTGGAGAGCATGAATCAGCCATCGCACATGCACGCGCATCGTTTCCATAAAGCCTAACAAGAGGTATTTCCCATAGCCCTGGATATGATTTCTGTGGCCTTGGTTCTAAACTACATACCTTCCAATCAACGGCGTAGTCCATTGTGAATGGCCATAAAGGTGGACGTTCCGATTTATATAAATCTCCAGTAATAAAGGAAGAATCGTAAAGAAAATTGTTATCTGCAAGCATTCCAAACTGATTATCTCCACCGATTTGTAAAAATGGCGCCCGCATACCGACGATTTTTTCGATTGGAATTCCCGCCTTTCTGACCAGTTCGTTCCTCATGCCTTTTATTTCACGTTCGTAGTCATCATACGACGCAGTCCCCCACCACGACGCAGGGTATCTATGGCTGCGACTATGGGAGCCAATTTCATGTCCACGGTCATACAACTGTCTGATGTTCTCAAAGTTACTCGCCACCTCTGATGCAAAGAATGTGCATTTTATAGGACAATGGTTCGGATTTCGGAGAGTCGAGTCGAAGAGGTCATCAAAATAATGCATATTGTTCTGGTTGACCTCGTCATCGAATGAAACCATGACCATCATGGGCGTGTCACTTGGAAGTATGTTATCTGGTATTGATGTCCCCGGACATCTGCATGACGGCAGGCGGCATGTCTCGGGATCGCACGGACCTAGAAATATAAATACATGCACGTCATTAACCCTGGCAATGCAGATTGCTGGGTCCGTATTAGCCCGGTATTGGCCCAGCAACATGCTTTATCAAGGAAGATGTCACTAAAGATGATCAATGGCTTAAGCTAAGACAACGCCTACGCGTGTTGTTGTAAAGAAAGAGTTCAGTGTGTGTGTGTGGGGGGGGGGGGGGGGGGGGATGGGGGGGGGGGACGGGTACAGTACATTGTCCGCTTGAAACAAAAACCCGGATACTGGTGCATAAATGAAATGTCAACTAATGTGATGCCCTAATTACAATATCGCTCAGTATTCAGATTTCCATAAGTGATAACGATATCTGTATTTCCTATATTTTAAATTCCTGCCCACATCATGACGCTACCACCTCCATATCTATCATCCGGCATTTGACTGTCAACGTTTTCCTCGTCTCCTCCATCCGCAACTTGTGCACAAAATCTGGATTCATCTATAGAAAGCGCATCGTACAGTTAACATATGCCCACTCACATATCTCGGCTGTATGTGGACGTCCTTACAGTTCGTTGATCTCCTGCCATGTGGCGTAATGTATCAACGTGGAATAAGCGGTCTTCAATCCGCCAATTATATTTCCCTTATTTTTTATCGAGCAATTTCATTGGCGGTAGTTGACTGACATGGGCTGGTTGTCTATATTTATGAAGTTTTGTGAACTTAAAGGTGCATATTCACAGGGGAATGGTTCGAAACAAAATTGTTAAAATTAGATACTTTTAGAGCTTAAATTGTGTGCCTAGATGTAATGAAACGAAATAAATCTTAGCATATGATGATTTCATTACTTATTAATTAGTATAATTTTTTAAGTTGTCAAATTGAATTAGATGCACGAGCCCCTAATTCAAATTCACAACCAAACCCACGAAATTTATTTACATGGAATGAAAAAAGAATTTCGTTAAAATTTATTTCGTTTCATTATATTGAGGTACACATTTTAAGCCTCTAAAAGTAGATAATTTCAATAATTTTATTTTCAAGCATTTTGCTGTGAATATGCACCTTTAACGCGGGCTAAGATCCGTCAGTCACGCTACTCGATGCGGGATGGGCGAGGCCCGTGCAATAGGACGATGGTAAACAAGAGTCCAAGGGGCGGGTGGGGGGGGGGGGCTTTATTGATTACCTGGAACATACGTACTTCAACTAGAAAAGATATAGCCTATGCATGTAGAACCCTAAGGTTCTGGCCAGAATTGCATCAAGAGCCAGGATGCGTCCTACCAAATTTGGTTAAAATCCGCCCAGTGTTTCTCAAGAAGAGATCAAATTTTCAATTGCTTTACTATGGGAGGTTTTGGTGGGAAATAATTCCAAGATGGTCACAACTCGCTTATCTGGCAGTTTAGAGAGCGGAAAATTTGAAATCACCAGACCCAAAAACCTAAACAAAACTAATTTCGGCATCAAAATCCATCAAATAAAAAAAGAAATTCAATATGCCGAAACCTGATTGGTAGATCACGGCCATGTTTTTAAAACATCCCTTGAACAAACTAGAATGTCCCTTAGTAGGCTACATCATCATTATTCACAAATTTCGGCCCGATCCCTTCAGCATCCAAGATGGCCGTTGAAGCATTTTGCCAATCAAGTTCCTCTAACAAACTTGGTTCAGCTGTTACGCTAGAAGATGTTTCATGAGTTTGACATCAATCCCCCACCAAAGTATTGAGCAATCAAGTTCCCTCAACCAAAATTGGTTCAGCTGTTGCCATAGATTATTTTCATGAATTCCGAATGAATCCCCTAAATGGTTTCGGAGAAGATTTGCAAAGACGTTTCTAAAAGTCGGCCAAAATTCAAGATGGCAGCCAGCCAAATTGGCCAATCATGTGTAGTTGAACAAACTTACATCCATATGATCTGAGGATGTTTCTGACCAAATTTGGCTAAAATCTGTTCACTGGTTCCCAAAAAGACATTTTAAATTTCCTATTGCTTTAGTACGGGCGTTTTAGTGGAGTGGGGTGGGTGCGGTATGTTGTGGGAGTGCAATCCAAGATGGCCGCCAAACCTTTTATCCAACAGGTTCCAAAATGGCAAATTTGAAATCACCATATCCAAAAATCTACTCAAACCCAGTTTCGGATTCAAATTCCGTCAAATAAAAAACATCAAATATGGCCTCTAGCACATTACATTTTGATTGATCTATGTTGGCCATGATTTTAAACGTATCAATTTCCCTTGAACACACTTTAATTGCCCGTAGTCCCTAATCATATCTTCCATATTTCGGCCCGATCCGTTCAGCGGTCCTGGAGAAGTAATTTTCGCGAAAATTAGACCATCCAAGATGGCCACAAAAGCATTTGACAAACAGAATTCCTTTAAACAAATTTGGTTCAGCTGGTGCCATAGATGATGTTCCATGAGTTGTGAATCGATCCTCCAAGCCATTTCGGAAATTGTAAATACGTTTCTAAAAATTGAGCAAAGAAAGTCCGCCCAATTGTTCTTGAGAAGTCGTTTAAAGAAAATGTTGATGGATAGATGGATGGTGGACGGATGACGGATGGTCGCCATGGCATAACATCACTTGGCTATTCTGGCCAGGTGAGCTAATACTGTTTGTTTCCATTGTCTAAGTCACCATTTACATACGACGAGCGATGATGTTCACCAAAAAATCAAGCAAGTTTGGTAATATTGACCGTGATACGTAATTTTGAAGTGCCAAGAAAATGGCACAAATCGCTTAAAATTTGGTTTTATATATATCCTAAATACAAATCGATTAAAATGTATCAGGCTGTAGATATGGGATTGTCTTGAGTGAAGCTTTCTGAAAATACCAAGGTAACTCAACACAGAGAATATAGAGAAAACACTATCATAAAAATAACAACAGACATTCATTGTGAAGAACAGCCACGACCTAAGAGAGCTATAGTGCAATTATACTATCAATAGAACTGTATCATATATAAATCAAGTATGGCAACACCACGTAGGCCGGATGCTGGGTTACCACCCATAACAGTGCAGCATGGTGCTGAGCTTCGACAGGAGAGTGTCGAAGCCATGCATCAGATGGGGACAGCAATGGCCAACACTATTGTGGTGGAAGGGGAGCGCAGAGAGTGGAATAGGGTTCTCCGACGGGAGGTGCGATAGTTGATGCAGCGAGTAAAACCCTGTGACGGCCTTATCCCAGAGGAAGTCTGTCAATTCTTGGACGAAACACGCCGAGTATGGGAAGCAACGGAGGGCAACCTAGATGGTATACCTGTATACATAGTTACCCGTGCGTCACGAGGGCAATTATCAAAAGCCATTGATGGGTTCGTACATGGGAAGGTAAGGGACACAGTCACCTATGAAGAGCTGCGAGAATTTATAACAGTAAATTTTGTTTCGGCAAATGAGCCAGAATGCGTAAAATATGATCTGGAGGCTGTACAGCAGCGCCGTAGTGAAACAATGGTATCATTCAATCGGCGATACCGGGAAATGGCAGCCTGAGCATATCTGGAAGAGAACATTGACAATAAATGAATAGTGTTGTCAGCTTACATCAAAGCATTAAGAGATCGAGGGATGGGGCGATGTATTGTGCGGAAGAAAATTACCAATGTGGAGCGGGCGATGGAAATGACTGAGGAGGGAGAGGGCTGCAACGACTTGTTGCAGGCCATGAACATTTCTCCTCGGGGAGGAGAGGATATGGAAGTCAATATGATCGATGCAGAAGAGGGCAAAGACGTCTGGTCAGTGATCAATTCAATGAGAAAGCAGATCAACCAGCAAACTAAGCTGATCGAACGACTTTGTTCGGTCATTGAGAATCTGCAAAGCGAACCATCGTTTTCTCCATCACCACACGCCGCACCGCAATGCAAAGCAAAGCCGCAACCACGTAAGACAGCAGCGGTGCCCAAAGAAACAAAGAAAACAGATCACCTGTTTTAATTGTGGCCGAACTGGACACTACAAGAACGAATGCCACCAAACAATACAGCCATCCCGAAGACCATCAGCACCGAAAACCCAACAACAACGTCCTCAGCGTCTGCCGATGACATGTTTTACCTGCGGTAGGCAAGGACACCTGGCTAGGGATTGCTTTTCTAACAGAGAAAACAAACCACAGATAAAGTGTTATATCTGTGATAAAGCAGGACACTATCAATCAAACTGCCCATCGAAACACCCAGTGCCGCAGCGACACGCCGTGAAACGTCCACGACAAATAGATCGACGGGAAGAACTGATGCAAGTAGACGAAATAAACAATGGTTGTGATAATAGTAATTATAACGGACTCGAGACCACTCCGCGGTCGTATTCGCGAAACACCCGCAAGGATTTCGCGAATAGAGGGAGAATGGACGACGAGTATGAAGACCGTGAGGGATTCGTCCTCACAGATTCGCGTACAGACAGGTATGGCCGTTATTCATACAGTGACGGAGGAGCCCTGTCTGTAGACGGAAGATGTCAGTTGTACGACGAAGCAGTTAGTAATGGATGACGGAGTCCATTAAACGGAGTCGGAGGGATCAGTGGTAACTGACCGATTCTTTATCCGGCTCGAATGCGAACCAAGCAGTCAAGGAAACCAGGGTGAGTATGTAGATGCATTAATAGATACTGGTGCTAGTACCTCCTTGGTTAGAAAGGATATATGGCGTAGCATTCTGAATCCTAGGCCATTGAAAAAGGCTAAAACATTATTAGCAGTAAATGGTTCACCAATAGATATTTTGGGGGAGACTCAAATTAAATTCAAAGATGCCCGCCTATTCCAAGTATGGTTGTGAATAGTATGAGGCATGAATGTCTAATTGGCGCTGATGCCTTGTACTTGGGAAATGCAAGGATTGACTACAAGACCAAAGAGGTAGTATGGTTTGGTCGAGTATACCCATTTAGAATTCCATTTAGAAGGCAAAATGATTATGTGTATGCCAGTTGTAAAGAAACGACCGGATATGCAGTTATTGACAAAGTACTGAGCGACTTTGCCAACAACTTCGATACGGCTCATCCAAATACATTAGGACATGTACCCAAGGTAGAATGTACGATTCCGACAGGAGATTATCCTCCTATTAGGCAGAAAGCCTATCGTTTACCGCTAGCTAAGCAGTACTTGGTTAAAAACCAAGTTAAAGAAATGTTAGCAGCGGGCGTCATAAGACCATCCTCATCACCCTGGGCGTCACCCATAACTCTGGTACCGAAAAAGGATGGTGACACCAGATTTTGCGTTGACTATAGGAAATTAAATTCCGTATGCCGTAAGGATAGTTATCCATTACCGAACATATCCGATATATTTGATTCTATGAGAGGCGCAACGATATTTTCTATGATGGACTTGAAGTCTGGCTATTGGCAGATACCCATGGCCAGCCAAGAGATCGAGAAAACAGCGTTCCTTTGCAGTGAAGGTCTTTTCGAATGGATTCGGATGCCTTTTGGTTTTTGCAACTCAGGTGCCATATTTCAGAGGGCAATGAACGACATTTTCCGAGAATATGTAGGAAAGTATGTGCATGTCTTCGTCGATGATATAGTCGTATATTCACGAAATCCGACGGAACACGCACATCACTTGCGCATGGTCATGCGCAAGATTCAAGAATATAATTTACAACTGAAGAAAAAGAAATGTGATTTTGCCAGTAAGTCTGTTGACGTGTTAGGGTATTACATTTCCGTGCAAGGTGTAGCTCCTCAGAGTCAAAAGGTCAAAGTCATACGAGAAATGTCACCACCCTGTGATGTGGGTGAAGTGCGTAGTTTTCTCGGAGCTACAGGTTATTACCGATCTTGTGTTAAAGGCTATGCCAAAATTGCTACGCCTCTGATTGAGTTAACTAAAAAGTATAAGAGATTTGAGTGGAGTAAGCATGAACAGCAAGCGTTTGAGAAATTAAAGAACTTGCTGTGTAGTGAGACCGTAGTCACTTATCCGAATTTGAATGCCCCGTATAAGTTGTATACTGATGCGTCTAGTTATGCAATAGGTGCGATACTAGTGCAGGTTGATGATAAGGGTTACGAGCGTGTCATACAGTATGTTAGCTCTACTCTTAAAGACAGTCAGTTGAATTGGCCCGTAATAGAAAAGGAAGCTTATGCTGTGATCTATGCATTGAAGAAGCTTCGACCGTATCTATTTGGCATGCAGTTTACCATGTATACTGACCACAAACCCCTAAAGAGTTTGTTTGTGGGAGAAGTTAAGAACACGAAAGTGCAGCGCTGGGCAGTACTGATTGCAGAGTACGGATGTAAGATAGAATACATCCAACGCTCGAAGAATATTCGAGCGGACATGTTGTCCAGGTTACGTCATCCGGTAGAAGTCGCCACATTGGACACGGGCGATTATGTCATATCTGAGGTAGATGAAGGTGCTTTACCTCACATCCCTTTAGAGGTATATGACGTACCATACGAGGAATTATGTGCCGAACAAACCAAGGAATACCCGGAGTTATTTAGGAATACACCGGAGGAGTACATGGTAAAGAATGGCATATTGTATTCTTTAATTCCACCTTCAGCGTTAGACGCTGAGTACCCCAGAATCTTACTACCTACCCTGTTCCATGAGAAAGTGCTCTGGAAGGCTCATGAACGAGCCGGTCACCAAGGTCTGAAGAAGACCATCGGTATGGTAAGAGATTCTTTTGTCTGGACATCTTTGAGAAAAGATGTGGTACGTATGCTTGAAACGTGTACGACGTGCCAGGTCAACCGACCTGTCACTACTCGACCTAAGTATAGTGAGATGCCAATGGCCAGTTATCCAAGTCAGATAATTGGTATGGATTTGATTGGTCCACTTTTAGAGTCGAGCAAAGGTAATAATTACATTATGACGGTGATCGATCACTGTTCTGCATGGGCAGAAGCATATCCGATTGCGGCTAAGACATCTCAGAATGTTGAGGATAAATTCTTCAATGAGTATGTTGCTCGTCATGGTGTCCCTGAGATTCTGATTACAGACCAGGGTAAAGAATTCTGTTCAAATTCTCTGGAACAGCGATTCCATGAACATGGTATTGATCATAGACGATCGAGTCCGTATCATCCACAAACTAATGGATGCACTGAGAGGTTCAATCGCACTCTTAAGGAGTTAGTCCAGAAAGGTGTAAATAACGAGTCTCATGCATGGGAAGATGAGTTAGGCACAGCTTTAACAGCGTACCGCAACACTCGTCACTCCATGACTGGATATACGCCATTCTATCTGATGTATGGTCGACGTGCAAGACTTCCATTTGCTATCCCACTCGATGCTTTGCATGATCTTGGCGAGAGACTAATATGTCTCAATAATGCCTTACTGCATGCTCGAGGAGAAACGGCCAAGTCTCGAGAAATACACCGAGAACAGATTGACAAGCGTGCAAACGCTGGTGAATATAAGGTTGGCGATTCAGTAGTCGTAAAAGCTGAGGAGAGGATGAAATTGACCTCTCGCAGTGATCCTGAATATGAGATCTTTAAGATCAAGGGACCCGTGGCCCATGTCCGCCATCAAAGGTCTGGGAAGGTACGCATGCTTAATATATCCAAGCTACGTGTAGTCAACTCAGAGATGTGCTGGGACAAAGTAAGACCACGCCCTATTCGTAACCCTGCAAAAGGTATGAAAGCCAGCCATCATCCATGAATTGTACCATTACCCGAGTCCGTACCTTTGCCGGTACCCGACTCTGATTCAACACCTTGTAAAGTGGCTCGTAGGAAGTGACCAGCTTCTAATTGGGAGCCAAAGGTGCGCAAAGTGGGTAAGGTGGTCGACATGGATGTAGATCGACCTGGTACAAGTAATGATCCAAAGTATGAGTCACCGATGGATACTCCTCGTACTGTAATGATGGACGCCTCGGAGGATGTACCCGAGCCTGCCATTGAGCCAATGGAAACACTTCCATCGCACCCCTACTTTCTGCGCAAGCGCAGTCATGCTCCTGAGTTCAGCTCAGAGAGCAAGCATATTAGGATTGGTTCATTTGGCCGATCTGTATACGACGACTTTGTCAGTCGTATCGAAGCCATTATAAAGCGGCGTAGCATGAGATAATTTTAATCTCTGATTAATTGCTAATACTAGTAACATCGCATTTGTCTAAACGAATCATGTATACACTACAGTTTTGCGTGACATTAACCGTAGTCAGTTTAGTGTACGGATTATGTCAGAACTCCAGTGTTCATAAATTACAAAATGGCGTAATGATAACAAACCACCAAAAGATCTCTGTAATACGTGCTGAATGGACGGTTGTGGTATTTATCGACCATCCGTATTTACCTGTTAACTTTATTGAATGATTAGTAAGCTTTCGAGTACTTGTTGCTGATATTGGTCGTAGGACTTCGTTAAGTGGCAATGACATTTTTGGACTACAACACCGTATAAACATTATCAGAAAGATTGCCATTAGAACGCAACAGACAATGTTGAGTCGTGCCAATAATCGGCAAAAACGTGGACTGTTTAATTTTGTAGGGGATATAGCATCATCTCTGTTTGGGACAGCAACATCAGGCGATATTGAAACCATCAAGAACGTTGTCAAATCCGCTATGAAGAACATGAACCGATTAGTACATTTCTCTAATAAATTAGCGTCCCATGTGAAACTTGCTTTCAAAGGAATTAACATCAATGTTGACCGCATTAATGAGGTCACTGATAGTTTGGTCGATTTGACCAAATATGTAAGCAATCTATTCAAAATTCACGCTGCACGACAGGCTGACCTATATGCATTAGTGTGCCTGGGTCATATCATCGATTCGGCCGAGAATGTGGTATATAGCTACCAAAAATTGGCCGCCCAGTTTCATAGGCAGACCGCTTCTCTGGAATTGGGGAGGTTAACAGAAGAACTGTTTAGCCCGTCTGATTTGGCCGAAGTCGCTAAACAAGTCAGTGTGGGAAACCGTTTGGTTCGTCCCTACCAGTGGTATTACAGAAACGTCGTCGTGTATCCACTATGGAAAGACGACTCGCAGTTACATTATATCGCAACCTTACTGTTAATTGATGGTGGCAATTACATTGAATATGGGTTACACTCGTGGCCAGAACCTTTGGCTACTGTCGGGTATTACATGCAGGTTATCATTGCTCGGACAAGTATAGGACTTGATACCAAGACTGGGTGGTATTTTATGCCATCCGAGTGTTGGGGCAGTGAACCTCGGGTATGTCACAGACAACTGAGAGTCGATAAGACTCACGTACCATGCATAGTTAGTCTGTTAACCAACACTACCGACAGTTCGTGTAACATTCAATTATCTGAGTCTAATGAAACATCTAGTAAATTGTTCGCCCATAAGAAAGTAGGTGTTGTGTTGTAAACATTTGGCGAAACTATCGAAGTGCATTGTGGAGGATGACTGATGGACCGGTGTGTTGTGAAAAGTGGTCTGTATGCGTTGATATCGAGTGGATGCGATTATAGTGGGAAAGGGTGGCGATTCGAACCTATACAGTCTTACAGTCGGACTTATAGTCGAATCGGTCATGCCGTGGATGTTCCCAGATTGGATGTGGCCGGAGTGCTAAACCAATCTCTAATTATTAACCATCTTAAAGTACAAAAATGGGACCATTTATGTAAGAATAAATATGTGCCACTAGCACCATTATCGGAGGTCGACCCAGCGATGGTCGACAGCATCGGCATACAATCCGTGTTTTCCTACTCGACAGCCTCTGTCGTCACATTAATTGTGTTTTTATTTATATTGTACAAGTGTGGAATCCTGAACCACATGTGGAAGTGTTTCGCACGAAAGCCACGTGCGGCAAGGATTCCAAGTTCCATTGCCACTCAGATCCGATGGCCGCAGATGCCTGCAACGCTGCCATTGCCGTCGAGGACGCCTAACAGGTCGTCGCCTAATGACAATTCAAGGACTGAGATCGACTCTATGGCTGATGGCTGGGTGGACGTGGAGCTGAACAGTATTCCTATGGAATATGAGGACTTATGATCTATTTATGTGATGTATTATTGATTGATATTATTGTGCTATTTCGTACTATTATCGTATTATTAGTGTACTACTATCGTACTGTACTGTTTATTTCTATTAGTTAAACTGTTATTTCACTGTTAATTCAACATTTCGTACTGTTTAATAGCCATTTATACTGTTTATTAACTGATTGCGTAGTTAATGATCGATTGTACTATTCGGGTTGAGTAGAACTGTTATTCTAACAGTTGATTTTATTTTCATTATGTTGGTCTTGGTAGCCCTGGTATAGTGTGGTTTTGTTGTTGATGTTGTACAACGAGTTAGTGAACACTCTCTTAAGGCCTTAAGAGATGGTTAACTAACTTTGGTTGATGGGCATGTGTAGATATGGGGTTGTCTTGTGGGAAGTCATGACCCCACTGGATGTCTTATATTTGCGAGTAAGTCCCAAGTGAAATTTATGATTTGAAAATACCAGGTGAGCTAATGGACCGGTTGACGTTATACTTAATATTTAACTTATTATTATTTACATCAGCAGTGCTGATTCTTCTTCTTTTCGTTCGCTGATCATACCGCCAGTCCTGTAAGTGACTATCGACATGATCATAAGCGTTAAGTACGTGGATCCATGGTTTATTAGAGTGCGCCATGCGGCCTGGAACCTCTGTCTTCAGCACTTGAGGTTTCTGTCAGGGTTACCTCACCCTTACCTCCTTTAGTCGCCTCTTACGACACGCAGAGGATACGGAAGGTGTATTCTAAGCCCCACCTACAGGGCATAGCAGTGCTGATGATATACAGTTTCTGCGAAATGGATGGTGTGTGAATACAGCACGATCAGGATTGTTGGATAAAGTTTTTTCATCAAAATTGAAACAGTCGAATTGATTAGAATAAGTCCCACGGTTCTGAGTTGATGTGTATCTGGAAATAGGTTAGATGAAAATTGTTGCTGTTCAGTCGGCACACACTTTTATAGTATTCAGCAGTCGTAGGGATCGACAGTTTAGAAAATAATCAATGGGTAAGAATCACTGGAATCGAACGTGACAAGCGGACTTAGTTGATGACGTTAGGCATTCTGATTCTCACACGAGAATAGAACAACACCAGCTGGCAATGAGATCATACAGCTCATGTGCCTATTAACTCTAGCATCCTACAGGCTTATCCATCAATAGGCAATGGACAGGACATGGACATTGTAGCGTCCTGTAGGAATTAATAACATAATCGAAATTTGTATATCAACTATATGTCAATCATACAATGGCATGTAACAACAACACATTCCGTAATGTTGTTAGTTAGCTGACAGATCGCATCAAATCAGAACCAGCTACCACCGCTGTGTCTATGTGAAGCATCATCTCCATAGAAGAATAGCACAGAGTTTGAATGGTCAGGATGACGTCACGATCAATGAGCATCGATCAAACTCTGTAGCAAAGAATTATATAGAATAGGTTTTAATGTTGAAATCGAAATACAAGGATCGTTGATTGGTCAGAACGACCAACATTTATTAGGTAGAAACTTCTAGGAAGGAATAAGCAGAAGTTGATTGGCGGACTGATTATCCGGGACAATCAAGCTGTGCTTATAACATACCTAGAAGAATCATCAGAACAGATTCGGGTAGAATCTAAATATTTAGATATGTATAGAACTTCAGATTTGGAGATTCTAAATAGTATATAAGATGCAATTTCAGTTAGAGAAATTAATCAATCCAACATCGTGGTTCACGTAACACACCGCTGGTGTTACGTTCGTAGTTAGTTCTAAAGTAGAATAGATTAGCCTTACTTGATTTGTACCAGCAGGGTACCAGTTATCTTTGAGCTATTTATGCTCCAAATTACAAATATCTTTATCAGTTTTGTATAGTTAATTTTATCAATAAAATTTATCCTCTTACATATCGTAAGACACTAGTTTGGGTAGTATATTCAAAGTCGAAATCATAGTTAGCTTTGGACTCCAGAGTTGGAAGAAACATCCAATCCGAACCATTAGATCTTCATAGTCAGATAGGCCCGACAGTCTCTAATAAATATCGTCATAATCATCTTCACGACGAGGCGAGCCGACTGTCAGTATCCTGCTTCATCATCGGTAAGAGGTTGTCGCAGCAACCGCTAAACATCATAAATCTTACCATTGGCGGAGTGGAATCGTCGAGTAAACAATTCACCAAGTCATACCCGGAGATCCAAAATCTTCAAGGCGTTAAAAGATCAAGTTAGACAGCAAGGACATAGTGAAATGCAGACCTCGTCAGAAGGAAGAGCAAATAATGCAAGTTTTTATATGGAAACTCGGCTAGAAATGGAATATTCATTTGCTATGGGTGACTGCAGTAGAATTACATTAATTTCGAGATTCAAATAATTCTTTTTTACCAATAGAACCAGGACGCATGATATTGAAATCATTGTTTTACATGTTGACATCAGGACACAAACATGAAGATGTTTAAATGTATTATCGAATGGGTTGATCCGATCTGTCACTCCATTATCTGACGTCATATTCAAATTGCGTCACATGTTTGCTGACGTCAGAATCAAATGACTTAAGTCCGGCATGAAAGGGGCAAAGAGTTGACAGCAACCGTCTATATTGTAAGTTTTTGTTGAAGCTACAATTTTATAAAGATCCTGAAACTAATTTGAATGTGGGATGTTGTTGTATCCCACTCGGTGCAGGTGATTGATTGCCTGTATGGTTAAACCACACACGGTATGCTTTCTATGCGAGTGACCATAGACTAGAGAAGCTACGCATATGTTTTAATATATCTCTAATGGAAGGATCCGTTTAATCACTCAGTGGAGGATTCCAGTTTATCCATTAATCATATGATGGAATAATCAACTACGTGACGTGTAGGGTGACGTCATAATCAAGTACGTCTTGAATGGCGTAGCTAACTTCGTCACCAACGCTTAGTTGATGGCGGACTAAGCGCTTTGTAAGAATTGTATGTCTTTACTATTTAAGAAACATGCTGTTGAATACTTTGAAACTAATTTGACTGGGCGCTATTGCTGACATAGACAGCGACAGCACCCGATAAAATTAGTTTCAAAATATTCAACAGCTTACCTGTATAGTTTTCTGGAAATTGATAGTCATGGAGTTCATGGATCGATCAATCCCAACACGGGCGACGTGCGGGTGGAGCTTAGCTATAGATTGGCGTGGCATAGCAAAAACTGAAACGGCTCATTATCTTATCCAACTAGAGATGTTTCTGCCTTGCTCAAAATATTTGCACATACTTTAAATTATTCTCTCGAAAATCTTTACCGTATATAACAATCTTTTCTCAACATATTTAAAGGTTACGTGTTCTTTATTTTATTTTTATACTAGTTGCCTGATAACGCAGCTTTGCTGGGCCGATGCTGGGCCTATACCGGGCCGATACTAAAAGTATCGGCCCAGTAAAGTGCGTTATCTGGGTTATTTTCTACTTACCTGAGAGGACTCGCTTGAACTGTCTATGTTTCTCCCTAAGTTGTTGTACTCTGGCTGGGACCCAGGCGGGCTTGCTCGTTCCTATAAGATCAACCCAATATTGTTTGGCTGTATCCACAGACGTTCTCAATTTCGATTTTGGTTGACGATGCATATGGCCGTTGTTTGCCGCTTCTGGAGATGTGGTTGGAATGGTGTTGAGTGGCCACCAGCGCTTTTCTACAGTATTCTTTGTCCAAGATGCAGTGGTGGATGGCTGGGCTAGCGGTGACTTGATCGCCCACGTACTTGTTACACCAGTCAAGATTGCCTTGTCCTTCTTCCGCGACAGGTTGTATCCCCAATGGCTATGGGCATCCTGTTTTTTCGGAATACCGACCCATTTATTCTGTTGCTTAAACCACGGCGCAGTCTTGCTGTATTTGTTACGATCTGACTTATCTACGTAATCGTGAAAGATATTCTTCCGAAATCCGTTATCTGATATCGAGCTTAGTTCGATTTTCCAGTTATCTCTCGATTCGTCTTTCCAGCCGGCAATAGTCCCCTTTATGTTGTGGCTGTAATTGCTGCGGTTGGTGTTATGATTGTTGGTATGGGGAAGGACAATTCGTGCCCTCCGTAATACCGTGGGTCCTGGATGCGATGCACTGTGCGATACGGGTATGTTCTTGACGATTCCACAATCCGAATTCCTAGGCCAGTCACACGTGCTGTGTCTTTGATTGAAAAGGAGTCCCTGTGGACAATCAAACTCGTACGGAACGCTATGCGAACAGAGGTAGAAGGAACCTGGATCTCCTGGCTTACATACATATTTACTGTCATGTCCATCACAAGGACGCCGCTGTCCATGGGTCCACTGCCCAATAGCCATACTAACACTGACTGATGTCATTAACACATTCCAGAGAGCTCTACGTCCTGCCATTGTATTTCACTGTTATCGAGCGACTTCTATATGCTTGAATAACATGCACGTAATGATTAGCCACTACTTATGGAAAGCTGGCTTTCATTTATCGACTAATCTATATTGTTTCCAAATTAACTGGGATTGGTTCGAAGTTGTGTGGGAAAAAATAAATGAATCAAACGACTACATGCATTCAGTGTAGACCTACAACACTGCAAGCAAAACTGATCGCAGTGCTGTAATTTCTAGAGATCACGTTCAAGCGATACTTCTGCCGCAAATTCGGCAAACAAAACAGTTCTTGTACTTGAAACTTTCGTTTGTGAATACACATATAAAGAAAGAAAACATGTTTACATATCCGAGATGTACATGTATTAGGCCTATACCACATCACCCCCGATGCGCCTTTCTGTTTCGCGTATGCTGTGATCGATATTCTGTGTTGACCATTCTAAAGCTTGAAACATTATAAAGTCTGCACTATGTTCTAAAAATAATTTTATTGAAACTCATTGATATCCATCGAAGGGTTAACTTTCAGTCATATTACCCTTCAAAATACTGAGTATATTTGTTTCTTGTTTTCATTTTCTAGGCCTACGTTGTATGTAAATATGTGCACTCCCATATTCTGATATGTTTTAAATATTGATATAAATCACATGCGGTCCATCAAACACGCGCGTTCATTTTAGATCAGGTGTTGTCAAACATATGCTGGGTCTACTCGAGACTTTCTCCCGAAGAAAATGCAAATACACGCGTAATCTTGGCTGTTAAACTCGTTGTTTTAAGGGGAAGTCTGTTTTCCTGTTTAATGGATATTTTCATTTTTAGCTATGCCCCGCCCATCACAAGCTAAGCTCCACCCACACCTCGCCGTGTTGGGATTGATCGATCCCCAAATGCCCTAGCTATCAATTTCCTGAAAACTATACAGGGAAGCTGCTGAATATTTTGTAACTAATTTGACTGGGTACTGTTTCTGCCTATGGCAGCAACAGCACCCAGTCAAATTAATTTCAAAATATTCAACAGAATATTTATTAAATAGTAAAAGCAAACAATGTGTACAACAACGCATAGACCGTCTTCAAATATGCGTTCGTGACGTACTTATCGACGTCATTCATTATGATGTCATTGTTTACATCACGCAGTTCATTATGACGTCATATGATGGGTGGGTACACTGGAAAGGTGAATTCCAGCAATTGAATTCTAAATTTTCGCAAAGCTTTATTAAAGCTAGCTATGTGTATGGATTCATCGCTGGCGGCTGATGAGATGCTGGGCTTCATGGGGCGAAATAATGTCTTTGATGGGACACCATATGTGATCACACCCACCCCACCCCACCCCCATCCCGCCCCACCTGCCCACAATAAACAGATGTTTTATGCTTTACGTTATGTTCACACCAATTTTAATGCAGTGATTATTGTATTGTTGCTAAACTGTCCTACATAAAAAAAATTCCGGGGAAAGATCCACGGATGCGCTCTGGAATATGGAAGCCCCACCCACCCACCCACCCCCCTACCACCACCCCCACCCACCCCATCCTCACCCCTCAGACCACTCTCAAGTCGCTCACTTATATACTGTAAAGCCATTTGATTTAAAGTTGTCGTTCTCAGAGGCAACTTTAATTCAAATTGTTCTCACAGTGTGCTTATCTAAAGCATAATTTTAGTCGAATAAATACCACCAACTTATATTGAAGCAAATGAATTGCCAATTGTAATGAGGCACGAAGCTGATGATTCAAATGTCGGCGCTATTAATTAATATATGTACTCAGGATGTAAGCCGATATAATGTTTAATTCAGACAAAGTCTGTGTTTAAAGGTGCTTAATGTTTTGTTGAAGTCCAGTAAACAATCGTGTGGGTCTTTGTTTCAATTTACCACCTCGCATATATCAATAGATGGATCCATTTCTGATTACACTCGGCCCACTTTGTATGCGGGTTAGAAGCAATTTGAAACTGCCCTGAATCTACATTTCTAGTAACTAGTACATGGGGTAAGCTGTCAACTATTTTGAAACTAATTTGACTAGGGGTTGTCGTTGCCTATGACAGCAACATCATGCAGTTAAATTAGTTTCAAAACGTTCAACATAGCTGTTATTAAATTGTAATTTTACTAAAGCATACAATTCATTATGTTTATACACTTTCGTGACGAACTTTTCGACTTTCGTGACGGTACCTCATCCTGTTTGTGACGTCGGCTAAGAAGTGGCGTATTTAACTATGACGTCAGATCCACGAGTGACAGATCGGATCTCTCCATTATATTGTCACCTGCGTTTAATTATGTAGAAGCTATATTGGCAGGCCACAAGCTTTTGCAAGGTATATTGTAGCGGAGAAAGGAAGGTTTCATACACATTCTGCTGGCGTAAGACATCTTATCGATGTCAGAGACTGAAAGGTAGCATATGTCATTCACCTCAAAAGCTCCTTGTGTTTTGAAAGAATGAACCTTTCCATTTTTAATAAGCCCCGCCCACCTCTAGCTAAGCTCCACCCACACCTCTCTCGTGTTGGGATCGATCGATCCCTGAACTCCCTGACTATCAATTTCCAGAAAACTATACTGATTAGTTGTTAAATATTTTGAAACTAATTTGACTGGGTGCTGTTGATGTGGCAGCAACAGCGCCCAGTCAAATTAGTTTCAAAATAGTCAACAGAATATTTATTAAATAGTAAAGATATGCAATTCGTACAACAACGCACAGTCCGTCTTCAATTATGCGTTCGTGATGTATGCCTACTTATCTACGTCATTCATGACGTCATAATGACGTCATTGATTATGTTGTCATTCTACACGTCATGTAGTTAATTATGGCGTCATATGATGTATGGATAAAGTGGACAGGTCTATTCTTGTGCTCAGAGCAGCAATGTGTGTTAATGTATAAGACCGAAGATACTTTTTTTAAATTGAGAATTACTAAATTAGCTTTATCCAGTATTGTCTCTCTGGCATTGTCACGTTCGTTGTGCCTAGCGCCATTGCCTCAGTCAGGATTCTTTCGGTATGCTCCTTCTCCAGGATTTAGGTATGATTATAATAAAAAAAATTTAAAAGCGCACAAAATGACTCGACAGCAATACGTCCATCTCTTGAGTCGAATCAGCCAGATCAAACGACGGAAGTTAGTAATAAAAACTTATATGCAACTGAAGGTCTGAAGAGGTAGTATGAAAATGGGGTTCGTGCCGTCTGGTTGTTTGTCTGTTTGTCCGCATGATAGATCCGGAAACCAAGAAAGTAGATTCACCACATACAATCATATTGTGGCTGGTTAATAAGAGTCCAGGTGCCAGATCGAAATATGAAATATCTAGGTGACGGGGTAACTAAGTGCATACCTGAATGCATATTTTAGCCATAGATCAAGAATGCAGGAGAGTTGAATCACCAAATTTGAAACATCCATTCATATTTTGACTGGCTAGAAATAGTCCAAGTTTAAAGCCGACTGCTTAAATAGCTAGGTCACGAGGTCACTAACTGCATACTGGAATATACATGTTTTACCATAACTCAGAAATGCAAGAATGTAGAATGACCATAATTGGCAATCCTGATTATCTTTTGGCTATATCAATGTGTAATCAATTTGAAGTTCTGTCCAGATATTTTCCCCTACCACATGTGTGGATGGGGTGTAGTGTTGAGGTGGTCACCACACCTGATTAGTGCTGACTATTGCACAAGTGGGAGTGTTTCTGG
Organism: Chaetoderma sp. LZ-2023a; assembly: GCA_034401795.1. Taxonomy (NCBI): domain Eukaryota; kingdom Metazoa; phylum Mollusca; class Caudofoveata; order Chaetodermatida; family Chaetodermatidae; genus Chaetoderma; species Chaetoderma sp. LZ-2023a. The sequence goes on from CM067371.1 coordinate 101,524,464, forward strand.
CAATTCCTATACTGGTAAAAAAAACCACGGCTTTAGAATCAAAGATACTGATGAGTCAATACATCGCAGTTCAAAACAAATTTAAATATCACAGATCACGAACCTTTCTATCACAGGTATATGCAATGCTTCTTTAGAGATGAACATGCATTTGATATGTAAGGATGAGGCTACAGGTGTTTTAACACCCACCCATCACCACATGCTCTTTAAAGATTTATGATTTTCTGACAGACAGGTTATTAAGATACCATAGAGACTTAGACCTGTGAAGATTTGGATAAAAACCTCAGCTAAAATTTGATAAACGGTCAGGTAACCAGTTGATAAAAGCATGGTAAAAGGTTCAGTTCAGAGTATGATAAAAACCTGTTAAAATATTCAGTTCAGTTAGCTAAATATAATTTTGACTGAGCGTTATGTTCACGACTGGTCCACATTTAACATTCGTCTGAGCTGTTATTGACGGTCTGCTATTATTGTAGGTCTAACCCTGACTTGTCAACTTCCAGTTCTTTTCATCATCTTAACCCACACTATTGCTATGACCAGTAGGAGTGCCTTTAGATACAGAAGAGCGAATTGTCTCTATTCTCTAATATTGATAGCTAAAGGTGACATGTTCACTCACACCCACCCACCCCCACCCCCACCCCCACCCCAGACCACCAAATTACGCAAGATGGCACCAATTAAGGGTGCCCCCGCCTCCATTAGAAAACGTGTGAAAATGATCGAGATTATAACGTCTAAATTCTAGATTCTAAATTCTAATCCAATGAATGCAGCATTACAAATCGTCATTGAATAACAAATGAGTAGAACTGTAATAGTTGAGTACTCTTCTATCCTCTTCCCGTGGTCGCTGAAACAAGGTGGACGTTGGGTACAAAAAGATAAAGATTTCTTTTTCAGTTGGTAAATATTGATGAAAATCAAAATTGTAGACTTTTGTGGCTAGCTCAGCAAATACATCCTGATTTACTAAGAGCAACAATATAGTAGTTTTAGGTTCAGCGTCAAATATTTCAGCCTTATTTACGGGTTTGCGTTCCTGGACTGTAGAAGCTGGCATTATACTCACTCTATCTACAAATGTAGCAAATTAATCTTGTCGCTCACATTTAATAGTAACATTTAATAATAATATACCAGTATAGGTCTAATATCTAGTCTATACACTGGAGCTACCAGAGCTATACTGGTATTATTTTCAGCTTGCACCATCCTGCTATACCTGACATGTCCTCGAAAATATTGACCAATCATGTAGGCGTATTTTCTCCATTACATTACAAGTAGGGCTGACACCGTGTACACGATTGCAAAAATCGTAAACGTGTACACAGGAAAAATTTATAAAATATACATATTTATGTGAAATATGTAAAGTACCCCTCAAAGAAAATGTATATATATATTTTGACAAATTAATTCTCCGAATTTCCCACCAAGCTCGTTATCTGTCCATGATGTCCAATTTCCGAATTAACCCTTTAACACTCAAGCATGCCAAATAACGGCTCCTAAGTGGTCTTGAGAAATGTCAATTTGCAGACCAAGAGAAGACAGGATTTGTTTTTGAAATTTTACCATTGGAACATTTTCAAAAACAATTATCTCTTGGTCTGCTCATGGAGATTTTTTAAGAGAAAATTTAAATTTTCTTGAGCAACTTTGAGAGCCAACGAATTATACGTAAGTAGCTTCAACGTCAGCACTGGGTGTTCCTTTGAATAACCAACACCCCTTGTCTGAACACAGATGTGAATTACTGCTCAAAAGCAATTTTATCAATAAAGATTATCACTGAATGTCGTGGCGTGTGGCACTTACTTAAGCTCACGGTGGACTGCTTGCCGTCAGTCTTGGGACAAACGACCTCTATACTGGTCTTCAGGAATATGTCATTATTGAAAGTCTATTTGCATATCGAGAGAAGACTATTCTTTTCGTAAATCATCACTGTAGTGACCGGCTCACCGAGCGAGTCAGTCATTCAAGTGGTAAATATTCAAAAACTTGTCTTGCCTTTGACCGCAAATGGCCATTCAGTAATGACAGATTTGGATTTTTCTTATCCACTCTTGACCATCAAAGGGTGAATCACTGTTGCTTACCGTTGATCTGTCCAGCACAAGGGCCAAATAGGGATTTTTGTCAAATTGGGCAGGCCGGCCATAACGGTCATAAATAGCCGTCTATTGCCTATATTTAATAAGAACATAGGTGCATACACAGTTTCCCACAATTCCTCTAGTCTCCTGCCCGACATTATTGATCTGATTGACCCCATAAATGCCATCAACATGTGGAAACCTTCGAGTCGAAGAACTGTTTTCGACAGGTCTTCCAAAGACAATACAATCTCAACAGCTTTTATGTATAGAGACTGATCAAAGGTCACGGGAGAAATATTCAATCTATATTTATCACATTCATTCTGGGCAAATTAGAGAGCAGTATAGATTGTATCAAAAGGAAATAAGTTTTTGAATCGTAAAATTTCAACGTTGCTCATTTCATGTGAATCCTCCCGTGTTGTAAGTTGCATAAAGCCATACCATGAAGGGCATGTAAAATTAAAAGCGTGACTCGACAGCCAGACTGTGTCTAGCGGTAATGTCTTAACATTCAACCCAGGCTGACATAACTTAGTAAAGTCTTTCATTTTTTAATCAAGTCCGATCCATGCATGGAACTCACATAGCGTTGACTTATCAGAATATATCTGAACGAACCACTGCTAATTGAATCTGATGTGCCATCGTTCACATGTGGGATAGGTTTTTCTTCAATCGAACCTGCTGGAGTCACACACGCAATTCCACCCATTGAATGAAATGTGTTCTGACTGTCTATTGTATGAATGTCACAGTCCACGTTGTCGAAAACAAATTGCACAAGTCGATCCAAATTATAACCAGGTTTCTCCAGTCCAAAGATTGAGTTACGGTGCTGTTGGACCTCTATGTAATTCGAACAGAACATGAGAGAATTCAGTATATCAATGAGTTCTTTTGAAGCTTATTTAAAGTGAATGTAAACCGTGATCGAAAGAAACATGTGAGAGATGAATAATCGAGGACGACAGCCAGATATATTCGCTTGTGCCGTCGCAGAACATCCCCGGTTGTTGACCTCTGGATTGTTCTTGGCATGTTCTGATTGATCAACGACCCCCTTCAGGAAACATTAAGGTATTAAGTCTCCCTGGTCTTCTACATCTGTCGAGGTAGGATATTCCTCACATTCGTAATATTTCATGTAAATATCTTCTCATATAATTGAGGCCGCTTGCTGTATAATGCACATTCGTTCTTTTTAGGGTCCGCATAACGATTCGTGTGCCCCACATTTTTCAGTATCTTGCCACTCGATTCTTGAAATGTCACTACATTCCAATGCGCCTTGAGAGAGGTGATAACAACGCTATCCTTATAATGCAAAATGAGTTTCGATTTGAGATATTTGGCGTTGTAACCATCCTGATTATTCAAATGTTATTCCATCACTGTAACAATTTCATTCAGTGAGTACTGAGACTCATCGTGCTTTTCTAGAAATGTGCATAGCTCATCGAAAGCAGGTGCAGCTTTGTCAATGACTGGTTATCCACGAGATGCAGTGCTATAACAGCTATGTGCCTCCTTCAGTAAAAACCTTGTGCAACATCTGTGATAATACCGTGGTCCCGTAGCCACCAGATCATAGGCATCTTCAATTCGTGTAAGGACTTGTCTACCCAAGATCTCATCATGCTCCTGTGCACGAACTCGCACAATGGTACTCGCACGGTGGTAAAAAATGCAACGTCATGGACACTTTTGTGGGATGTAGGCAGCGTCAAAGCCCCCAAAACCTCTACGGCTATAACAGCAGTCTTCAACCAAATAGACATTCTTTCTTCTTCTTTTCGATCGCTGGTATCACACTTGGAGAGCCGTTCTCAAGATGAAATCCGTGGTTTTCTGCAGTTCTTCCACAGGCCCATACAGCTTTTCAAGAAAAGAGGTTGACAAAGGCCAGATCTCTTCTCTCAGCAGCTGATACGTACTGCAACATTGAAGTATGTGCTCTGTGGTCTGTTCTGCTTCTCCACAAGGACAAGCGGGCGATGTCGTAAGGTGGAACCGCCTGTACATGTGTTGGTTTAGTCTGTTATGTCCAGTTCTGAGACGAAAAATGGTCATTTGCTCTGGCGTCGAGAGATGATGGTAGGCATCTTCTGATTGAGGTGTTCTATAGAGTGACTTGATGATAGTCTTCATCTCTGTATGCGTAACCATGTTTTCTGTCTGATTCTCTTCTGCACCCACCTTTGCCATCTTGTCTGCTTCCTCATTTCCTTGGACTCCACAGTGTGAGGGGATCCACTGCAATGCTATCCGAAAGCATTTGATGGTTTGTAGTGCTTCTTCAAGTTGTGGCAGCTTACCTTTGGTGACAGCCTCAAGGACGGTGCGGGCATCAGATAAAAAGACAATCTGTGCAATAGGGTCTGCTGTTCTGCTGATGGTATTAGCTGCATGGACCAGTGCTTCGACTTCAGCTCTGTAGTTTGTGCAGTGTTTGCCTGTTGGTATTGCAGCTGACTCATGTTGTCCATTTGGATACTGTATGTGCAGTCCGGCACCTCCGCACCTAATTGCATCTTTGGCTGATCCATCTGTGTAGATCCTTATCCATGTCTCCTGAGGGTACATTTGTTCCAGCATGGCTAGGGTCAGGGCTTTCTTGCTCACATCACTGTGTTCATCTTTGGTTGTGAGATGAGGTACTGTGGTGCGGATAGCTATGCTCTCTAGTTTGTTTTCCCAGGGTGGAGGATCAAGGGTGTGGTTTGGGTCTTCTATTTGTGTTGGCAACATTTCTTGGTGTTTCCTTTGAAGTGCTTTTGTCTCTTTCACAAAACTTGATCTTTTAAGTCTTCCTGATGACAGCTGTGCTTGCCTGATCTTCATCGGGTGGTTGTTGAACGATTTGAACTTTGCAGCTTGGATCAGTGCTTTGCATTCCCTTCCTTTACTAAGTGGGGGGATGCCTGCTGTCTGCTCCATTTTCTCTATTGGTGTTGATCTCATTCCACCAGTGATGATGCGCAGTGCCTGGTTTTGTACTCTGTCGAGGTTCTGTTGATGAGATTTAGCTGCTGTCATCCATGAGCTGGATCCATACTCAAGGTGTGGTCGTACGACACCTAGGTAGATGGTCTTGAGGATCCTTTCATTGGCACCCCACTTTGTTTCTGCCAGCTTCCTCATGATGTTTAGCTTTCTTCTGGCCTTTGCCTCTGCGTTCTGGATGTGCTCCGTCCATGTTAATCTTCTGTTAAAGATGACTCCCAGGTATGTCTGCTGGTCCTCGTACTCGAGTGGAGTACCGCCCAGTGTCAGATTGCCAACCTTGGTTTTGGTGGACAGTGAGAATAGCATGGCTGATGATTTTTCTTTGTTGATGGTAATACACCAGCGATTGGCCCAAGCTGTAATTCTGTCCAAGGCGAGCTGCATTCTGTACATGGCAGTCGTTGTGTAATCCTCGGTGCACCAGAGTACGAGGTCATCTGCATAGAGGGCTGCTTGGATCCCATTGGGCAGCTCTGCTACAATATCATTAATGAAGAGTATGAACAGAGTTGGTGATAATACTCCGCCTTGTGGTACCCCTTGTCTCAGCAATACATTCTGTCCAGATTGTCCATCCACCAGCACCCTAGCTCTGCGATTGTGTAGGTATGACTTGGTCCATCGGAACATGTTGCCACCGATGCATGTGCGCCGGAGCTTCACGAGGAGGCCATCCTTCCACACCTTGTCAAATGCCTTCTGCAGATCAATAAAGGCAGCTAGCATCACCTTCTTGGCTTGAAAAGTGTCCTCTATGGCCTGTGCAAGATGTGTTGTTTGATCTTCTGTGTTCCTGTATCTTCTGAAGCCAGCCTGCTCTGAAACTATAGTGTTCTCCGACTCCAGGTACCACTGCAACCGCTTGTTGATGATGCGCTCCATGGTCTTGCATATGCAGCTTGTAAGACTGATAGGATGGTAGCTCAGCACTTTCGTCTTGTTCTTCCCTTTTTTCAGAATAGGAGTCATTTTGGCTTCCTTCCAGCACTGAGGAACCTCTCCATTGGTCCAACTGAGATTAAAGATATCTAGCAACTTGCGGAGAGATGCATTACCAAGGTGTTGGATCATTTCATTCGTAATGCCATCTGGCCCGGGAGATTTCTTCCTCAATTGGCGGATAGACTTCTCCAGTTCTGCTAAACTAATGTCAACTTTCATTGCATCGTGAGTGTTGGTGTCTGTTCTTTCCTTTTGCTCTTTTCTAACCTCTTTTTGACGCATTCGTGGTATAGAAATGTTGCTTTCTTTTGCATATGCCTTCGCAAGGGCATCTGCAGCCATCTTTCCTGACAGTGTTTGTCCATCTTCTTCAAGAGTAATCTTCTCTCCCCCGACACCCTCATCATTCAGTGCTTTAGTCAGTCTCCATAGCTTTGTTGTGTCTCTCTTTAAATTAAACCCTGCCGTCTTTTCCCTCCAGCTTCTTCTTTTGGCCTCCAGCTTGGTCTTTAGATACCTGGCTTTAGTTTGTTGTAGTGTGAAGTTGTTTTCATGACAGGGATTACCCTCTGCATCTTCTCTGGCCTTGTCTAGTTTATCATGTGCTGCTTGCAGTTCTGTTGTCCAGTAGGGGCGGTAGTTTTTCCTGAACCCTCGAGGAATCGCTTCGTTGGCAGCCTTGAGGATACTTGAATTAAATTCCTTGACCGCATTGTTGATGTTTCTCCCTTCTACTGCTATATTTTGGGTAAGCTCATTGGAACGAATGCCGAACAGACTCCAATTTGCCTTTTTGTAGTTCCACCTTGGATGTTGAGGTGAACTTGTCGAAATACTTCCAGAAAGAGAGAGGAGGACTGGGCGGTGGTCGCTTCCTCCTAACTGCGATCCGACCACTCTACTGAGGTTTCTGTGAATGTCTTCTGTACAAAATGCCACGTCCGGCGTTGTTGTCGAGTGCCACCGGCGTGAGTAGAAGGTAGGCTGATCTGTGGGATCGTTGACAGGTAAATAGACATCATATTACACAAAACAGAAGCAAAATCCCTACTTCGGGAAGCTCGTTCGTATGGAGGTGCAGATCTCAATTCTGACCATAAGGTAGTCGTTACACGCCTTTAGATGAGCCATCTAATGTATACACGCCATACCAGGCAAGAGGGTAGAGTCACCTACAACCTACCCAAGCTCATCAGCGACACTGACACTGAAATGTCATATAAAATGGTCTTCGGGGAGCAGATAGCTAACATCGACGTCACCTGAGATCCAAGCGAATCCCTTACCAACATACAGAAATGTATGGAATCATGAGTTACCAGCAACAAAAAGGTTTTAGATTCTCAAAAACAAACGAACTAGGTATACTGATGACCCTAAAGTAGTAAAACTATCAGCAGAACAGAAAGCATTACGGCTGCGCATCTATAAAAGTGGCCAAAGTGAAGACCGCACCAAACTATGCAGGGATCATAATAACAGTTTGCGTCACATCAGCGAATGCATAAAATATCTTCCTCTTCAACAAGCAGACACTCTAGCGGATGAAATCACTGCCTCGGGTGACTGTCACAAAATGTGTCTGGCAGTCCGAGCCCTGAGATTTACGGACTACACACCACCACTCACTGAACACAACTCTGAAGGACACTTTATCGGGACTGGCCAGAGCAAAGCCGAGACAGTTCTACAATGGTTCAAGGAACAGTTCACTGAACACGATGATGAGCCCTTGCACCCTTGCACCCGATTATACAAAACAGAAGCAAAATCCCTACTTCGGGAAGTATTACTAACACCAATTAAAACAGCAGACGTTGACAATACACTCAAAGCGATGAAAAATGGACTGCATCCATACCTGATGACATGAACAATGAGGTTTATCTCTAAACCGACCACGCACCTAATCAATTCAGTTTTGATGCAACACCTTCCCATCGATGCTGTAGGCCAAGGCAACCGTATCGCACTACCTAAGCCCAAGAAGCTACCACCCTCCCCCCCCCCCCTGCCAATCTACGTCCCATTGCACTCCTCAACAATATGTGGAAATTCTGTCCAATGTTACTCTATGCCGCATCCGAGACAAGATCGATGACTTCATGGGATTGTGTCAACATGGCTTTAAACGTGGACGCAGCAGCGTAGACATTGTATTGGCTCAACACATGCTTGTGTCAGTAGTCATGTCCAAACACTGGGATTGCCACAAAGTGGAAATTGACATGTCAAGAGCCTTCTGCACAATTAAACGCTCAGAGATCATAGATGTATTACGTCGGGCCAGTTGCAATGACGATAAGCTATGACTAATGAGACTATTACTTGCAGACACCAAGCTGAGAGTACGAGTCAAGTCAGTGAACTCTGCAGAGGTTGAGACATCAATCGGCTCCATATAGGGAGATGGTCTATCCCCTGTGCTTTTCACCTGTTACGTTTCTGCTGCATTGAAATCTGTGCAGGAAATTCCACAGGACCAACCACCCACCCACCCCACCCACCTGCAGTGTCCATACTGGGTATGCCGCTAGAGATAGAATATGCCGATAACGTAGACTTCATAGACGAGGAAAAGAAACCCCTTGACGAACTTCTCCCAATAGCCCCAAGCAATCTAAATATTGAGAATCTGTTTTTGAATGAATCCAAAGCAGAGTTCACCAACATATCCACAAAGTATGAAACTAAAGAAAATGACGATCCAATTCGTGACAGTGAACCATGGAGGAAAAGTATAATCCTGGGCTCGTAGAGCAAAGAAGCCCTTGACAAAATGACTACGTTTATACAATGCAACCTGTGTGGTGTAGCACGGATCGATCGGATTGGTACCGGCCGTCCCAGCTAAGCTGGATACGGAACGGCCGTTCCGGATTCGCTCCAAGCGCCCCCACCCACCCCCGGGGTAGGATAGTACGCGTATATAAGCCCTATGAGAGAGGTGTTCGTTTAAAATGGCTAAGACCGTTAGACCGTGTGTTGTGCATGCGCGCGCATCAGAGCTTCCCTGACAATATGTCTCGGAATTGGAAGCGAGTGCATGCTTATAGTGTACCAAGTAGGTACCCGTAAATGACGTTAACTGTGTCATCCACGTTGTTCTAAACGTTGAATAAAACGAGGATTTTAAAACCATTTTAATTATTAAAATCGGCCCGGAAACGGCTGAGTTATCGTCAAATGTTCCCCTAAATTATCTTCAAAATATTTCTCTTGACGTCTTAGTCGCGTGTATGTATAAATAAATAAGGAATGCGCTGTGTACGTAATGGCCAGGTCACCACTTCTGTCTGCACGCTGATTGGCTACTGCTCGGCCGCTGTTGGCTGAGGCCCCTAGCTCTGACGTCACGAGTAGTATAAAAGGGGTGAAAAAAAATCGAGAATCAGGAACATCACCGGCGTGGAAGCCGGCCCGTGCAGGACGACTGGACCATCAGGATAGACGTGTGCAACTGCTTACCTACGGTGATACCTACACCATCTGGTGCCAATCGGATTTCAGCTCATCCGCGGTGGTAAGGAGTCCTCGGCTTCCACAGTTTTTGTACACCCCCGGACGGCCATCCGGGGGTAATAAACTAACTTAAGGCAATAACCTCCCGCATCCCGACCTTATAAGGGAGTCTTTCCGTCGGAGGGCCGTGCAGGCCCAGATGTAATTCTACGGAATGTAGAGCTGATGATGATTCTTGGTGGATGACTCGCCGGATCTGCCACCCATGCTGAAAAGTGGACTTCAACTTCCACACTGCATGTCGTGTGTGTAATAATTAACTTTTCAACCAGTCTGGGTGAAATTTGCCCGGTGCGCCACAAGAGCTATGCGACGTACCCCGCACCGTGTGCCAGTTATTGTACATGCATAAATTATATAAGCAGCCCTCCCGGTTAATGGGTTTCTCTCAACTTTCATATTACCGTCGCCGGACGGAAACTTTGCAATAAACCATTTCCATTCTGTATGAGCGAAATGACTATCTAATGAACATCTCTTGAACTGTTCCGTTATCCAACCTGCCTGGAGAAGTCAGCTTCCGGACACCTGCTTGTGGAGACCTGCTTGCGGAGGCCTTCCTGCGAATACCTGCCTGCGGATGTCTTCCTGCGGAAACCTTTCCAGTTGTAGAGATCGTGCCATCTCGCGCTACTCATATGTTAGCGCCTCAATTTCAGTTACTCTGAACTTGTTCCGTACTGATGACTATTAGGTACTCAAGTAGCTATACTATTGAACATTTAATTATTATTTCCGCATAATGGTACTGATGACTAATCGGTACCTTACCGGTCGAAGGACCGCATCTTTATAAGTTCTGTTATTGTGAATGTTATCTTTGTTTACCGTGGGTGCTTTCAACTAGCCGCACCGAAGGGTCCAATGACCTGTGATACTTTATAATCATTATATTCGTTAAATTGTGTATTGGTTAGTTGTGTATATGGCAAGTATCCATCTAGTTAATATGTTTTGTTTATTTATAAAAACTCTAGACCGCAGTACGCTAGGAAATACTATACAGCAACACTTATATCCACATCACGATTCCCGCCAGCATCAATTTTACACTGTGGTCGCTGATCATGCTCTAAATGTTTGAGCCTGACATGTTACCGACTAAACCTGGCTATTCAGCTCGATAGGATAGGTTTAAAAGTGGTTAGGGATAATTTCTCTGTTAGAGACACATAGTGTACGCCTCTTTTCCAGTTGCTGTGGTAATGTAGCCCCACGCAGCTGCAAGGTTGTGTAAAATTGGCCAGTTACCCATAGGGCCTCGCATATTTATTGAGTGATTGTCTCTTTCCATGATCTACCAGCCGTATGGCTTATTAATTGTCTGGATTCCCAATCGACACATTGACTGGATCCAAGCCTGGGAAACTATCGGAGGTTTCTGAGCGGTGATAGTTAGTGCCGATTTACATACGCACCCCCCCCCCCCTTGTGTCTTTGGATACTTATTAGGTAGACACACCCCACCCCGCGCCAAAGTAGGAAGCACTGCGAAATGATAATAACATTAATTTATATGTTGTGATACCGGCCTGCAGTGCATCTCTGTGCATCATGGAAAATAACCCTAATGACAGGTCAAATGTTAGCTCCATAGCACTCGGTGACGGACGAGACGCGGATCTCCATCCAATTCGTTGTAGTGTCTGGGTGAGGCCTTAGAGCCCACCACGCCCTTATGGAACGGAGGCTCCCGATGGATGTCTGTCTCTCCATCTTCACCATAATGACATGTCAGTATTTAAATGTGCTTGTGTGAACTGTGAAAACTCCTCTAGTGATGTTATATGTGGTTACGGAGCCAGGTAGCCAGATCGTTATTTGATTCGGAGCATTGTTCTGTGACATGTACGCACGCTATCCTTGGAGGTAGATGCTATGCGGGGCAACGTTAGGGAAGCTGGGCATCTGCGTCCAATGGATAAACGTATCTAAAAGTTAGGTAGTAAACCCTGCCACTTGCGGCCAAAGCTTGTTTCCATCATTAACAACCAATTGGTAGGTTACAATGTAGCAGAAGGCCCGCACAAATAAAGCAGCAAGTACCAATGCAGTAACTTTGGAACTACATAAGACGGTGACCTGGGATTTCTTCAGAAATCGTTCATCCCATCTTCACGTAAACCAGCGTGCAACACCTTAACAGTAGCTTCACTAGGAGTTTCAGCACTTAGTATTTTCTGTTGAGCAAAAGAGTGGTTTATGTACCTTCCGGAGAGATGCGATACGGGATCCGCAACCCCGAGATCCGCAGCTAACCAGCCCTCCCATCCATCATGCATATGCGGCGCGATGGATAGGAACGTCATGGCGGACCAGCGCGTACCCCCGCGAGCTACAGTATCACTGATGCTGTGTAACAGCTGGACAGCTCCGACAGCAGTTCTAGACAAACTTGATGCCTGCCACCGTAAACACCTACGCACCATCACATGAAGAATGGACCTGAGGAAGCTAAGGATTTCGGCTGAGGACACGACACAGTGGGCAAATGCGAAGAAGGACTGATTGCAGCTGTAGGATGTTTCTACTACTACAGCCGCAGAACACAGTACAATCACCAGTAATCATACATAAGCAGTTTCTCCACAGAAAAACCCCAGTCTTTGTTACAAGCCCATATTTAAACTACTGTGTAAAAATTCCCTGCTATATTTATATATAAATCCTATTAAAACAGTGTTAACAAACACCATGTTACTATGCTTTTCTGCGAGTTAATTAAACCTATGACGTCATAGTTGAAGTCCCATCTGACAAGAGCCTTGATAACGGCACTCTCAAGACAGGAGTGCATGCATTTGGATGGCGATATCTCTATCGGTGATAGTGCTAGCGACATCATTTATATATACATGTACAGATTGAAGAGATTAAAACGTGTATCACACTATCGTAAATTTATTGAATATATTTGTTATTTTCATACATTAGTTGCCGAACCTTAGGATGGCCCTTTTTGTATGAAGATGCCTGCCAATTACATGAATATTGCAACATCTCAGGAAGTTTTGAGGCTAGTATGAGAACATAAGTACCTAAAGATGTATCCGAATGCATGTAAGGACTATTCAAACTTATATTTATAGATGAAACGTTAATAACATTATCTACCGTAGCGCCAGTGAGAGCGTTGATTTAAAGGTGGCAATTATACTGATATACATATACTATCGCACCATTCATTTATCAAAATCAAAACTTGATGTCAAAATCGGCACCATCAGAGAAATTAGACAAAGGACTGTTATTATATATTCTTTAACATTTCTGCAAATATATGGGGGTGGGGAAGAATATTAGTGGAGTTGGGTGGAAGCGAAAGGCAAAGAAAACGGGGTCCGGGGAAAATCTTGAAACCTAGATGCTCGCAGATAGCATCTCCTGCAGCTCCAGAGGTAAATATGGACCAGGAATTGGCTGTTAAATTATTCTTTTTTAGCCATTTAATTTTATTTTTTGGTTTGTATTGAAGGGGTGACCCTTGGGGTAGGTCCGGGAGGGACTCTGGGAAGGGTTGTTCCCCCCACCCCTCCAAAAAATAGGGATGGTGGGTTTCTGGGGGGTGGGGGGTGCACCGCAAGATAATTTTTGTGAATTTAAAACTGATGAGATGGCTTCTGAGTGGAAATATTAAGTTTTATTTTACCTGTAATTTAGAACATTCGTGGAGATCAAATGATAACCTATTCATATTCATAACTTGCCACTACAGATGTGTCAATTGAGGAATCATAATCCGATGCAATTTTTAAGAGTTTAAAAATTGTATCAGTTAAAGTGTTGTCTTCAGTACTTTAGAGAATATACGTGTGATTCTGCAATGCACCCTTCATGCCTTTATTGGTGTGTGTTTCACTACTTAAAGTAATGCTTTACTTATAAATACGGATGGGTAAATAGATAGGTAGGTGGGTGATTCTATGACCTAGAGATGGACAAATACTGGGATTCCTCACAAAATCTTAAAACCTTTGAACATGAAAGACCAAATTTCGGGAAGAATCCTTTATAATTAATTAATCTCTTGAAAGGTTTAACACAAATATGACAGAGCTATTGCTGCCTAAGGCATAAAGGCATAAAGGATGCAACAGCTTCCAGTCAAATTAGTTTTAAAATATTCAACAGCTTACAGACCCGTATGATTGTCTTGAAATTGAGATTTGATGGCTCATCTTTGATGGTTCAAAGGACCATAATTTTCCACGACATCTTCATGAATTATAAGAACACGTTTTAGTTAAGTGGGGGTGTTGGGGGTAGTGGTGTGTGGGTGGGGGGGGGGGGGGGCAGGGTCACTCGGGCCACTCTATTGGATCCGCTACTGAGTCTTATTGTTATTCTCATTTGTAAAATGAGAAACTGCATAAAACACAGTATTCACTCAAAAAAATTGTTTTTGATAGGAAAAATTGGGGGCTGGTCAAGATCTTGGGCCGGGGGGGGGGGGGGGGAGGGGGCAAATGCCCCCGCTGCCCCAATTATAATCCGCTACTGATAAAACGCAATTCGCAATGTTATTTTGATAGCGTTGGATGACAGCGAGAAAAGCGTTCAACCTATGACGTCATACGCCTCATCCGGGATTAGAAATTTAACAAATGCATCACATATTTAAATAACGAAGATATATATTTCTAAGTTGATCACAGAGCTTACAATTATATTTTTGAAAACGTTACGATCTGTAAATTTATTTTATACAAAGTAGTCTAGAGGGTCTGGCGTTCCCCTTTAAACTCGGTAACGTATTAAACTCTTCAATCTTCCGATCTTCACGCTGTTCACTGGCTGCCTCCGGAGTTTCCGGCTCTTTCCGGATCACGCTCACGCTCCTCTCCGCCATCACAAATACAAAACAATTCCATCATGGGCCTGGAAGACCAAAACAAGTATCAATTAGATCAGGGATTGTGACGGTCTCGCCCACCCCTCATCTTTCTTCCCTCTTAAATATCTATATCTTGCTCCATCATAGCTTTCCAGTATATCGCATTACTCATAGTCTGTATACCGTTGATCTTAATTCTCTTATTCAATGGAATCATATCGTCCAAGAGCATTAAGCTTTGGGGGTGGGGTAGCTTATTGCCGATTCTGGTGACAAAGCACTATCACATTATGTCTTATTTGATATCATTGTTTGCGCAGGAAGCGTAAGAAGTTTTGTAGAAATTTATTTTTAATTTTGAAAAAATTGCGTAAATAGAAATGTTCACCAGATTTTGTGGGACATTTGATATATTTGGCATGCTGATATTGCGCATTGAAAGATACAAAATCTCTTCAGTGCTATTTTTTCCCTACTTTGGTCTTTTTTCCCTAATGTTGCTGGACTATATTCTGACTGGGTGAAATTAACTGTTCGCATATTTTTAGTACTACGTATGTGGTCATTAAGCCCATTTTAGTACAGTCACGGCCACGATATAGCGCATCAATGATAAAAAATCTCACCCTCACACCATTTTTAAAACAAATTAAATGGGTACAAATGGAATGAGGGTCCATTTTACTTCTTGAAATGCAGATGCCATATGAGGGTAACTAAATGTCAGAATGTTCATAGGGAGGAGCCCCTCATCCCCTTCACCGACCGTTGGTTCGCCGCTCACAAGCACGTCCCTCTACAACTCGATAAATGTCATCCACACAAATAACATCGATATTTAAGCTGCTGGGTCATATGGCTATCGTATGACCAGCCTCGGTCTGTTGATGGACTACGGTCGATTTCCGCGGACCGCACACCTGAGCATTTGATAATGTAGCCCCAAATACCTAGGTGTCCCTTTGTCTGCTAAGGAAATCGACCCGTGGTTCATTGATGGATCCGCGGCTGGCGCGGTGGTCCAGATGTGTATGAACCAAATTAGCCTGCGAACATTACTGATTTAATAACATATAAAATATGAGAATGAATATGTTCTTGCAATTGTAATGCACTTAGTTTATTTGTCCGCCATATCACATTATGTGTAACCATTTGCACTCAAGGGTCAAATGGCCTATTGTGTGAATAAATCTATCTATCTATCATATAAACCAATTCACTAATATCATTTTAACCCAGCTATAAACGCCTCAGTCGGCCTATAGGCCTCAAATTGACAACAATGCGGACACTGTATCATTCTGAATGTAACTCACGTCCGATGGTATACATCACTAGCGAAGCATGTCCGGCGATCTACACTAACTAGAACACATATCAGATTTAATGTCGTGATTTGTATGCCTATGTATTATCACGCTATTAATCCTTTTGTAAAAGTTTAATACGATCCGGAACTTAAATGCGCCATATAAGAGCAAATTTCACCATTGACGTCATTCGTGACGTCTAGGGGGTGTTCCTAATCAAACAGAGGCGCTTCCGGGTACATTTGTATGCCTTCTGTATTTTTACCCATCCCCGTTACCTGTGAATTTCAATAAGACTTTTTATAAATAAAACTGTTGACTGGCATTGCTGGTATTGCTGAAAGTTGTTGCCTTCTCAGACAGCAACAGATTCCAGCAGCGTCGTCTTGAAGACAGACACGCGTATGCGTACAAATCGCGAACGTAAACTGATAGTTGAGTTGTGACTAATTCGTGACATCTAGACCGCGTAAATCACTCAATCACGCCAACTATGCGAAGCGCGCGAGAGGGGTTAGCCGAAAGGGCCTCCGTTTTCTTTATGATTTGAAACCCTAAAGGCTGAACCGTCGTACTCGTAAAATACTTTGGCATATCATAAGCAAGAATACTCCGAAACGTGTCAAATTAAACACAAGCCTTACAGCAGCACCCGCGGAAGTCGGACCATTTATTTGAAGAAGACGTTTTAAGTTTACTTATGTACACTATCGATGGATAAAGTTATGTTGTGTGCCGATTTAATTATTTGTCTGTTTCAAGTTTAAACCATAACTAATTTATTATCAAATCTAGCATTCTATAAACATGTCCGGATATAATATTGGGAAACACGTGATTATATTATAGGCCTAATCATAATCATCGGTGTAGGCGTTTAAACATAACCGGAACTTTTAAATATCGGGTCCATAATCGCCACGTTATATTACTGTGATAAAATGACTAATGTGAGTGAGTGAGTGACTATCAGTTATTTCTTAATGTAGGCATATTGGTGTTAAAATTATCTTCCTGTGGACTGTTCCCGAATTTACATTTTTGAAGAGGATATAATTTTGATAATTCCGAGTAGTAGTGACGATTAAACACACATCGTGGTAAGCACACGCACACACGTGCAGACTCACACGCGCTCACATAGGCCTACTGTTGGTTGGGTAATGAATCCCTTTGGTCATTCGTGTTTTCATCCAACCTGCGTCCCTGCAATCAGTCATTTATTAAATCGTCCACTCACATATTTCATTTATTTGTTCGTTCGTTCGCCAGCCTGCTAGCCCACCCACCAGCCAGTCTATCTATCTATCTATCTATCTATCCTTATTTATTTATTTATTAAAATAGCGGTTACTGTAGGCTATAGACCTTTATTCACTGCAGCAGAGTTTACCAAAAACAATGGCCGTATATAAAAAGGATTAATATTCACCTATTAACTTGATTCAGAACGTTAAAAGTAGTAAACAACGGTAACATAGCTTCAGTAACACCTGTTTGAAGCGACCCCCTTATAGGGCACAGGAATTAGCATATACTGTGAACCGTCTGTCTTAACCCTTTAACCCTAGAATTTGTTCAAGAAAGTTTCAAATTTCTCATAGAAAATGTTCATTTGCAGACAAACAGAACACTATTTTTGAAAATTTACCACTTGAATGACTACCTGGGATATCGAGCCAGTTATTCCAGTGGTAAATTTTCAAAAATAGACTTCTTAGTCTGTAAATGAACATTTCTCAAGACCACTGCGGAAGCCGTTTTTGGCTGATATGAGATGAGTGTTAAAGCGCTAAATAACCAACATATTTTGGCAACAGAAGGTAGGTGGTCTTTTGAGCAGGTTTAAATGTATTTTCACGGTTAAAATCAGAACATTGGCTTCTTTTGTTGCTATCCAAGCCGGATGAGAATGTATGACATCGTCGCCAATATCCGTGTGACACTACCTCAGTGTTTAAACCATTTGATCGCCAAAAACAAATGGAAACAAATATTATGTTTCGACAATAATTTCACTGGACTGTTGGCCCTCGGTCGGTCGGTCGGTCGGTCGGTTGGTTCACGTTTTATTCACTCCATGGGTGGGTGGGTGGGTCGGCCAGTCGGTCGGTCGATGGGTCAGACGGTGGATGGGTCGGTTGGTCGGTGAATGGGTGGGTGGGCTCACGTTTTATTCACTCCATGAATGGGTGGGTGGGTCGGTCAGTCAGTCGGTGGGTGGGTGCGTGGATGGATGGATGGATGCTTCCCTCATAAAGCATATGAGGGAAAATATTTTACAATTAATATTTCGTTTTATAATGTACAGAATAGATTAAAAAGAATTGCGAGGTGATGACACGAGTTCTAAATCGAAGCCTGCTTGTATTTGAGGTGGGGGTTAAAGAATCAGTTGGTATTATAACGCTAATTGTGATTATTATAACTACACTATCTGCGTTTGCTATCATACTAGCCACCCAAGCGTTAGTATACGTCGCCAGTTCTTTTGCCCCTTATACTACCGAATTTAACAGAGCGGATATATAGTTTTATTATCCCACATATTTTATTCCGAATACTTGGAAAATAACTGAACGTCGTTGTTGTATCGGGCACTATATCCTACAGCTGCCAATCCAATGTTTTTTCTTTAAATATTCAACGTATTTCCTCCACGTGACATAGTTTTATTCAGTACTTAGGATCATTTTGGATGAAATTGCTCCACAATTCCACCCTTTGCCCATTACAGCTCCGCATCATTAGTTTCCGTAATACACGCCAATAATTCGCTATTTCCGGTTCGCGTGTGAGTCACGTGGAATTTCGCCAAATTAACCCGTTTCATCCTACATACCGCAGACGGCATTACATAGTGCAGACGACATTTACTATGAAATACAGTTAGTATTATTATAGACTCTTGCGAAAATAATTTGGCAGAACTGACAACAACTACTTCAACCAAATTATTTCGCAATATTCGTTATATTTCATTTTAGACACTAAAATGAAGTTTTCGAGTTTTCAGAATGAACGAATTATGCTTCAGAAGAGGAAATAGTTTCAGTGTGAGTGTCAGTTCGAAATCACGTACAATCTAAATGTCACTGGCTATATTATCATTCTTTTATTTAGCTTGAAATGTCGACTTTAAACCGATACAGTACGTATTATAGAGTAGTGCCTACATAAATACGTGTACACAATATATAATAGGCAGCCAACAAATGATGATGCGAGATTTCATCTGTAGGAACGTTTTTCAATCAATTATTATACAGTGGATACGGCAGTTTCAGGTCATCCGCAGTTTCGGATCACTATCTTAATCATTAAGTCTTTGGAACCAGGCTTTGATTTTATATATTGTTGTTTTTCAATAACTTCAGTTTATTAATGACCAAAAAATATCAAAATTTGTATCTCAATTCACCTTTCCAGAGTAATCACCCGTCATATGACGTCATAATCATTTACGTGATGTGTAGCATGACATGATAATGAATGACGTCATGAATGATGTCGCTAAGTACGTCACGAGCGCATATCTGAAGACGGTCTATGCGTTGTTGTGCAAATTGTATGCCTTTACTATTTAATAAATATTCTGTTGAATATTTTGAAACTAATTTGACTGGGCGCAGCAATAGCACCCTGTCAAATTAGTTACAAAATATTCAACAGCTTCCCTGTATAGTTTTCAGGAAATTGATAGTTAGGGCATTAGGGGATCGATCACTCCCAACACGGCGAGGTGTAGGTGGAGCTTAGCTAGTGATGGGCGATCATAGCTAAAAATAGAACGGTCCATTGCCTCAGAGTTACAGCTTTTAATTAATAATAAATCCTCTGTCGCGATAACCATCCATTACGGCCGACACGAAAACAAGCGCATCTCTCACAGTGGTTTATGCAGAAAATGCTTCTATGGACAGCACATGTTTGTATGTCAATGATATTTTACATATTCCTGTTTTGTGCCTTGTCAAAACATGACAATGGGATAAGACTGGCTTCGAAAATATTATTTTATAGTCGTCAAACTGAGAGTTTACATGACGTTATCCGGAACTACCCAAAGTGATCAAAATTGCCGTATCCGGTCGACTCACGCTATTGTGAAATTCTGTGAAGAGCAAAAGTCAAACCAAATGTTTCTTTATATTTGCATAAAGTACAAATGTGTGTCATCAAAATCTAACATGTTTGATCAAAAATATTCTATAAATAAATTCACATGAAATATTTTTTTAAGTAGTCATCCGAAACTGCTTGATACATTGTATATTGGAAAAGATTCTCGTCGCTAATGTATAAGTAGGACAAAGGTAGTTATGCCTTTGTAAAATACTGTAAACACTAAATCATAGGCCTGATTGAATTTTTGGAAAATAATGTGCTGTCTCAAATCATTAATAAAATCATTCAACATAAATTGTTTTCAAATCGAGATAATATAAAGTGTATGTGACGAGTATTGATATGCCTATATAATACAGTACAGATCATAAATAGGCTAAATTGTTTCCAAGGCCAAAACAGAAACATATTAGTTAGGAAGAAATATTCGTTTGAATATCTTGAACATAATTCACCTTTCCAGAGTACCCACCCATCATATGACGTCATAATGAACTGACTGCGTGATGTGTACAATGACATCATAATGAATGACGTCATGAATGACGTCGATAAGTACGTCACGAACGCATATTTGAAGACGGTCTATATATTGTTGTACAAATTGTTTGCTTTTACTATTTAATAAATATTCTGTTGAATATTTTGAAACTAATTTGACTGGGTGCTGTTGCTGCCATAGGCAGCAACAGCACCCAGTCAAATTAGTTACAAAATATTCAACAGCTTGCCTTTATAGTTTTCAGGAAATTGATAGCAAGGGCATTTGGGGGATCGATCAATCCCAACACGGCGAGGTGTGGGTGGAGCTTAGCTAGTGATGGGCGGGGCATGGCTAAAAATGGAAAGGTCCATTGTATTGGAAGACATTGCCAATCCAATTATGTTCAAAATATTCAACAGCGTGTTTATATGCGTTATAACATTTTTCGATCTCATAGCTCTTACAAAAGTGTCGCGTTTCATTACAAACATTAACACGCAACACAGTTGAATGGTTTAAAAAAAATGTTTTAGCATACTCGGCAGTATTTTCGTGTGTTATAAATTCTTATTTTAATCTATTTAGCCTGGAGAATGGGCTTGTCGTGATATCACACGGCTTGGCGCGGGGGCGTGTGTACACACATGTAGGGGCCTATTTATTACTCATCCAGTGTCCCAATATGACACGCTATCATATCAAATAGAACGTCACTTAGGCCTACCTTTACAATTGTCGTAGTAAGTACAAAGTCTTCCCATTGAATTTACTTAATACAATAAGAAGACCTTGTACTCTGAACCTACATGTATACATCCTGGCCAATCATGATGATAACGTGTGTGGGTGAGTGTAATATGACCATCAAATGTTCTTCATAAACCTCACCCTCACATTTTTGTTCATCACGTGATGTTGTAACATAGGGAGTAAACCTAGTTTTAGAAATAACTTCATCGAAATGTAAACAGTTATTGACTAACCTGTTTTTTTTGTTCGGAAAATGCTAATTGTGATAAATACTAATAAATAAGACTAGTAATATATGAGACTCGGGAGGGCAGTGGTTCTCGTAATTTGCCCGTCTGATTCCTCAATAACTCGTTGACATCCTACCTTTTTCTGGGTATGGAGTGTAGAATTTAGAAATGAGCCCAAAACAGTATTTCTGTCTTCTAAGCTTCAGTTTCCCTAGGTGTATGCATATGGCTCTTACCTATGATGAAGCTACTCTAAATAAGCACAGAATCGAGACATTGCTGCTCCCAGTACTCGTTATTTACAACCCCTGCATATTTTGCAGAATACATAAATGTAAGACAAGCATTAAAGTGGTTATAGTCTATAGGATTAGTAGGAACCTAAAAGATTCGTTTTTCCAACTTGAACTCTGCGAGGGTGTATAGGGGTTCCATCTGCTATGCTTGAATTCTCGCTTGGTCTATACATGATAGGTGGGTCTGATGCCTACCAGGTGACGGGATGCCATGGCATGTCGTCTAATTTGCAGATTGATCTGAACTGATTGGGATGGTTCCAGATGAAGGGTTGCCAACCTATAGATTATGACTTGTTTGACGAATAACACGGGGGTTTAAAGTCGAATCTGAAGGCCGTGCTATTCTCAGGAGTGCCTGTGAGGGAAGAGAACGTGCTTGGATCTTCTGTACATCATACGTAAGTTTCCACTTTTGGGACTTCAAATACTTGCTTCTAGACGAACCTTTGTGTGTTCTGCCTGGTTGGTGTTCTGGGTGGGTAATTTTTTGCCGTGGGCCGTGGCATATCTTTCATAAATTTTATTTAGTTAGTTTGTCACAACCCTCTGAAATAGGGTTGTAAACGACAATTGGAAGAGGCTCACTCTGACTATGCGAGTCAGCGAAGAAACCACGAGCAATCGGCAAGCCTTGGAGACCTCATAGAATGGGGCTATGAACAGACAAAATGTGTGATTGTCTTTGATAGTAGCTTACATCTATACTAGATGTATTTATGCCATGGCTGACGGAGTGCTTCCAGCCATCTTATACGCCATATACACCAGAGTGATGCTGGTTTTATTTTACATCCACATGTTTGTTGATCTAGACAGCATGTACACCATACGGGGTGCGACTAACTGCTGAATGTCCCATTTGAAGGGCATCAGCTTTTGACACTATAGTACCATTTATCGCTAGGTCATACATAGTGTAGATAAATCATTTGACTGTGTATAACATCTAATCATTCGATCTTCTCTTTGGAAGGTTTTGACAGACCATGATTTAAATTAGACATCTTTTGCCATCCTTAATCCTCCCACGAATTTATTATTATGTTCTAACATCTGTTCCTATTTAAAATTAGCAAAGGGAAGTAAGACTTGGATTCTCTTTTCAGCTTATTGAGAAAGTTATCGCATTTATTTCATTCCTGCTAATTTTCTATTACGTGTTTGGGCTCGGAATTGATTGGACGGATTGAGGAATTGAATTCAGAGAGCATTAGCACTTGAATTCAATTATCCTCCAGCAACTATGTTCTGGTCACTATCTCCGGCTCGATATCTCTGCGATACGCTGTCTTATTAGTCTCACCACAACGACTGGTTTAATACCCATGTCTGTCTGTCTATCGGTACGCCGTGATAACTCAAGGTCTACTGGGAGGATCACCACCTAATTTGGGTGGGAGGTTGCCCTTGAAAAGGGTGGGCGCGGTAACTCAAGTTTTCTGGAGGCATATTCACCTAATTTGGGCGTGAGGGTCACTTTGGTCCTGTAGAGGTTACTCGAGTGGGGATAGGGGAGGGGATGGGTAAAAAGGTCAAAGAGTCAGTTCTTGAATGATTATCGAAATGGGCGGGTGAAAGAGATTCCACAACGCTTGTTAAGATTATGCTGGCGATTGGTGATGGTGATACAGGGGGTTAAACTGGATATCTCAAAAGTTAGGGTGTGTATTATACGTAAGCATTTTTTAAAGATTTTGAAACCAAACCTGAACGACACGTGCGAAGGGTGTGTGTGTGGTGAGGTTGTTGATAGCTTTTTGCATGTCTTTTATGAAAGAAAAGTACCACTAAAAAGATTGTATCTCGTTGGCGTTGAAAACCACAATCTTTTTATATTTTTTTAAAGTTTTCAGACTAGGTAATTTTCTAATCATCAGTAAGATCTCACGTCTGCCATGTAATTTGGAGGCCATAATACACCGATGTGGGCCGACGTTCAGAGCAATGATGTCTGTTTTATTCGGTTGTGCAGTTTTTTTTATTTGCAATGCGAATTGCAACGCGCAAGCTCCTGATGTTTATACGTTCTGATCAGTAGGGGCCTATATAGCACGTTATCACACGTGCATAGCCTTTCAACTATGCAATCGTAGTAAGCCATATCTCAAATTAAAAAGCAAGTCGATCAATCTGTTAAAACTAACTTAACTAGAAACTGTTGCTACTGCGCTCAACTAGTTTCAATGTATTCAAATAGAACATCTTACCTACGGTAGATCTTTAATAATTTGAGCTCGAGATTCTAAAATGGCAATTCCATGAAAGCTACTAGGCCTACATAAATAAGCTGTTGAATATTTTAAAACTAAGCCGACAAGTTGGCAGAGGCAGCGACAGTTCCCGTCCAAATTAACTTCATGATAATCAACAGAATATTATCACGTGACTGATGTTTCGTATTTAGCTTATCGGGTTCAAAGGTTTAATAATGGATCTTTCCTTTTTTAGCTATGTCCCGCCCATCTCTAGCTAAACTCCACCCACACGTCGCTCGTGTTGGGATTGATCGATCTCTGAACTCTCTGACTCAATTTCCAGAAAACTATACAGGTAAGCTATTGAATATTTTGGAACTAATTTGACTGAGCGCTGGTGCTGCCTACAGCGTCCAGTCAAATTAGTTTCAAAATATTCAACAGCGTGTTTATTAAATAGTAGAGACATACAATTCGTATAATGATTCTATTTGGCCCGTCTTTAACTCCAGTCAAATTAGTTTCAAAATATTCAACAGCATTAAGAGTTAAAGACGGGCCAAATAGAATCATTTATGATGTAATGATTATGACGTCATCCTACACGCTTATCTGATTATGATGTCAAATTATAGATGTAGCCTTCTCTGGAAAGATGAATTAGTGGACTATCGCATGTATGGGTTGAGTGTGCGCATGGCCTGGGTTATACATACAAAACGTACAAGGTTTTGAGAGATAGTTTGCAAACAAAGAAAGGTCGCTGCTGCTATCTTCAGTGGAGGATTCCAGTTTATTCATCAATCATATGACGTCATAATCAACTACGCGACGTTATAATGCCGTCATAATCAATTACGTCATGAATGGCGTAGATAAGTTCGTCACGAACGCTTAATTGACGCCGGACTAAGCGTTGTTGTACAAATTGTATGTCTTTACTATTTAATAAACATTCTGTTGAATATTTTGGAACTAATCTTATTGGGTGCTGTGTATCAACAGGCGCTGTTGCTGCCATACTGTATATCACCCAGTAAAATTAGTTGCAAAATGGTCAACAGCTTACCTGTATAGTTGTCTGGAAATTGCGATTCAGATAGTTCAGGGATCGATTGATCCCAACACGGACAACGCGTGTGTGGAGCTTAGCTAGAGATGGGCGTGGCATAGCTAAAACTGGATTCCTCCATTGTCAATCATTTTCAGTCAGTTTTAGGCCTACTCGTTTGCTAATTAGAGGGTTCTATTTCTAGCCACGCCCCGCCCATTTCTAGCAACGCTCCGCCCACTTTGTACGCGTGTTGGAACCGATTTGAAACTTTTCAGACCTGAATTGACAGAATCTATATTTCAAGGTAAATATGCAGGTAGGCTGTTGAATATTTTAAAACTAATTGGACTGGGAGCTGTTCAGCAACAGCTCTCAGTTAAATTACTTTTTTTTAAATCAATAGAATTCATGGTACACTTTCGTGACAGACCTTTTGACGGTTGTGACTGATTTAGTCCTACGCCATTTTGATTGTGACTACTGGTAGTGACGTAATTAATTATGACCTCAGATACCCGAGTGACAGATCGGATCCCGCAATTAAGCGAGGAATACCGGAACAGCCCTAATAATACATATATATATATATATATATATATATATATATATATATATATATATATATATATATATATATATATATATATATATATATATATATACACAATGTTGTAGCTATTCCGGCCGACATGTCAGTTTATATAATCCCGTAAGGCTTCGCGCTGAACTGACATGATGATTGGCGGTTTGTCGTAAGCTTGGCGTACTCCAGGTGTGCAGACCAAGAAGTGAGGTCTGTTTGTTTGGGTAGTTCTCAAGTTGTGTAAGATATGTAGAGGATTTCCAACGTGTTCTCATAGCAAAATGATCGCGTTTAGTGTGATATTTTGAACGAGCATGAACTTTTGACATTTTGAAGGAGCATTAACGTTTTCAAATACAAAAACAAAACTCTATCAATGCTGTACTACGCGTACAAAATCATCTCGAGTAATGGGTTTGCCGATATAATCAGTTGTGTTGACTCGTATTTATATAACTAAATACTAGGGGACATGCTACTTAATCTTAAATAAACAGAATTTCTCAAATTCTTTCTTGTTGAAATGCCGACCGTAGAGGTTAAGCTATACACTTTTTAATTGACCTTTCTAGTATTAGCTATTCCCCCGCCCATCTCTAGCTAAGCTCCACCCACAGCTCGCTCGTGTTGGGATCGATGGATCCCTGATCTCACTGACTATCAATTTCCAGAAAAGTATACAGGCAATTAAGCTGTTGAATATTTTGAAACTAATTGGACTGGGTACGGTTGCTGCCTATGTCAGCAACAGCACCCAATAAGATTAGTTCCAAAATATTCAACAACATGTTTATTAAATAGTAAAGACATACAATTCGTACAACAACGCTTAGCCCGTCATCAATTATGCGTTTGTGACGAACTTATCTACATCATTCATGACGTCATTGATTATGCTGTCATCCTACACGTCACGTAGTTGATTATGACGTCATATGATGAATGGATAAACTGGAACCGTCCATTGATGATACTAAGCATCTATTGCATACCACATCTTTCATATTTCGCCACCATGAATGTGATTGATTGTAGTTCACTGTGGGGTTATATGTCATACCGGCGTATATAACTAGCCACTGGACGCCGGAAGTTCATCTACTTAATATCTACGTTTTGACAACTTAACTCAAATTTAATAGAGAACGTGAAATCGAAACCCCGGAAACCCTTTAAGCATCCAAATCAACCCTCATCTGTTGTTTTGTACTTACCGTGCTGGATCCAGTGGCGGCAGAGTGGGTAGGTGGCGCTGACTAGGTAACGGTATGTGATGATGTGCCAAGAAAGTTGTAGCTGAGTTACTAGGCCTATGCATGGCAAACGTCGTCGCTAAATTAAAGCAATCACTCTTGAAATATGATAATTTCGCAACGACTATATACATGTATAGGCCTACAGTAAAGTGATTGAGAAATTTGAACCCCATCTGACTGGAGCCGTTGTGGCCTTAGTCACAATGGATTGAAATCAAATATAATTATTATCAATACATTTAATTAATTAAGAGCATACTTTTACATCATACTGAATTTGCCATATGCGATTTATAGCGTTAGAGGGGTTAACGATATTCTGTGAACGATTTCCTTATTGCCCTGTCGCCCGCTCAGAGTTGTGTGTACGCAGAAGCCTAGGGCGTTAGCCTAAAAGAGGCAATGCTACTTTGAATTGTATCCACTTAGCCGTTCTCCCCAAGTGCCCGTGTGGTCCCCACCATCGTATTCATAGAACCAAATTCTAGTGGAACTTGTAGTTTTATCATGTATTCCTTATTACAACAACACCCACCCCTCACACGCTTCCGAGGATCGAATTTGTACATTAAATGCTTTTCAAGTCTCACTTAAACTACACATGGAATAGACAGATAATATTACCGAAAATATTGACTCAGAACGAGAGAGGTGGAAATGCTTGGCATACTTGCTATTTCAACGACAAATCCGATGCGGGTATGCGAAATTCCGGAGCTATCATCCGGAGCACAGATATGCAGTAGTATACTTGTATACAGAGATCAGAGGCTGATAACGGGGTCGGGGGAAACCACGCATGTGGTA
Organism: Chaetoderma sp. LZ-2023a; assembly: GCA_034401795.1. Lineage (NCBI taxonomy): Eukaryota > Metazoa > Mollusca > Caudofoveata > Chaetodermatida > Chaetodermatidae > Chaetoderma > Chaetoderma sp. LZ-2023a. The sequence goes on from CM067371.1 coordinate 101,551,990, forward strand.
TTTTACTCGGACCACGCCTTTTGCGTGACTTCTTGCTGTGCATAATATCTCGTCAGTTTCAGTGTAATATTGCATGATTGAGGGGTAATTTTTTTGCTAACGCGCGATAATGCAAACAAATTATCCCAATAATTAAGTTGGACATGTAGGGTATACAAGTTTTAGTTGCGTTGAACTTTTGCGCTGTTGTTGTAGGCCGAGTAGGAGTTGGTAATATTTGGATAATATATCCAGAAATGCATATGAACCGGATCTGACAGATTAAAACAATATGGTTATGAAGCGGGATTTCCTGGAACTAATCGAGTCAGTATAGTCTGCAGTACATAAGTTAATATGTTTCCAAAACAAGACGATTTTGAACACGATGTAAGAAATTTCTGTTGACTGTTTTTAACATAATCGGATTGGAAGACATTGCTGCCTAGGGCAGCAATGTCTTCCAATCCAATTTTGTTAAAAGGATATTCAACAGCATGTTTTTATTTTGTTTTGGAAGCATGGTTAAAGGTTATTTCTGAGCTGCACTGCCTGTAGTGTTCTGTATTTATTGACGACGTAAATATACATTAACGCTTTGAAGTCTGCGACAACCATAGACCCATAAATAAATCGTTGCGTATTTTGTAACTAATTTGACGGGATCCACAAACAGCGACAACACCCTGTCAAATTATTTTCATAATATTCAGTAGAATAGCTATGAAACTGACTCTTAAAAAGTTAAATGACGAGCTCGGTATGCCTCGAGTCTTGATATACGAACGTTTCATCCACGAAGTCTGACTAGCTAGATTTCAAGGCGAACCAGCGTTGATGCAAGAAAGCTGTTGTCTATTACATAAGCTACGTAGTATGCTGCAAATTATTTGTAATATATTCAGCACTATACCTGTAAATGTGGGAATTAAAACTTTACGCCTGCGCTGTACATAGCTTAAAAGACGAGTGGTCTTACAACCGTCAGTCTTAGCCATTTAACACTCATATCAGCCAAAAAGGACTTCTGAAATGGTCTTGAGAAATGTCAATTTGCAGACCAAGAGAAGACAATTTTTGAAAATTTACCACTGGTAAAAGTGGTAAAATTTTCAGAAATAGTTTTCTGTTGGTCTGCAAATGGACATTTTCTATGCGATAATTGAAATTTTCTGGAATAAATTTAAGTGTTAAAGTGTTAAATAAATGGCATATTTGGCGCCAACAGATAAAGAATTAATAGACAGTATATGTTATAACACATTCCTCGACTATTTCGATTAATATAGGCCTACATGTCACAGGCCAACAATAAATTATGTACGATAAAAATATATTGAAAGCTTCGAAATTAGAGTGGCTACTCTTCCTATCTGAGACAGTTTCCAGGCTTCAAAATTAGTTTGAACAAATGAAGCAATTTTTAGGTATTGTAACTTTTAGCTTGAGATAGTTGCGTTCATGGGGAAATCGCATTAAAGCCTGCACGCAGCATTTCACGAAACAACTCAATAAAATCATTAAGCCTATCCATCGTTGTCCTGTAAACGGAAAACTGGGTAAATTAAGCATTCTCGCGAATGACTTCCGAATTAAACAAAGAACGGGGAGTTTAAAGTTTAAGTGCATAGATGATGCCCCGGAAGTACAAATGTGGCCTATATCCACAGGATATCCGCTGTAATGATAATGATGTTGGTGTGATGAGTGTCGATGATAATTTACCACGACTGACCAGAAGTATATGATGATAGCGGACCAGGAGTATATTTGATGATTGCTGACCAGTTTACGTATATATGACATATTTTCTATTGACAGGCCAGGCAGATGGAATAAAACCTGAAGAAGCTATTGCCAGCTGGCTCAGCTCTGCAACAAAGTAATGGAAGGTGAGCTAATTAGTTATTATGTGTCGGTTAGATGAATAAATATGAGCCTAATCATAATTTGACATTAAAAGGTGCATATTCACGGGGGAAATGCTTGAAGATAAAGTTGTCAAAATTTTATTCTTTTAGACGCTTAAATTCTGGGCCAAGATGTAATGAACCGAAATCAAGCTTAGCATATATATGATGATTTCATTACGTATAAATTAATACAATTCTTTAAGTTGTGAAATTGAATTAGAGACACGAGTCCCTAATTCACCTTCTCATTAAAAAAATTCTAATAATTTGTATGGAATGAAATCATGTTAAGATTTATTTCGCTTGGATACATCGCGGAACAATAATCAAGCCTTTAAAAGTAAACAATTTAAACAATTTTATTTTCACATATTTTGCAGTCACTTTAACTCTTTAACCATTGAAATTCCAGTGTCAAAATTCTAAGACAATTAAAAAGGAAGGCTTCCAATATTTTTATTTACCCGAAAGGCAGCAACAGCTCTCAGTCAAATTAGTTTCAAAATATTCATATTCCTACCACAATGAAGAATTTATGTTTTGCGAGAGTTAGAGTTCAATCTTGTTTTATAGATGAGAAAATCTCATATATATGCTAGATCTGATATGGAAAACTGTCATCGATACTATATTACATTAGCCTGATCTATAGGTCTACCGAGCAAAATAATATACAGTTTAATTCACCTTTCCAGAGTAGCCATCCATCATCTGACCTCATATGGTGTCATAATCAGCTCAGCGCGTGTATGATGACGTCATAATCATTGTGTCACAAAGGGTTCCATATAGACAAATCTCAAATGGTCCGACACGTTGTATGAATTGCTTGTCTTTGTAATTCTTTGCTATGTAATAAACATGCTGTTGAATATTTTGAAACTAATTTGACTGGACGCTGTTGCTGCCTTAGGCAGCAACATCACCCAGTCAAATTAGTTTCAAAATATTCAACAGCTTACCTGTGGTTTTAAAAAAAATTGATAGTCAGGGTGTTCAGAGATCGATCGATCCCAACACGAGCGAGGTGTGGGTGGAGCTTAGCTAGAGGTGGGCGGGGCATAGCTAAAACCGGAAAGGTCCATTGGATATAAATGATAAAAGCAATCCTTATATCAGCAAGTTATGCTGCTGATACATTTAACAAAGGACACGTAAATAAAACACAACTAACTAACCATATACCAACAGTCTTAGAAAATCAATCTAAAGAGAAACGTAGAGCTGGCATCAGCGAGTCCTGCCGATTATCATTCCATAATTTAAAAATCGATGCAAACTTCGAAAGCTATTTCACAATTCCACCGTGATGATGATGATGATATATATATATATATATATATATATATATATATATATATATATATATATATATATATATATATATATATATATATATATATATATATATATATATATATATATATATATATATATAACGTTATTTCATTTTAGAGCGCTAAACCACAAATTAGCTATTGAGACTAGGAGGTGGGCGGAAAAGGAAAGAAGCGAACGTGTTTTGGTAACTCCGCTTTGGTAACTCCGTAGAGGATAAATTGCACCTTCTTTTTTAATGTCCCAAATATAAAACGGAGAGTCAGAAATACATCCCTGAGTACTATACCACTAATTACACAATTGCTACCCCCCACCCCCACCCCCACACACCCCCCCCCCCCAATAAGGACTCCTTTCAATACACAACAGGCCTGTTATAATAAAGCTTTGTAAATACCTTACCTGTGCGTATTATCATCATATCAAGTTACATTTCAAATCTCCGAACGGTGACGTAGTAGAACCATCATCTCATGATTGTCACTTTTATTAAATTCTCCAGCGTATATTTCCTTATTACTTAATAGAACTTCTAATGCGATAATTAACTGTAGGCCTATATAGAATTAATGACAAATAATGATGCTAAATTATATCTTAATAATGTTATAATTCTATCAAATATGCAATATGTATTTAAATCTACCGCCGAAATATGAATTGTGCACATATTTTCACTCATGTTTTATGTAAAGCCTGAATGAATACAAGGTGAACATGATAATGCATGGCCTGATCCAGACTGATTTTGAACCTGTTGTAAAGGGTTTGGGCGCCATCAGTTTGGGCGCCCAAATTATGAAAAACCTAATAAAAAAGCTTCTAGGGGAGCGGTATGGTATCTTCTGATACATATTCCCGACAAATTTGTCTGACATATCACCCCCGAGGTTCCTCCTTTGCACCACCTAAACAGCTAAAACCCTAAATCAGTCCCTGAAATGTATTAATTGAAGAGTTAAAATGACAGTTAAACTTTAAAAAATTTAATTTTATATAATTTCTTGATCGGCTAGGAATACTGTTACTCGATTAGACATTACTATAGTCAAACCTGTATATAATGGTGTTAAAAAGCGGCGGTTCACCTAACGACACGTCTTAACGGACCACCATAAGACTACCATAACATGCCACTCATAGCTATTTACCGATCGAAATAGTAGTTATACGCTGCCCGGTATATGCAGGTTGGCCTTATATACAGTACAGCTTAGAAGAAACGTAACTTGTTTCCAAACCAAATAAAATGTACTGTAGCTATACTGTTGAATATTTTGAACATAATTGGATTGGAAGATATTGCTGCCTTGAAGCCTAAGGCAGCAATATCTTCCAATTCTATTATCTTCAAAATATCCAACAGAAAATTTCTTATATCGTGTTCAAAATTGTAATAAATAACATGTTTCTGTATTTGTTTTGAAAACAAATTAACTTATTTATTAACTGGAGTGTATAGTACGATGTAAACCCGACGTAAAAACTACATGACTTTGGAAGAAAAAATGGTGGAATCCTTCGAATACATACTGCCATATTGGTTCATTTTGAATACCAAAGTTTAAAACAAACAAATTTAAAAAACACCAGTTTAGTGTGCACATTAATAGACTATAGTAAGTTTGTTTTATAGTTATGATACATGGGTCCCACCCCACCACATAATCGAAATAATTGTCTATGAGTTTCAGGAAAATTCTCATTAGCCTATAATATGCGTTTATTATGTGTAAGTCTACCAGAGCGCATAATAGTGGTATGTTTGCATGTGGTGGTGGGTGATGGCTGATTCTGGTATTAATGGAGTATGGAACTCTTAGCACAAACTGCACTCATACATCGCAAGTGTAGCATCATCGTTGAACAACAACAACAACAACAACAACAACATTGTGTCGCTATTCATTAAATGCTCTTAGATACACATCATCTCGTTCAGCAGCATGTTTTTAAAAGACGATAGTCCTAATATGACAAATAAATAATTTATCTCGAAATGAAATGTGCAGGTTAGTTTTATGTAAACATCGTGGTTTGTACGTCATCTTTAAATGTATCCTGGAAATATATATCTTTTAAACTTATATAAATGTCAAGAAATATCTTAGACAGGCTATAGTTAACGTCTGGATATCGCTTCACTCTTTATGTTGACGACTAGAAACAGGTGCTGTAGCAATCTAATTGCATCTCTTCGGTAGACCATTCGGCCTCACACGTAGCTAATAAAGAGGGTCTTGTGGGCAGCAGGGGGTTCTAAATTGACGCTCGCTGTCTCGGCTTCTTGGTGGTCCAAAGCACTGGTACATGGCTGGCAGGCTGAATGTTCTACTAGTTTTTTCTCCTTAGTTATTGCACTCTTTTATTTCTTTAACTTTTGGTAATTCCGGAATTGCATAATCTACACTAACAACGCAGGTTACTTGGTCATATTGACCAAGTATCGCCCCAGTACGGGCCCAATAACCTGCGTTATTATGGCAAATGTGCGGAGAGATTATTTTTATACTGTTATGAGCCATTATTCCATAGTTCTACATAGAAAACCGTAAGACTAGAATGTGCGTGTTGGTATTAGTCGGAGTTCTTTGTCCTATGGAAATTTCAACATATAGGGTTACACTGTGAGTGTTCTTATGGCAGTTATAGAACGTCGTTGGAAAGGATTTTATCGAGTGGACGACATATTTAATAGGAGTAATATATATTTAGCAAATAATTCTAAAATGGCGTCCAGTCTAATTTTCTGATTGGACAGTCCGGTCTATTTGGTTCCATGGCAATTCTTTCTTTCTATACCTACAGTCCACGCTAATTATAGTCGTATTGTATTGAACTAGGTCTATCAGATAGTCAACACTTTTCATTCATAATTCTTCAAAAAGCATGGAACCCAGGGATGGGCGAATGGCCTTCATAGTTTTATTTTACAGTTAGTAGACCTCTGACGTGACCAAATCTTCATGGCAATGGCTGCATTCTTAACCAATCAGGTGGTAGCTGCTATAGAAATTTGATCTCTAGAATTAACGTGTTATGCAATCCATTCCAGCTTATCACCGAAAACAAAGTGACTGACGTTGTTGATGCCTAAGGAAGCAATAACCTTTATTCAAATTGTTTTTAAAATAATGTGCTGTGTTCATACAGTGCAGCTCAGAAATAAAACGTGTGTAGGATATTTTGGACTTGATTGGAAGACGTTGCTGCCTAAGTTTTCAATCAAATTAAGTCCAACATATTCAACAGAACATTTCTTATAGGCCCTATTGTGTTTGTAAACATTTAAAGTTATTTCTGAGCTGTTAAAATGTAAACAAAATTTTAACACAACAGAGGATCTTGGAAGTGAATTAGGTCTATCAAACTTAGGCCGTGTTCCAGATAAAAAAAAATTGGATCAGGGTAAATTATACACCGTACTTTTTGGATTTTTCGGAAAAATCCAAAACGTTCAATGTGACAAAAAAGCGAAGGCAAGAGTCTGCAATCTGTGATTGCTATTGTTAAATTTTTGCTTTAAATTTTAAATTGTAGATTCGCAATTATCTTCACCATCACCAGCGCCTTCCGATTCTTCGGCACGTTTTTCAGATGTCTCTTCTACGACTGCAGACTCTTCCAGCAGCCAAAGGAACACACCCAACCCTACTAAGTCAAAAGGTGGGTACATTCTTCACATCAAATTTATTTGTATCATTTAATTTTATAAAGGTTACTCAAAACGCGCAACAGGGGTGGGTGTGGGGTGGTGGTGGGATTAAGTCAGCTTTGTATAAAATCACAATTTGCTAATATGGATAATTGTTTTAGCTTTTATCTTATTAAGGCGTCATACGGATTGATGGTTAACTATTAACTAAGTGGGTCAATACCGTAGAACGCACTGGATAATCATATCGCGTCCTCGGGGCATAGACGCATACACAGCGATTTGAGCGCGCCCTCGGGATCAGCGAAAGGACAACACAGGGAGCAAACAGTCACATATATATATATATATATATATATATATATATATATATATATATATATATATATATATATATATATATATATATATATATATATATATATATATATATATATATATATTTCAGTCTTCATCCAACTTTCTATATATATATATATATATATATATATATATATATATATATATATATATATATATATATATATATATATATATATATATATATATATTCAGTCTTCATCCAACTTTCTATATATATATATATATATATATATATATATATATATATATATATATATATATATATATATATATATATATATATATATATATATATATATATATATATATATATATATATATATATATATATATATATATTCAGTCTTCATCCAACTTTCCAAATTTCCTTGCGCGGTACAGGTGACATCTCCGTATGAATTACACTTCCAAAATTCATTCAAGCATAAATTCATCTTTGATTGACTATCATATAGGCTATTTGCTCGATGCGTAACTCATTAGGGTGTTGTGATGCAGGTGGAATTTTATGAAGTTTTGCATCTAGGCTGTAGGCCTATACACAGTGTGAACATATTGTGAGAGAGGGTGGGTGGCAAAGGCCTGCGCGTGAACTATGCAGAGTGCGCGTATTATAGAGACCAATTATAAACGCTATTTAGTATTTTAATTTCTCCGTTATTTCGGGCCAGCATTACTTATTTCTATAGCTAATTAATGGAGGAATCTAGTTTATCGATCAATCATATGACGTCATAATAAACTACGTCATGTGTATGCTGACGTCGTCAATTACGTCATGAATGGCGCGAGTTAGTCCGTCATAAACGCTTAATAGTCCGCCAAGTTGCACGAACTGTATGTCTTTACTATTTAATAAACATGCTGTTACATATTTTGAAACTATGAGAACTGGGCGCTGTTGCTGCCATATGCAGCAACAGAACACCGTGAAATTTGTTTCAAAATATTCAACAGCTTACCTGTATATGTTTGTGGAAATTGAGATTCAGTGAGTGCAGGGATCGATCGATCCCATCACTGGCTAAGTGTTGGTGGAGCTTAGCTAGAGATGGGCGGGACGTAACTAAAACGGGCTTCCTCCATTATTGATATACGGTTATACAGTTAACAGATTGATAGCTAAGCGAGCTGCATAGATAGCGCGTGCGTACATGTAGGCCCTAATGGAGAACAATCAATAAAATGAGACAAAGAACCAGGATAAACTCATATAGGCATAAGACGTTTCCGGCCACGAGATATTTTGTTTCCGGTAAAAGTTGGCATCGATTTCATATGCATAGATATCGTATATACTGGCTATAGATTGCTCATGACCTTCTCATAAGCGGCTTTTCAGAGTTCGGTGTTTTCTCACCGGATGTACACATAGTCGCCAAAATAATATGTTTTTGTTACTAAACTTATTACGCAGTCGAATAAAGTGTCAGATTAATATAACCAATACAGTTTTATTATACCCCGGCCAAAAAATTTGCAGAGTATTATGTAATGGCGCGGTCCGGCCTGCGGGCGGGCGGATGGTGGCAGAATGGTTTCCGGATGATAACTCCGTTGCCGTTTGTCGGACCGCTTTAAAATTTCATAGAGTGGTTGGACTAGGACTGGGGAAGAAACCTATCGAAATCTAAGATGATCCGAAATCCAAGATAGCCGCCAGCAGATGCCATTAATTGGTTTGTCATCATTGAGGGGTATTATGCGTCATTTGCGGAGCTCTTGTTTCTGATAAAAATATGTAAATTTGCGTCTGTTCAGTTTCTCTCCAAATTACCAAGGATGAGTATGTACACACATATATAGATGCGTTAAAATCAGACACGCAAAGTACATGAACCAGAGATAGAGAATATGGGAAACAATGACTGCAGGTTAGAAATATAAGTTCTGCTACAATGTATGCTGTAGCATAGCCTTCTAAGTATGTGATTTTCAGTATTGCAGCGCAAGCTGCCGACATTAGGAAGGAAACCAGCGTCTGCTGCAGTAATATAGTCAATGATATGTTAGGAAGGAAACCAGAGTCTGCTGCAGTAATATAGTCAAGGATATGTTAGGAAGGAAACCAGAGTCTGCTGCAGTAATACAGTCAATGATATGTTAGGAAGGAAACCAGAGTCTGCTGCAGTAATACAGTCAATGATATGTTAGGAAGGAACCCAGAGTCTGCTGCAGTAATACAGTCAATGATATGTTAAGAAGGAACCCAGAGTCTGCTGCAGTAATACAGTCAATGATATGTTAGGAAGGAACCCAGAGTCTGCTGCAGTAATACAGTCAATGATATGTTAGGAAGGAACCCAGAGTCTGCTGCAGTAATACGTTCAATGATATGTTAGGAAGGAACCCAATGTCTGCTGCAGTAATACAGTCAATGATATGTTAGGAAGGAAACCTGAGTCTGCTGCAGTAATACAGTCAATGATATGTTAGGAAGGAAACCTGAGTCTGCTGCAGTAATACAGTCAATGATATGTTAGGAAGGAAACCTGAGTCTGCTGCAGTAATACAGTCAATGATATGTTAGGAAGGAACCCAGAGTCTGCTGCAGTAATACAGTCAATGATATGTTAGGAAGGAAACCTAAGTCTGCTGCAGTAATACAGTCAATGATATGTTAGGAAGGAAACCTGAGTCTGCTGCAGTAATACAGTCAATGATATGTTAGGAAGGAAACCTGAGTCTGCTGCAGTAATACAGTCAATGATATGTTAGGAAGGAAACCTGAGTCTGCTGCAGTAATACAGTCAATGATATGTTAGGAAGGAAACCTGAGTCTGCTGCAGTAATACAGTCAATGATATGTTAGGAAGGAACCCAGAGTCTGCTGCAGTAATACAGTCAATGATATGTTAGGAAGGAAACCTGAGTCTGTTGCAGTAATACAGTCAATGATATGTTAGGAATGAAACCTGAGTCTGCTGCAGTAATACAGTCAATGATATGTTAGGAAGGAAACCTGAGTCTGCTGCAGTAATACAGTCAATGATATGTTAGGAAGGAACCCAGAGTCTGCTGCAGTAATACAGTCAATGATATGTTAGGAAGGAACACAGAGTCTGCTGCAGTAATACGTTCAATGATATGTTAGGAAGGAACCCAATGTCTGCTGCAGTAATACAGTCAATGATATATCCGGAAGGAAACCTGAGTCTGCTGCAGTAATACAGTCAATGATATGTTAGGAAGGAAACCTGAGTCTGCTGCAGTAATACAGTCAATGATATGTTAGGAAGGAACCCTGAGTCTGCTGCAGTAATACAGTCAATGATATGTTAGGAAGGAAACCTAAGTCTGCTGCAGTAATACAGTCAATGATATGTTAGGAAGGAAACCTGAGTCTGCTGCAGTAATACAGTCAATGATATGTTAGGAATGAAACCTGAGTCTGCTGCAGTAATACAGTCAATGGTATGTTAGGAAGGAAACCTGAGTCTGCTGCAGTAATACAGTCAATGATATGTTAGGAAGGAAACCTGAGTCTGCTGCAGTAATACAGTCAATGATATGTTGAATTAGAAGGTTTAAATCGGAGGCTATTATATTCCATATTGATATATTTAGGCCTAATGCGGAAATAGTAAACTGTCTGATTTGGTTCAGACTGCCTGTCCTCTATCTAAGCGGAGAGGGGCATGAGGTAAGCATATGTTTAGTCCTCAGGTACGCTCTGACAGAGTTGACAGATTGGGTCAACGTTGAGGTTGTTAACAGTGCCGATTTCACCAGCTGGGACAAGCCATCTAAATTAAATGTACATACAACCACTAGAAAATGTCCCCAATTTGGGTAAACGTTTGCCAATTCGCGTAGAATTTTAGGGAAATGAGTTTCTTTAGAACATTCTTTGAAAATCTGATGTGAAAGTAATAGAATGTGGCCTAAATAACCCGGGGAAATATGTATTTCCCCAAAAAATGTTTTAGGTGTGGCAGTTTTCCCCTTGTTGATTGGATTGTCCAGGATGTCCTCCAAGCGTGATAGAAATATTTGTTTGAAATGTACGTAAAACTTAAAGTATTTAAGCGCTTTCTACGCTATACAGATGCGTTAAGCAATGGGTATAATGCCTGCTTTGGCTTATAGGCAACACGTATCACAAGGGTAACGCCTCATAAGTTTCAAAGAAACCAAGTTGATAAATGCTGGAGTCATTTCCCCAACTGACTCGACCGTCTGCGCAAATTTATAAGAGAAACGGACTGTGGATAATAACATCCGCACGGATCTCCTTAACGCCGGATTAATTATTTAATTTAGGAAATGAGATACAGGGAATTTCCGGATCAGTCAAGAATGCCTCGAGGGCCACGGAACAGATCAGGGGAGATTGTGCAGGTTAATACAATATGCTAGACGTGCCCTTTGCGGTCGGTTATCGTTAAAATAATTACACTGACCCTCGCTCGTAACCTCCCCCCCCCCCCCGCCCCCGCCCCCCCCCCCCAAATAGTTAGCAATGTATATTTTCAATTATATATAGTGTGTTTATAATAATTCTATAGGGAAATGGCAATGCTAAGTTGCTAGAACTTGTGTCCGCTCCCCTTGTGTACATGTTGGCCTTCAATAAAATGTTTAAATAAAAAGACATCGCAGTAAATCTAACCGGAGCGATAATGTGCCATTACATGTTGTTATTATTAACCCACCTGGCCTGAAAGACCAAGTGAGCTTATGCCATAGCGGCCGTTAGTCCGTTGTCCGTCGTCCGTCCGTCAAATCGCTCATCCTCCTTAACGGTTTGACCGATTTCAACCAAATTTGGCTGGAATGATTCTATGCTGGTACCCGCCAGACGGTTTTTTCAGAATTTTGATTGTTTAATTTTTTTAGGTGAAAATCTGATTTTATTAAAAATTTACCGGAAATGGTAAAAATGCTACTCCTCCATAGCTGCTTGGCATATTTCAAACAAATTTGGCTAGATGGATTCTATGGTGGCAGGCTCTAGAATTTCTCTTCAGAATTGTGATTACTCAATTTTCTTGGTGAAAATCTTAGATTTTACAGAAAATCTACCGGAAATGGTCAAAATGCTACTCCTCCTTGGCGGCTTGACATATTTCAACCAACTTTGGCTAGATGCATTCTATGATGGTAGGCTCTAGAACATCTATTCAGAATTTTGATTGATCATTTTTGGGGGTAAAAATCTTAGATTTTATGACAAATCTACCGGAAATGGTCAAAATGCTACTCCTCCTTAGCTTCCTGACATATTCCAACCAAATTTGACCAGATGGATTCTATGGTCGTAGGCTCTACAACATATATTCAGAATTTTGATTGATCAATTTCTTTGCTGAAAATCTTAGATTTTATGACAAATCTACAGGAAATGGCAAAAATGCTACTCCCCCATAGCTGCTTGACATATTTCAACCAAATTAGGCTAGATGGAGTCTATTGTGGTAGACTTTAGGCAGTCTTTTCAGAATTTTAGATGATACATTTTTTGGGTTAAAATCCTAGATTTTATTTTAAAATCTAGCAGAAATGGTCAAAATGCTACTCCTCCTTAGCTTCTTGACATATTTCAACCAAATTCGACTAGATGGATTCTATGGTGGTAGGCTCTATTTAGAATTTTGATTGATTAATTTTTTGGGTAAAAATCTTAGATTTTATTTTTAAAATTACTGGAAATTGCCAAAACACTACTCTTCATTAACCACTTGGCGGATTTCAACCTAGTTTGGCCGGAAGGACCCTATTGGTAAAGATTGGTAAATCTTTGGTTAAAATCTTGAATTTTATGAAAATTTACAGGATATCGTTTAAAACGCTACTCCTCATTAACCGCTTGTTCGATTTCAACCAGCCTTGGATGGAAGGACCCTGTGGTGGCATGCTTCAGAATTTATATGCAGAATTTTGATAGGTCAATTTTTTGGTGGCCATCTTGGATTTTCCAAATGTTTTGGTAAATCAGTTAAACCCTACACCTCATTAACCGCTTGAAATATTATCAGCTGGAAGGACCCTAGGCTTAAGATGATTGGCCAATTCTTTTTGGTGGCCATCGGTGACTTTCCGAAAATTATCCATCATGTCTATTTAAATGCAAATGGTTCAAATGCTAATGGTCCAGGTTGGCGCCTTTGGCCTCTTGTTAAAAGTCGCTAACTCATTTCATGTTAAATAGCTTTTGAGATCATTAGGTCATATGGCGCAGTTCTTTAAACCTCCCGCTTTAACATTTTGATTATATAGATTTGTCCATGCTTCTCTTTAAAACAATTAGACGATTTCTACAATAATCGTTTAAATTTCGCGCCCCCAGCGCGAGATCTCGGCGGGATGTTTGGTATTTATTTAAGTATGAATTAATCCACAATCACTAGAATTCAACAAATGGTGATTACACGTGACCCTAACCCTCTAACCCCATTTCACCATGTATGATATAGACAGTTTGGGATATAGGCCTGCTCCTATACATGATATGCAAAGCTGTACTCCGCTTATTCATGATAAATGCGCTGAAGACAAGCTGGCTGAATGCCGTTGCTGTCAGAGGAAGAGAGGGTATTCAGTCAAATTATTTAAAAAGTACTCAGTATGCTTAATTCGAGAAACACACTCCAGTGTATTCGAAATGGTATGTGTTAATAAAGAATGCATGCGTTCGATCATGATGGTGTCGGGAACTTGTAGTTGTGACGCCGGACGTGCGCACGTCATGTTTGCTACGGCGTCTGCGCAAACAACAGGATGCACTAACGTCCTGTTTCGGCATGTTCCGACAACGCCCCCACCCCTACCTAAACCCTCCCCCACCCCCACCCCGGTATTAAACCCTCAATTTAGTAATTAAATAAACCAGGAAAACGGCTTAACGTATGAACACGTATGGTTCGTTCGATATCTAGCACTTCGAGTATTAAGTTCGCGGTTTATTGGAGACCTACAAGCAATCTTTTCATCCTGTTGTCTCCGAAGTGGCAGGCTATATTATTTAGACTTTAAATGGCGTATCCTATGGAAGATTACAGATATTCATCTTTATTGTGAGATCATGAGTGACGTATGCTGTTGATATCTTCCACTAAGTCGCTTAAACTATGAGTTATGTCTAGTTACCATATGCACTAACGTGCGTGTGTGCGTGCGTGCGTGTAACTGTTAAAAGGTTACGTATGATTAAAAGCCCCAACCTCATGCTGACGCATATATGCCTACGTGTTCACCTCAAGCATTCTCGAACGATCGTGTATAGACTCAATATGTGTCTATATGCTTAATGTCCGGTATAGTTGTTAAACAACTGTTGTTTGTAAGGATGCTATCCAAACACCGATCATGCGGGGTGGGCTATTGCGCGAATTTGTCCAAAATGTGACCAGGTCATCGGGTACACACATCCTGATATGTAACCGTATGGATATTACATAGTAATATGATTAGAACACATTTCTTATAGGCCTAATAGATAATGGGAATGGTACATTTAAGGATCCACTGTTTGTGTGGTTATGTGTTTAACGAGTGAAAATTGGGCAACGTTTTACAAGTAGTGCATCGGCCTAACAATTGAACGCGAAATATGTTTGTTTTGGACTTTTGGGTGTCCCTTGTTTAACTTGTATTATGGCGAGTTCTCGATACCCTTGTCCATGCAATAAGACGGAATGAAAATGTAGATTGCAAATTAGAATATTCGATCAATTCCCTGGGGCGGTTACAGTTCCTAGCGGAAAAGCCGAATCATCCTGAGATCGAACAAAATCACGCTCGTGACGGATCCAAGGGGAAATATCATGAACTTTTCAAGACGGACGATAGATGACATTTAATCCCATAATTCATTAATCTAGTAGAAAGCTTTTACGAGCGCCAAAACCACAACAATATGAAACTTCCAATCAGTTGTAGCTTGTGTGACTGAGTGTGGCACTCGGAAAGAATATTGGTGATCCAAGTGATTTTAGAAGTAATATTAACGAAAGTATCAACTCTGATAACTCTGATTTCATTTCAACAGGTATGGTAGTCTGTAAATAAATAACGAACGGACGAACGAACGAACGAACGAATGCATGAATGAATGAATGAATAAATAAATAAATAGTAAGAGTGAAAGATAGATAGATAGATAGATAGATAGATAGATAGACGGGCGGGCGGGAAGGAGGGTGGGTATGTGGGTGAGTGGATAGATAGATAGATAGAATATTTTTTGTTTAAAATAGAACTTCATTTTCCATACATAAATTTAAGGATTTTATCGCTAGCTCAGGACGTGGTGTTGATAGGGCATGCCGTGGGCACCGGCCGTCCGTGGGCACCGGCCGTCCGCTCTTGATAGCTCAAGACATGGGCTGATACATGTTTACCCAGGATATTTTGTTGTCCTGGTGATAGCTCATGACCTGGATTGTTGATAGATCAGGACCTGGGTTGTTGATAGCTCATGATGTGTTGTTGATAGCTCACGACGTGGGTTGTTTGTTAACTCAGGACGTGTGTTGTCTATGGCTCAGGACGTGGGTTGTTGTTAGTTCAGGACGTGTTGTTGATAGCTCATGACGCGTTGTTGATAGCTCAGGACGTGTTGTTGATAGCTCAGGAAGTGGTGGGTTGTTGATAGCTCAGGACGTGTTGTTGATAGCTTATGGCGGGTTGTTGATAGCTCATAACGTCACGGTTGTCTAGCCCAGGACGTGAGTTGTTGATTGCTCAGGACGTGGATTGTTGATAGCTCATGGCGTGGGGTGTTGATAGCTTATGACGTGGGTTGTGGAAAGCTCATGACGTAGGTTGTTGCTAGCTCATGACCTGTCGTTGATAGCGCATGACGTGGGATGTTAATAGCTCAGGACACGGGTTGTTGATAGCCCATGATGCGTTGTTGATATCCCATGATGCGTTATTGATAGCTCAGTGTCTGTTGTTGATAGCTCACGACGGGTTGTTCGTAGCTCATGACGTGTTGTTAATAGTGCAACGTGTTGTTAATAGCTCATGACGTGTTGTTAATAGCCCATGACGTATTGTTGAAAGCCCAGGACATGTTGGTAATAGCTCAGGACGTGTTTTTGATAACTCATAGCGTGTTGTTAATAGCTCATGATGTGTTGTTGATAGCTCAGGGCGTGTTGTTAATAGCTCAGGGCGTGTTGTTAATAGCTCAGAATGTGCTGTTGATAGCTCAGGACGTGTGCTGTTGATAGCTCAGGACGGATTGTCGATAGCTCATGACGAGTTGTTGAAAGCTCACAACAGGCTGGTGAAAGCTCATGACGTGTTGTTGAAATCTCATGACGGGTTGTTGCAAGCTCAGGATGTGTTGTTGATAGTTCATAACATGTTGTTGATAGCTCATGATGTGTTGTTCATAGCTCATGCCGTGTTGTTGAAAGCTGATGATGTATTGTTTATACATCATGACGTGTTGTTGATAGCGTATGATGTCTTGCTGATAGCTCAGGACGTGTGTTGTCTATGGTTCAGTGCATGGACTGTTGAAAGCTCATGACATGTGTTGTTCAGTAAAAACTTACTATTGAAGTGCGCATAACATCTATATGTATTTTCCATCGCGTATCTTGCTCAGCCATCCTTCCCAAATGTCATGTTTTGAAACTGATCATGGCCGGAAGACGGGACTCGATAACTCAGTAACTCGGGATTAGGTAACTCAGGACAATGTCACTTGGGGCTCGATAGCTCGGAACTTGCTAACTCGGCAGTGTCAAGCGATGACATTCTGACACGAAAGTTAGCATGCCATAGTCTACTACTCCTACAGTTATGATGTTTCGTCTCGTCATGTATATCATTTCATCTGACAAAATCTCCTGCTTATAGTCATTTCATCTGACTAAACGCCCATTTATGTAATTTCATCTGACTAACCTCCCACTTACACACACACGCGCACGCACGCACGCACGGACGCACGCACGCACGCACACACACACACGCGCACTATTTAGTATGTAATATACATAATCTATAATGGGCTTCCATATTGTCTAACTCTATGTTGTTTGATTATATTTGCAGTCGGCATGGACTCAAGCATCACCTTATGGCAATTCTTGTTGGAACTACTCCTCAGCAGTCAGCATCAGGACAAGATTCGCTGGACTAACAATGAGGGCGAGTTCAAGCTCATTAACGCCGAGGAGGTGGCGCGCTTGTGGGGCCTGAGGAAGAACAAACACAACATGAACTACGACAAACTGTCGCGTGCTCTGAGATATTACTATGATAAGAGCATTATTAAGAAAGTCATGGGACAGAAGTTTGTCTATAAGTTCGTCTCCTTTCCGGAGGTAATCAAAACCGAGAACAAAATTCCATTTAAAGCTAAAATGGAGAGTATGGCGCAGCAATATGGACAGGGTGTATTAACGTTCTCGACACCTTTCTATAGACCATTCGAACCGCTGACGTCATATGTGCCACATTCATCGCCATCGGTTCCGTCAAGTGATTCATTCAGACAACTGCAGGCGCGTGTTTCTTTGTCATCATCAATGTCGTCAACATGTTCAGTGACGGTAGCTCAGCCAAAATCAATTCCACAACAATCAATAAAACAGTCTTCACCATCACCATCAGTGTCGCCCTCTCCTCATGCAGCGGAAACCACAACCATAGCATCTACCCGTTCAACCACACCTCATCGCATACCCACATTCACTTATGTAAAGCCTGATAGAATAAAATGTGATCCGGCTCAGCAAACCATTGTCAGTTCTGTGCATTCATCCACAATACCAACATTCAGTCGGCCCAGTCTGGTTAGACCATTCGATGGACAGTCTGAATCGGAACACTCGCCAGCAAAGAAAGCACGAGTTTCAGAACCAAGCAGAAGACTTTCAACCCCGGGTAGACCAAACTCATTAGCTAGTTCAACACACACCATATTTGCGGACAGCAAACGGAAACCAAATGTGTTGTCATTGGGAAGCAAAGAGTTTATTCCAGATTATCCACTGACTACGCCTTTACCAATGCTAAGTCCCACTGTTAAAATACCACCCACGCCCTTTGCGGGTATTCCAACTCCGTTAATGCTGTCGAGTCCGATGCTGGGCCAGCGAACCCCACTGTTGACATTTTGGAGTTCGTTTCCACTTAGTCCAGTTGCAGCTGCGGCTATGAGTCCGCATTACGCTGTCTCAACTACTGCATCTGCCTTTCAGTTCCCGACATATATCAGCGGACAAATGGCGCTCTCCCCTATTACTATGCCAACAGCTTTCTCGAACTTTGAAAATATGCCATCACCTACAAAGCCAATACCTGTTTTATGACGCTAGGCTTGGTCGCGAGCGGGTTTTTGCCAATGTATTGCCAAGACAAACTTGACCGCGGCTCTGAGTCGACATCACTGGATACAGATAAGTGCTATTAACTGACGTATTCAATTGTGACAACAGATTAGGAGTATGTTCATTCACTGATCAATTCTCCTAAGCATCTAACAGTTTAGACAGTTAATCTTTTATACAAATTATTTATTTTGAAAGCTGCCCTGATGGAACAGCGTGACTGGTGTCTTCGACACGTGCTAGGAGCGGACTCAGAATGAGGAATAATGAAGATAGAGTGACAGATACGGAGTTGACTTTAATCTATCGCGATTCCTGTATTCTTGTTTTCAGATCAAAATATAGTTTCGTATAGTTGTCACATCCCGGTGTAGAAACGTATCTGCCCCTTATAACATGGCTTACTGGATCAGTACCGGTCCAATAGCGGGCCAGTATGGCAACCGGTGGCCCGATATTGGTCCAGTACCGACCGGCCCAGTAAGCCCAAAGGTAGCATGGATGCCCAGGGAAGTTAAGACAAGGCTATGAGATATGACTTATTAGCTTATGGGAAAACTGTCTAATTAAGTACGTGATATCGATATGATAATATAGCTTATATATTTACTATTAAGTAAATCCTTTCAAAAACACAGCTGAGTATATAAGACAGTAACACCTGGCTATAACGGCCACTCTACGGACTAGTGCTGATGATCTCTAGAAGTATATGATCACTTCAACCATCGTTATGTCAACTTAACCCGTTAATGGTCAAATGGGCGAAAAGCGGCATCTTAACTGGTCTTGGGTAATGCCCAATTTCAGGCAGAGACTATTTTTTAAAGTTTACCACTGAAATAACAGGCTGGATAATCGAGCCAATCATTCCAGTATTACATTTTTTAATCTCTTGGCCTGTAAATGAACACTGGCAACACAAACACTTCCTAACCATTATTCCATTAACGCGGCCAAATTAACGCTTTGAGACGCTGTTAACCCAAGCGGTGTTAATACCCAAGTCTATTGCTATAGGGACATGGACACTTGTTGCCATGAGATGGTGGTTATTTAAAACGCATGGTGTTACGATCACTCGTCTTCATCATCGTCATCGTCATCCATCGTCATCATCATCATCATCACCTACTACTACTACTACTACTACTACTACTACTACTACTACTACTACTACTACTACTACTACTACTACTACTACTACTACTACTACTACTACTACTACTACTACTACTACTACTACTACTACTACTACTACTACAGCCGTCGTCGTCGTTATTAACAGTTCTTAAGATATAAACAGTGTGTACTGCGTGTGATTATTGCTCAAACTAGATCTCGATAAAATACTCAGAGATATGTGGGATAATGTAAAGGATTGCGCGCTTACCTGTGACTCAAATCGCGTCTCTTAGATAGGCCAGCTAAATAGATGTGTCTACTTTCATATCAACATCAAGAATAATGAACACGGTGGTTAACCGTTTCATGACGAAGCCGCCCAAAACAGCAATCTACAGTGGTCTTGAGGAATGTTCATTTGCAGGCCAAGAGAAGACTATTTTTGAAAACTTACCACTGTAATGGCTGGCTCGATAACCAAGCCAGCCATTCCAGTGATAAATTTGTCAAAAAAGCATATTCTTAGCCTGCAAATAGACATTCGATAAGGGAATATTGCGGTTTACTTGACAAAATTTAATCATTAAATGACTAAAAATTGATCGCAGAATTGTACTTTCCTGTCTTTCTGATCTAAATGGCAAATTTCAATTTACATGACCTTCATTGGCAGTATCCATGATGGCTGTTATGTACTGAGTGAGTATCGCGATGACTTGCTATTGAATGCTCACCGATAGATTAGGTAGATAGATAGATAGATTTATTCACACAATAGGCCATTTGACCATTGAGTGCAAATGGTTACACATAACGTGATATGGCGGACAAATCAACTAAGTGCAGTACAATTGCAAAAACATATTCAGTCTCATATTTTATATGTTATTAAATCAGTAATGTTCGCAGGCTAATTTGATTCATATACATCTGGACCACCGCGCCAGCCGCGGATCCTTCAATGAACCACGGGTCGATTTCCTTAGCAGACAAAGGGTATTATTAGAGGGTTTATGTTTTACCCCTCTCAACATAATTAACATCTATTTTAAAGGAAGAAGTACTATACCTTGTATTTAATACGTTGATTTATTTATTTCAAAGTGCCATTACTATGCAACATGTACTAAAGATACCGGGTAGAATTCACACCTTAAATATCATACAATTATTTTGCCAAATAATCCAGACACAAAGAAATCCGCTACACTGTGGCACTGACAATTAGTCAACACAGGGCAGTGTATAATCTAATACTATTAGATGACTACTTCTGTCACGTTCCACTGGCCAACTAAGATTAACTATTTACTAGTTGAACGAACTGTTTTCGCGTTTATAATCGGAAATAGCGCGTTCATCTTACAAACAGTTAGATATTGATCGCAAGTGGTATGCACGTAGGATGATCACCCCCCCCCCCTAAAGTCTTTCCTATCATGTCACTTATGATATTTAACCCCTTGATACACCCAAACCAGACAATAGATTTTTCCAGTTTATCCATCCATCATATGACGTCCTAATCAACTACGTGACGTGTAGTATGACGTCAGGATCAATAACTGCTTGAATGACTCTTCAGTCCGTCTTAAAGACTTAATAGTCGGAAACTGTGTACGAATTGTATGTTTTTGCTATTTAATAAACATGCTGTTGAATATTTTGAAACTAATTTGAATGGGCGCTGTTGCTGCCAGACTGCAACATCACCCAGTTAAACTAGTTTCAAAATATTCAACAGCTTTCCTGTATATTTTTCTGGAAATTGATAGTCAGGGAGTTCAGAGATCGATCGATCCCAACGCGAGCGTGGTGGGTGGAGCTTAGCTAGAGATGGGCGGGGCATAGCTAAAACTGGAGAGGTCCATTGACAGCTAACAGTCGTATACTATGATCATCGTGTTGTAAAAATGTTGTTTAGTGGCACTGTGTCCCGTGACTTACTTACTTACTTACTTATTTACTTACTTACTTACTTACTTACTTACTTACTTACTTACTTACTTACTTACTTACTTACTTACTTACTTACTTACTTACTTACTTACTTACTTACTTAGTTACTTAGTTACTTATCAAGCTGTTGCTATCAAACAAAATCTGAACTTACAATAATATACTACAGGCAAACTGTGGCAGCAATAAATATCATCTATTACTCTCGCCATAAACCTCCACAGAGTAGTGGTGATCTGTTATCTCAAATTTATATATACTCTAACGATGAAACCATTCCATCAAATATAGGACTATGTCGTTATATAGAGGGAGCCGATCTGACGCTCAACTAGCTGACGTCATGCTCAAATACTTCACTTGTTAGCCGACGTCGCAATCGTAATGACGTTTGTAAGTCGGTCACGAAAGTGGTAAAGCTCCCTTTGCGCGTCACGAAAGTGTCTGATGATCTTTGATGAATTTACAATTTAGTAAACATTGTCTTGAACATTTTGAAACTAATTTGATTGGGAGCTGTTGTTGCCATAGGTAGCAGCAATCCCAAGTCAAATTAGAGTCAATGGTTCAACAGCTTACCTGTATAGGTATCTTGAACTTGAGATTCTGGGACAACAAGTTTCAAAGTGTTCAAGTTGGTTCAAATACGCGTAAAATGGGCGGAGCTTAGCTAGAAATGGGCGGAGCTTAGCTAGAAATGGGAGGTACTTAGCTAGAAATGGGTTCCTCTATTATTAACGACAGCCATGGTAACCCTGGACCAGATTTCATGCATATTGACGGGCGGGTATTCTGCCGACTAACTTATGTTTGTATATATTTGAAAAATCTTTATCCATTACATAATGTTATATCATAGACAAAGCTATTTTAGTCTTCGCATCTAAATGACAAATTTTATATGATGAAAAGCTTAAAGCAGATCTACTTACCGTTATTTTCGTAATATTAAATACATAATCCTAAATTATACGTTGTGTTTGTGTGTTTTTGTTTGATTAAGTTGTCAACCACCACGCTGTATATTAATTATCACTTTAATGATCAAGCAGGTCAAAGGTTTCTACGGTGCTCTTTAGAAATGACAATGTGTGCATCAATAGAAGACTATTTGTTTAATCGAGCCAGTAAGTCTAGTGGTAAATTATAAAAAATAGTCTTCTCTTGACCTACACCTTCCCTTGACATATAATAAGACAATTTTTCGTTACTTTGCCAATTTTGACGAGTAGGCTAATGGATTAATGGCCGGAAAGATATCAGACTCACACAATGGCCCTTTCCAGTTTATCCATCCATCATATGACGGCATAATTAACTGTTGATGGCGACGTCATAATCAATGACGTAATTACGTTCGTCACGAACGCTTAATTGGTGACGGACTAAAGCGTTGTTGTACGAATTGTATGTCTACTATTTAATAAACATGCTGTTGAATATTTTGGCAGCAACAGCACCCAGTCAAATTAATTTTAAAATATTCAACAGCTACCTCTATAGTTTTCTGACAATTGATAGTCAGGGAGTTCATGGATTGATCGATCCCAGCATGGGCGAAGTGCGGGTGGAGCTTAGCTAGAGATGGGCGAGGCATAGCTAACGATAGATTCCTTCATTAAGAGTCGTTAGGATGGGTTAACATGCTGAACTCCACTTCTTCCTCTTCATCTGAGTATTTGTGATATACCTTTCGTGGTAATGAAGTCATCTAAAGTTCCAATACATCATTGTGTTACTAAACTGACGAGCGACTAGATCAATATATCCTGTCACTCAAGTACCAGACATCATAATCAAATGCGTCCGTCACTTATTAGCTGGCGTCACAATCGAAATGTCGCGGATGGACGGACGGATGTCAGATGAGCAGGTGGGAATACAGTCGGGCATCGGCTGGGAGGGGATATATTATCTCTATAGCCCACATCAGTGATACGTCTGCTGAGCTAAGACTCTATCATCAGCAGCATCGCACACGAGGATATGATATACACAATTCGTGTCTCGCAAGACGTTCGATACGAAATTGAGAAAAGTATCCAGTGTGTAGTGACTGGCCATTGACAATTATCCACCCATCCCACTCCACCGCGAATTAGAGCGGGGTGGGTGGTGAAGAGAATTTAATCTTGAAAGCTTGTGGAAACGAGAACTATGCTATCCATACAAGTCAATAGTATCTCACATAAAACAAGATGATATCACGCCCCAGAATAAAGCATATTAGCGAATCGAAAAATAGTCCCCAATTCGTCTTAAAATTCAAAATGGACGGACACAAAATGAGGACAATAATTTGTTGACATTGTGTAAATTCTGATATCATGTGAGCCACTGAATGGATCGCGTAGATTTTAATGGCTGTATTACGCTAGTGGTGCCCTGGTTAAGATGATACAAAAAGCAGCACGATCCACATTGGTGCGTTTAGAGTCCCACTAGGGAGAGAGACTTGTTCGCGACCTGGTCGTTCTTGAAAGTGTAGTCTGTGTTAAAGTCTAATAGTTTTGATGATGTAATAAGATGACCATTCATTTCGTTACTGGCGTATTCTCTGTACAAAGGCATGCATGCCTCTAAGGTTTAGGCTGAGAAGTAACAAACAAAAGGCAAAACCCTAACTTGTAAGAACGTGTACAGGAATACCTAACCGACGGAAGGCTTCATAACTCCTCTAACGTCCTGTCATGTCATGCCATGTCACTCTGACTGATATCTGGTACGATCCATGACTAACTCTAACTTTAAAACATACTTTTAGAAACGTTTTAACTGACAATCATGACACGTTGAACTGTTCAGACATGGTTTAATTTGTTATAACCAGCACACGGTATATGTGTGACTATATTGTATGGTGACTTTATTCAGACTGAAATATAACGGGGCCCAGCAGCATGGCTAACTAAGACAGGGCGGCTACATGTCAGTGATAGCTGGTACTATAATAAATCAAAGTCCAGGAAAAATAACATAACACCCAAAACGTAACATAATTTTTTAGTACAATGCATTTCATTAAGGTCTCCTGGGGAACATACTAAAAGTCTACCAAGATCTGTTGAACGGAAATACCTGAAACTCAATTTTATATATTAGTGGGTCACACTCACTCAGACAGCCTAAAAGTGCCTGGTATCATACTGCACTGACCTTTCGGAAGATACTATAATGGGATTATAATTTTTTATTGCTAATTAAGTGTATTTTAGTACTTCTTTTCTTCTTTTCGTTCGCTGATCATACCGCCAGTCCTGTAAGTGACTATCGACATGATCATATGCGTTAAGTGCGTGGATCCATGGTTTATTAGAGTGCGCCGTGCGGCCTGGAACCTCCGTCTTCAGCACTCGAGGTTTCTGTCAGGGTTACCTCACCCTTACCTCCGTTAGTACATATACTTGTTAATTAACATTAAGTAAAGGCAATACTAGTATCAGTGATAATTAGAAAAACACTTCCTTAGTACGAGCATTTCTGAGAACGTTAATAAATGTGTACCACGGAGAAAACCTAGGTCACACGTCAGTTGTATGCCTTCTTATGATTGACATGAATCCAGGTAATTTAACGTGTGCATCCGCAACATTGAGATGTGTGTATGCACAGTCTACGCGTTACAATGTCACACTAATCATAACATTGGCCCAACCATTGTGGTGGAAATCCCTGTTAATAATACGGAGTGAGACAGAAGGTAGCGAGTCCAAGACTGTTGTCCTTAGACTAGGTGGTCTTCATATGAGCTTCCTGGGATACATTGGACATATAATGGGAGTTTCTGCCTTTCTGGTCGCTAAGAACTCCTTGAAGCTGTGTATGTCATGAATGCTGTTGGTCATACGCTATGTGGGAAGGCAGTGGACCTATCCATTTTAGCTATGCCCCGCCCATCTCTAGCTAAGCTCCACTTATACCTCGCTCGTGTTGGGATTGATCGATCTCTGAACTCTCTGACTATAAATTGCCGTTAAAAAGTATTCAACAGCAATACAGCGTGTTTATTAAATAGTAGAGACATACAATCCGTACAACGTGCCGGACTATTAAGATTTAAAGACGGGCTAAATAGAATCATTTATGGCGCAATGATTATGATGTCACCCTACACAGCGCTATGATGATTATGACGTCATATGACGTCAGATGATAGATGGATACTCTGGAAAGGTGAATTGAAAGAGCTTTCCAAGGACATCGTCCTGCCGATGCAGCCCTCAATACACTAATATTGGATGATATTTATAGCCTCCCACCTCCGCTGCATATGGAAATGGCAGATTCGGAAGAGGAGTCACTAGAAGTACATTTCAATGTGAAACAAGTGATCGGACAACAGTTAAGCCATAGGCTCCACATAGTACTGATCCGGATATGGTAGACACATGTAAACTCTTTTATCTATTGACTGCTGATGTGAAATTAATTCATCTACTGCATTCATTTAAAGTGCTAGCTACAATCTTTGAAAGACTGCAGATTAAGTAGGGATCTATAACGGATCAATGTATATCCATGCTACGATTATTGTACATGAATATAATAGACATTCTCCGTTGTTTCATCAAAAATTAGTAAACTGGAAACTGCACCTACAGACAATGTATGGCATGCTGCCATATTTTGTTTACCTGCAAAATATGCACCAACTGCCACAGCAGCATCCAGACGTTTACAGGCATCTTTATAAATGATTGCTATGCAATGCGACGACGTTATTGGGCTGGACTCTCCACGGATCCTGTCATAGAACAACTGATGCGAAGCTCGTGTGATGAGAGAAATACAACCTTTGGTGTTGCTTCTTTCCGTGTGCAGAAGTTAATGACTCAATGCAGAAACTCACTTGTGTACATGCACAACAAGTAAACAGCATAAAGATGCAACAAAGGACAGACCATAAAGGGATGTAAACAACACGAAGAAAATTCATAACAGAAACGCATCCTCTTAGTCCTGAGCAATTGCTACACAGTATCACAAAGTTCTGCTGTTACGGGCAGTGGCTGAGTAAATATCGACAATGCCAAGCAGTTAGAACAAGTACTTCTAGATTCAATTGTTGGAGAAAATGTTTAGGAATACACATTCAAGAAGGAAAATTAAGCAATAATATCGGCATCAAAAGACATCTGTTAAAATTAATAGCAAGAAAAGAAAGACAAGTTGACCCTCGGCTACTCTTTCAAATAGTTAATGCTAGAGAAAAACATGAAGACTGAGAATCAGTTTTCAAGTACGAGTTGGTTACTCTCTCCCAGTCAGGCAGTGCCGCTGTTTAACTCACCAGGTCTTCCAAGACAAGCAAATAAGCCAGTGCTGGAAGAGGCAATTTGAAAGTGTGAACAACTTGACCAGACAGATCCCACTAGAGAAGTTGCATACATCCCTGATGGTGGTGCTATACTTCACCATCTTCCACGGACCCGAGGGCAAACATAGTATTGTGTCTACAAACTGTATGCCAATTACATATCCTGAAAATATGGAAAGACTACCATTGTGTTTGACGGCTACAATGATGTTCCTTCTGTTAAAGATACTACTCAACAAAGACGGACAAGACTATGCATTGAACAAACCACAAACTTTGATATGATAATAAAATCAAAGAAAGGTGAATTTCTTGTAAGCAAAGTTAATTAACAAGCAATCGTTTATTTATCTATTGGGTGAGAGTTTAGAACGTGCTGGTTATATAAGAATGTAACAATTGCGAAAACAGCAATAGAATCAGCTAAACGAGTTGGCAGTGTCCTTTGCTAGTTATGATACTGACTTGTTAGTTCTTCTTTGCTATTATGATGACATAAAAGCCATTAATGCAGCTTTTGGACTCAAACTCGACATTTGTGCACGCCATTCTTGGATCTGATACTACTTCACGATTTTATAACAATGGCAAAGGTGTTGCCCTGAAGAAAATAACAGAGAATGTATATTTTCGTGACCAATCTGATGGGATTTTCCACCACGACTTTGGTAACACCGTTGCAAACGAGAGCAGCATTGAAGCAGGAGAAAAAGCCACGGTGTGCTTGTATAATGGAAATACAGAACAAGGACTAAACACCCTAAAATGTATGTGTTTCAGTGGGAAAGTGGTTTCAATGGACACATGTGTACGTCCTCAAACATTACCACCCACATCTGCTAGCTATTTTATTCTGAACGTCTATTTTCAAATATAGAAATTGAAGGGTGGCGCTAGCCAACTGCTGCTAGCTCCCAAAATCATACACCGAGGAAGATAGTGATGACGAAGATTGTTGGACATCGTTATTCTGTAAGATATATTTGTAGTAAGAAGTCGTTCTTCTTCTTTTGTAGGACCTCCTGTAAAATCACATACATGCTATAAGCTGTGTCTTCAAATGCAAATGCACATGCGGCCTTGCCGTGATATATTACAATGGAGCCTTTTATTTGCCTTTTTAGTGTAGAATCACCTGCTTAAAATAACACCCAACTTGTAATCGCCAAAACCACTTGATATCTCGGCTTACCTGTATTGAATAACGTCTACATATTTCAGAACACCTTTTGTATCTTTCTCAGCAGTCGCAGACATTTTAATACATATTTCAAACCACGAATTACCTCATTACGTGTCACAGCTTGTGTCTATAAGTATTCTATTAGTCAATTGTTTTAAGTCAGTGTAAAGTTTGGCGATGATAGACATTCAGTTAGTAATTATAAACTGGGCCCGTTTGACATAGTATAAATCCGATTCTTAGTCAGCATGAATATATGGTTTATGGGTAATTTACCGAGGAAAACCCATGCTATAGACAATTAATTTTAGATGTATATCCTTTCCTCAGATCATGGTAGACTTTTAGTATCGTGTACAGAAAACCTCTCCCTAAGGCTTAACAGAAAAATACATTTGCCATTTATCCTGGGTCAAGTCCCAAAATTAAATAGATTGCATGGACTATTGTGGGATGAACGTTACATACAGTACTCTAAGACCATATAGCCATAACATTAATACAATACATTTTTGTGTAGTAGACAGTTTGTTGAACTTGAAGTTGATATGTATGTTATTATCTGACTCTTCTATTAATATTTCCTTCCGGCAAGCGACGATCTAACATACCTGATCAGACATGTAAATAGTGTACAGCTCATCACTTCAATATTGTATATAAATTGCATTAATCAACCAGCCATGTTCACGAAGCCCGAGCATAGATCTGATGTCTAATAGGATTTTACATCGTATTCACACAGATCCAAATACAGATACAGATACAGATACAGATACAGAGCCTTGTAGGTCCGCTTCTTACGAGCCTTGATAAATGAGTGGCAGCACCGGTAATAGCGTGCATTATCTGTTGGTGTCGGGCGTCAGTCATTCTTGTTGTATATAGCTATCATTAACAATGCAGTTGTTGAACTCGGGTGTCCTGTTTGCATTCCAATTATTGATCTATATGTACATCTCTGTATCAAGTGGTGAATCATTCCTTTCCCATATTACATTTTGTAGGAGTGTGAATATAAACCTCAATATATAAACGCTCTGATGGTGGCAATGATAGTAGGATCTCTACAATTTACAAGACAAGAAAGGAGGGCCCTTGTTCCCCATATGAATGGCTTGCTGCGATGAGAGGCGTGGCAGAATGAACTGATTGGTCACATGTAAAATCAGGAGTTCCCAAGGGCACTCTTCTGGGCCACTCTTGGTTTTATTATTCATAAATGACCTGCCACATTTAACTTCGTCCGCAGTTAGGGCTTTTGCAGACGACGATCTTGTGCACAGTGTAGTCACTTCAACAACAGAGGTTCAACCGTTCAAAATGTACTATCATATCCATGTCTCCATCCTGGTCAAAGTTACACAAATTTTACGGAATGGCTGGCATTATTTTAGAACAGATATCTGAGGGTATATGTCTTGGTGTCTTGATTAGCGAAGACCTAGGATGGTCAAAGCACATAGATCATATAACAACCAATTGCAATAGTGTACATGGAAATCCGTACATGTGTCCACATACACGCTGTAAAATCATGCTTAGAATACGCTGCTACTGTGTAGGATCCCCATTACATTTATGATAAAGGACATTGACAGGTTGGAGCGAATTCAACGTAGAGCTGATCGTTTCATGGCACACCAGCATGATCCTATCGTCAGCGTGTCTAGTATCCTCACTGATCTAAAGTGGGCCCCATTGAAGGATAGACGCTGGGAAATTAGACTGGCCATGATGTTTTAAATAGTGCATGGCAAGGTGGCAAACCAGGCATATGGCTACTTCAACCCACCAGCTAGACGAACCAGATGTAAACATAACCTTAAACTCAGGACAATACATGCAAACATTTCGCAGTGCAAAGAATCATTCTTTGTTCATACCATTTACGAGTGGAATTCTCTCTCGCACCCAGCTGTCAATGCATGCACTCCATTTTTGGTTTGGCTGCGCGCATTACCATAAAGTATGTGCACACACCCCTGTATGACATATTTGATCACAAGTGCAGTACAGTATAGGCACTTGGTGGCTATGTCATAAGCTCAAGTTCAGCATAAAACGCAGCAACAAAAAAGATATTCTCAAACGCATTGTCGCTAATAAATTTGTACTACAGTGGAATTCACTGTCGGCTACAGTACTTATACTTATCATATACTACCCATATAGTCAATATGCCTGTAGGTTGATTGTGGTTACATAATTTGATTTGTTAACTAATTCATGATTTCTTTTGAGATAGACGTAAGATAGTGATTGTGTACTGGATGTTG
Source organism: Chaetoderma sp. LZ-2023a (assembly GCA_034401795.1). Classification (NCBI taxonomy): domain Eukaryota; kingdom Metazoa; phylum Mollusca; class Caudofoveata; order Chaetodermatida; family Chaetodermatidae; genus Chaetoderma; species Chaetoderma sp. LZ-2023a. Next base: position 101,582,398 of record CM067371.1, read on the forward strand.
AATATACCAGAACTCAGACCAGTACAAATAACCGAAGTGGCAATAGTTGAATCGTGTTATCATTGAATCATTCAAGAACAAGCTAGATATCTACTTCAAAGAAAGAACGTTTGAATTTAACTGAGCAAGTCATACTTATGCCAGACCGTCACAAAGTCTTAGTGCATATCTGCAAATACAGTGGACTGATCTTGTAGTAGGCTGAGAACATACTCGGTACCAACTCCAATTACCGATCGATAGGTATCTGCTTTCCAAACATCTTTGTGGTAGCATGAGGAGACACTAGTGTAGATTACATCATTTCCTGATTCAGAAGCTTGTTCAGAAATCGCTATGCCAGTCCTGCTAACCATTCCGATTAGGTATGTCACTGCTTTCCATGGCCACATTTTTTTGGATATCATGGTATACACCAATGCCGATGCCTTAGCCAACACAATTACTGAGGTAAAATTAACTATAAATGATTGTGATACTTTCCTTTTAATTGTAGCTGTTAACTAATAAAAGCTAAAAAGATCGAGATATGCCATAACCCTTCTGGACTACAATTGGATGGATATGACCATATCATGTTAAACAAAGAGCCAGGTATCCTTCTGTACATTTACAATAGCCTAACATCAACACAGTTAGAAAGAAAAACAGATTTTGAAGAATCTGTGTGGGCAGAGATCCTGTTATCCAATCCAGATAAAAAAATCATAGGTAGAAGTTAAAACACATTTAATAATAAAGAGTGTCTACATATGATACTCTAGAACAATATGTTACAAAAAAATATGCCATCCAGTTTTCTGTGTAGACGGAACTCGGTCGGAGGCAGATACCAGATTCAGTGTTCATTCTTCAATGGGAGTCAGATGGCGGAAACCGTGGCCTTGAGTGGTCACAAGTATTCAGCTGATGTCAGGTGCACACAGGTTCGCATGCGAGGATAGCATGGGTCCAGTCCTTTTTCTTCCACATTACGCAGACGCCCGAAGTTTCATTCACAAGATGTCCTAAACACCATGGGGAGAGGTGGAAAGTCCACAGAATAATTTAGGATGTTAATTTGGCCGCTAGTCTGTTAGCAGCCTTTCAAAAAGTAGATCGAGCACTGGTGGCTATGTAGATGTTGATCACTGTGATCGGTCCAAAAAGCAGAAGTTCCCCGGTGAGGTCACACTAGCGGTAGCAAGCGGAGTGGGAACAGTGGCAAACCGTTGGCTGGAATCATTGCCGAACTGTAAATGCTAGATCTGGCGGGAAATTGGTCTTGTTCAACGCAGAATCGACTGCTTTTATACTAGTCAGCTCTGCATCTAATTATCTATTGACGACTGGCCAGCAGAAAGCGGGAATCCAGGAGGGCTTTCCAATGGTACCAAATATCATTCGCGATATTGTGATCATAGGCCATAATTCGGAGAAGAGGTCGTGCAAAAATAGTCTATACATCCTAAAAGGTGTTTACCCGGTCAGTGGCATCACGTGTACGTGCCCATATGAAAACCTGCTTATTGCAGAGGTACTCCCACTGGCCCGGCACATGCACAGGGGAGGCAAATCGTGTCTTAGACATTTTTTCTTTACCTGTGTGCACGGGGTAACCATAGTATGGCCCAAGAGGTGGCATTTAGTGCCCCCCCCCCCAAGTTGACTGGGCCTTCCCGTTATCCGACCACAATATATTCCAGTAATCACAGATACTAATCTGATCACATTAACAAAAGAAGGCAGAATTAACAACATATTACAATGATAAGCTTTCTTCACATCTGCCCTCTCCCACCCACCCTTCCCCTCCCCGTCCCGCCCTATAAATTGTAATAATATACTATCATACAACTATGTTTGTCTATGTATATGTTATATATGTTGTATATTGTCGCATTGTACACTGAATATATGTATATGTATATATACCAGGGCTGAGACATCACCAACATAAATTATATTGTATATATATTTAGTGTACCACCCCCGATTGGCTTGCCCTTTCCGTTATCCGACCACAATATATTCCAGCAATCACAAATACTAATCTGATCACATTAACAACAGAAGACGGATTTAACAACATATTGCAATAATGAGCTTGCTTCACATCTGCCCCCAACCATCCGGCTTTCCCCTCCCCGCCCCACTATATATAAATTGTAATAATATACTATCATACAACTGTGTTAGTCTATGTATATGTTATTTATGTTGTATAGTGTCGCATTGCACACTGAATATATGTCTATGTATACATACTGGGGCTGAGACATCACCAGCATAAATTGTATTGTATCTAAGTATACTGCCTCAGTCCTGGTGTAATCATCTAATAATGTTGTCTCTGTTTATAGCGTCATTTAATGTAGGGGATCCATTAATTATAGGCCTGGCTTTCGATGGATTGCCCATAGTCAAGTGTAAATAGTATATATACGCGGCCAACAGCATATGCAGCGGCATAACAGCTGGGGATAACAGCTTTATGCAAGAAAACGAAGAAGTCATTGGTTTGATTGGCGCATATCGAATCTCTGATTCCAGGTCCCATTCACGCTGGCTGGTTTATATTTCAGTCTATTACTGGTAACTTTCCCAGTTTTTTACACTGGTACCAATTGGGTGGAGAGAGACAACGAGGAGTGAAGTAGATTGCCTTATGTTTCCACCGATTGCTTATCAGCCAACTGATTTCCCCCGAGTCGAGCGGGATTTGAACTCCACCCGGCTGATTACAAGTCGACCACACTAACCATAGAAATGTACTATATTAACATTTCTATGACACTAACACCATGGCCAATAGTCTCCCATATGCAGGAAAACTGTAGAGCCAGTGCTTTATACCAAATAACTCTCATATAAACCACAAACAGGTTCACTATATTATTGTAGTGGACGGGTGCATTCCACCCATGCCGACAGTCTGCTTGCCAGATGTATGTTGGAAACTCTATGCTTACCAGAACAACCGGTTGCTATGTGGATTAGGCCTCCAAGCTACATGATGTAAATATGTATATATGTACATCTTGGAATTGTACATACCTCAACAATCTTGTAGTAGAAGTGGCCAAAACTTATAAATTGGAAAACCCCCAAAAAGAACCTTGACCCATTATCCGCAAATTGCACGACTCAGATGTGGAAGTGTGTGAAATTCTAGATCGACAATAGGCCCAGTAGGGTTTCTAATGCCACAACAAATGATGATGATGATGATGATGATGATGATGATGATGATGATGATGATGATGATGAAACCATAGTAATAATCACATTCTACTCGCACATCCCGCAGACATTCTAATAGATCATGCTAGCAAAAGCAAGTCATTGAAGTGCAACTAGAACTTTGATGATGATTGGACTTCCATACTTAATGTGTTAAGCTGTTATTCCATTGAAGTCTTGTGCTTTCTTCATCTTAAGTTTGCGCATAGCTGTCAGGATTTCAATTTCTGTTATAGATGTGTGCTGTGATTTACAGTGTTCATTAATCAGAATAATCATCAAACTCCATTTCTCCTGTATGCGGATCCTTTTTCAGCGTATCTCGCGGAGAGCTTTATTTGCTTCCAGGGTGTTTTCCTCTGTGTAGGGTATGTTGTCAACCATAATTAAGTCGACCAGCGAATTCTTGCCCTGTCTCTGATGCCTCACTTGTTTGTAAAATAGATTTCGGTCAGATTATTTGGTACTGATCATGTAGAGGTCTCTTTACTTGGGTCAACTAAGGTATTGCAGAGCTTGTTGTAAATTCTGTGAACGTCGAATTTTGAAATATAGTCTAGATTATAACCTTCTAATTTATGACTGAGCTGCTCATGGTATGTTGCTTGGTCCACTTTTGATGAGTTGGTGTGTGCTTCTATAGCTGAATCATATATCGCTGTGGCTTCAGAGATTTTGCACGTGATAGAGGTATACAGTGAGTCATGATCTGAGCTACTTGTGTGCAGTTCACTTAGACTTATTAGTTGACTGATGGAATTTTGCAGAGCACCTGTATATATGAAGTAGTCTATTGTAAATATGCCTATATCATTTACCTGCTGATAGGTGGGCCCTGCAATCGAGTAAAGGTAGTTGTTTTCAGCAATGAATTCTCCTAGCATTCTCTTTCTCCTAGAGGGTCCATCTGTGGTTAGATCAGAATTGGAGCCTCCTGCAAGGATGATATTGTATGTTAGCCGATGTTTGGTGATGATCTCCTGCAGCTGGACGAGGATATATCCACATGCTGGGTCTGCTGTGGTATCTTTCCGCATTAGCATGTAGACCGAGCCGATCAACAGAGTGGGTTTGGATGACACCACAATGCATTGAATTCTCTAAGTACAGTTTGATATTGGCTGCACAGTATGGTTAAGGGTCTTTCTCCAAAATACTTCTATCCTCTTGGCTTTTGAGCTTCTGAGATATGGTGGTCATCATTTACTGACTTTCCTTCAGCAGTGAAGCTCATATGTGTGCTATTGACTTTTGAGAGTTGGAAGTTGCATAGCCAATGTTTTTTAACACATACTATGTCAGATTTGTCAAGGAATAGTTGCACACTTGTTAAATTTGTTTCACTATTTTTACAGCTGCATCTAACAAGGCCAAGGCCTTGATTTACGGGCTCAGCTGGATCTAAGTTATAATGTCTATCTTATGGCCGATGGCTAAGCATAATCGTTCTGGGATAGATGCGTTGGTGGGTCCAAACCAGATAAGCATGGCTCATTTACGTCAATGGGTAGTGTGACTGATGCAGATATGATATTATTATGGCTTGCTACGATTGATATGGGTGATGTGCTGGACTCGCTTTCATGCTCAGTTGAGTGTGCTCGCACAAAAAGATGTGAAGGTGAGCTTGCTGTAGCTAGCATAAGGTTTGAATTAACTGATGCAAATGGTGCACTGTTTGCACTTGACTTGAATTTGGCATCACTGCTACTGGCTGCATACCTTCCGGGTTCGCACTATATGGTGTGACATTAGATCTCAGCTGGTGCAATGATGTTGGAGCTGGCATGTAGCCTTTTTTGCTGGAAGCATGTTGTAATGGCTTCCCTGGAACACATAGTTGCTGTACTGCCCTGTATGTTGGGACTAGGTGCTTGTACGGCAATGATGTGATGATGCACGGAATCTGGTCTGTTCAGATACATGGAAGTATGGCAATTGTGAGTGCAGGTTTTGCAGTACCTGAAAACCTGTGTTTGCATGGTCTATGGACGGAAGTGTGGACATGCTGTTTAGCAGATGAAACTCGTGTTGCATGGATGTATTTATATGACGAGATAGCAGTCGTGGCTGAATAGGGTTTGGTAAGTACTGCGTCCATAAATGGGGCAGTACTGGTGGTTCACGATTGCTTGGTATATGTTGTGGCACTTGCGATTGTGTTGGATGAGACCGGTACAACCGAGACGTAGGAATATTCATGGCTGGTGTATTAAACTGTTCATCTTGCATGTTTGCATGAGCTCGTTGCCGCAGAGTGTAATTGCATTCTCTAGGGAATGAATCCGTCGGTTGAGAGCATCAGATTTTGTGTATGTGGTTTGTCACATTTTCATCACACGCGGTGTCTTGCGCGATTATATACATTCGTAACAATTGATTTGTCTTTTGAAGCTCTTCAATGCGCAACTCAGAGCTAGAAATGACTGATTGAGCAGTGACTAGGTCGCTTCTTGCATCTTTTGGCTTCTTTTTAGGGCGTCTTCAGCTTTTTCAATCTAGTTTCCCAACTTTTAATATTTTTAAACTCGTCTGCATACTGGGCATCCATGTTCACATAACAACTTCGCTGACAGCGGATACTACAATTGTTGTGATATCAGGCCATGGTTTGATTTTGCTAACATGATCTACGAGTAGAATTGGATTATTTCTATGGTATCATCATCACCATCATCATCATCATCATCATCATCATCTAGCAACCAATTGGTCTGGTAGGCATAGGGTTTCTAACATACATCAGGCAAGGAGACGGTCGGCATGTGTGGAACGCGCCTGTCCACTACAATAATATTGTAGACCTGTTTGTGGTTGATATGAGAGTTCTGCCTAATTGGCTGTCTCTGAGAGGGTATGGAGCACTGGCTCTGCTGCTTTGCTGCATAGGGTGGACGATTGGCAATTTCATTCGTTCCTCGTTGTCTTTATCCACCCAAGAGTATAAATGGATACCAGTGCAACAACAGCGTCCAGGCATATTGATTTCAAATTATTCAGCAGAATATGCTATGCATTGGTAAGAATTTACTTTTACAGGGATTTATTGGTGAAAGGATTAAGTTTATTACTTTAGTTATTTCATTTTTGTTGTCTATGCTCAAGCCTCTAAAATATCATTTTACTTTTAATTTCAAAATGCAATTAAAAAAATTGCTTACCTGATGTTGCACTTTTCATTTTCTCGTCTAAACAGCAAGTTCCCTTTTTTATTTTTTTTTATTTGCTATGTATATCAAGTAGATACTGCTTAGCCCTTCAATGGTCAGATTTTATTTTTTAAAAAATAAAATAAAATAATAATAATAATAATAATAATAATAATAAAAAATAAAAACAGCTTATTCTTCCCCATCTGTGGGAGAAGAGTTGGTTATCAGGAGTTACCTATGGAATGACTGACCCAGTTATCGGGGCAGGCATTCCAGTGATAACTCCTCGTGTATGGTCCTCTCCTGGCATGCAAGTGCATATGCTTCAGGACCACTGTGGATGCAGGTTTTGGCTGGTTTGACCATCGAAGTTGTGAGACGAGAGCCTACAAGTTCACTTATTTGTAAAGCTTGGTGGGTTTTTTTGGTTTTATTTTTGTATTTGCTTTACATTTTTTTTGTCTTTTGGTATCGTAATATACAACGCATCAGCTCATGTACTTCACTGGAACCTCTTGTTGCCTTAATAATTTATCTAATCCCCCCATATATGAAATATCTCCCGTGCAGTCTCAATGCAAGCATACAGTAGTATCCATTACAGAGCCATTACAATGAAATAACCCTGTGAAATGCTGATTTATGATAGGATCATATCACAGTAATGATCAGATCATCAGAGTAATGATATGCAGAAATAACATGTTAAGTGTTATTATTTGCTTATACAATATTCGGCACCGATTAATGCATTCCTAAAGCCTGCTTGCCTGCTATAACACTTACACTTTATTTTTTCGTCTAAGCCACATGTTCTTTTTAATTCATTGCTATCTACTGAGTGTATCGAATGTATAATGCTTAGCCTGCTAGTGGTCAGTTTTGGTTTGAAAAAGAAATATTAAAATATTTCTTATTGAATGTACATTTGTGGGTGAGGAGATGCTTGTTTAAGAGGAAGTACCACTGGAATGGCTGACTCAGCTATGGAAACAGCCATTCCAGTGATAATTCTGCTGGGATGATCTTCTCTTAATGGCGTACAAGTGGGCATGCCTCAGGACAACTACCGAGGCTTAATTTGACTGACTAGACCATTGAATGGTTGAGATGAGTGCCAAAATATTCACTTATTTGTAATGCCTGTTTTTAATTTGCTTTAAATACAGATTTTTCTTTCTGGGTGACCTGCCTCTGATTTCAATAAAATGTTGCTTAAGTCTCTCAAATAGTATTTTGAGTCACTAGAGGAAACCATTTCCAGTGGCATCTGCCTATTCTTATCTCAGTTCCGCTAACATCTTGTGCATGTTGGGATCGATTTATATACCATACCTTGAATCATGAATTCCCAAATCCAAAACGTCTATGACATCGTGATTCATGACAATACCTGTAATTGAAAAGGTATATTTATGGCGAACCACATGTGAGGAGCAACAGAATGCCAGCAGGCATATATATATCAGGGTTGGCTTGATTTAAATCAATTGATTTATATCATGATTTAAATCATGATTTAAATCACTCGATTTTTATCGAAAAAATCGTGATTTAAATCAGTTTTGCAAAAATAGAGGAATTTTCAAGTAATTAATACAATTAACAGTAATTTTGTTAAATTAAAGTAACATAATTATTTTACTGCTTCCATGGCACTTGAACATCAACACAAAATAGAATTATACACTTAATTGCTCATATTTGTCATCAGCAAGACTAGACCCAGTGCACGAGTCCACATCTACAATCTACATACTTGAGGTTCATGTACACAGTACATCACACATGTGTACAAAGTATGATCATTAAGTATGTGTAAGCTGTAAAGAAGAGGAGAATTCCATGTGCGTACATGTCACTACATGACCATTAAAGCAATAGTGTACATGAAAAGTCATGTATGGGCCAGTATGGCTATTACTATTAGTCTAATTCCAAAAGCACACTCTTTTAAAGCAAGACACTGTCTCTTTTTTCAGCTATGACATGCGTCTGGAGTCACTCTGGAGTGTCATTGAGTGTCTCGATTACTATTGGCTAGTGCTTATCAAGTTGGACTTTTGGGCTCCATTTTATTTAACACTAAAACAATAAAGATTGAAATGTTATTAAATTAAGTAGTTTACTACAACTTCAAAAATCAAAATCAGTAATTGCTGAAACTGGCAAGAAACTATATACATTGTAACACGTAAACACATCATTACATTACATTAACCCTTAGCACACTGATGTAGGAGTTTTAATTTTTCAAAATAAACATAACCCCTAGCACTCTGGAGCATGATAATTTAAATTTTCAAATTAAATTTAAAGATAAACTGGTGTACAATTTGCAACAATTTTTGTGGACGATGCTGCTGTCTGTGACAGCACCATCTTCCACAAAATTTGTTGAAAAACGTACACCAGTTTATCTTTAAATTTAATTTGAAATTTAAAAATTTCGACATCAGTGTGCTAAGGGTTAAAGATAAACTGGTGTACATTTTTCAACAAATTTGGTGGATGATAGAGCTGTCGCAGACAGCAACATCGTCCACCAAAATTGTTGAAAAATGTACACCAGTTTATCAATTTTAATTTGAGCATATTTTTATAGACAGAAGTTAACAAGGTTGATAGACTTAGACAATGATGACTTTTGCATACCTTCATAGATTTTGTGCATCTAATTAGGGCTAATTCGTTAGATTTATGCATTGCATCATTTCTGTCCTATTGCTACTCACTGTATCTGTGATGCAATTGTGAACAAAATTGAAAAATCGTTGCTAATATGACGTAATATATAAATTTTGAACTCTATATATATATATATATATAGGTGTAGCTACGTCTACATGTACCTTAGTATATCGCATGTTCCCTTACCCCACATTTGTATGCTGGTATTACAGATGCAGCCAGACCCCATGTGCAATCCAATTTCTGATTCCTGCTCCTCACATGTGGTTCGCCAACTGGTAGATTAATATCAGTGGCAGCGGAGATCAGGGAATGGTCAGCAGCATGGTACCAGATAACTCTTACTATAACTTTTCCGATCAATCAAAATCACTGTCTTTCCATCACAGTAGCTAGCGCAATAACCTTCAGCCATCCCACTCTTGCTGTCCATGCCTATCCTGTTCCTGTGCTTATCTTACAACAAATCTGTTAAGTCTAATCGATGTACAATTCTATGTGATTGTGACTGGGTGCATTTAAGATACTCTCAAGGCCTAACTATTTCAGATTATGAAAAACTGAAAATTTTGATGAGCCATGGTGGTGTTTCCAATATAGGCAAACTATCTTCTCTTTCAATCATTTTGAAAATGATACCGAATTTATGCTTACTATTCTAGATGGCAAATGTAACCTCCAGGCATGCGCGCTGGTCTGGTGGATGCTCCCATTCCGCAGAATTGTCAGTGCACAGTGCGTTGGGATGGGCCTGTTGGTTAGCTACGGATCTCGGGGTTGCGGATCCGATGTTGCGTGCTGCCAGATTGTACAAAGACCGACTTCTAGAGCCGGTGGAACATTTACATTCCAGTCGGGCCGTGCGATCATGGACGCGAAAGTTAAACCTCACGGTCTCATCCTCGCTGTTGATTTCACTGGTGTGAGGGTCCAACAGCTCAATTTAGGGCCGGGACATAATTAAATACATACAATAATTAATATATGCAGCAGTCAAACAATCGTACTCGTTTGATGGTACCTGGGAGAGGTCTAGTACACGGGGCTAAGTTGATGACTCATTATCATGGTCCTTGCCATAGGTACCTCAGAGAGTAAGAAATGTAAGGCATCAATGTAAGGGAGGGTCCTAACACGGCTACCTAATAAGCAAGTTTAATATAAAACAAATTAACCTCTACAAACATTCTTTTGTTGTGAGAGGAAAGTGCCTCGCGCGGGCCTCTGTCACAGGAAAATGCCTACAATGCCGAAACGGAGGAAGAGAAATGGCAAAAAGGGCCACTCTCTTGTTAAAACCATATTATGTAAAAGAGTCAACCTAGTGAAATTATATCTTTATGTGATGCAGGCTGTTTTATGTGAAGATGGGGTGGATGCTTTCCGCAGAATTCAACACCGTCACCTTATGTAAGTTCCAAGATTCTGTATTAGTAGCTGCCGCTTTATTTATGCAGTCCTTCTGCTAGTTTCTACCCTATCATTTAATTTTTGGGTCCAGATCGAGGTTTAGCCACAAATGGCAATGTAAGCTAACTGTTTTTAACACATAAGTCTGATGGGCGAGAATGTTCGGTGACCGTGAGTGCAATGGGTGGCTGATGAAGGGACCAGCTCGTCATCGTTGCTGCTGATTTTGCTTAGGCGATGACGAAGCTGGGAGTAGCAGTGGTGCTATGTCTGAGGCTGGTGGTGTATACTGTGAATTAGTGCACACAGTAGGTTGGATTGGACTAGACCGGTGCGGACATTTCGCCACCTGAGTCAGTCATTTTGTGCAACACATCATGGGATGTTTGGGTGAAGCACAAATGAAACAACGTCGTCATGTCGACAGTTTGTTGCGGTTCCTTTTGCATACCCATGATGCCGAGCACTGGTTTCCATCTGTGTCACTACTACTGCTGCTGGGTGTGGGAGATGATGATGAAGGCAGGTGTGTATTGTATACCACCAGAGGGCACCGTGTGTTAAGTGCGTTGGTGGTGGGTCGTTGTCCTTGAATAAATGTTGTATCAGTGAAGGAACTACAACCAACCACTGCCGTTTTACATAGGAAAGAAGGTTTAATAGATGCGGTTATTGTGGCATGACAACTTTTTTCAGAGGGGGATATTGTCGGAGCTGCGGATGCAGTGCGCATCCTAGGCTACGTCTGATGTGAAGCCGATGTTTGTGTAGTGCTTGATGATAATGAGGTAGTTTCTATGGTTGTTGTTGATGGATCGTAGTTGAGCCTGGTTTCAGGAGGGGTCATTGAAGTGACTCTCTAATCAGTGTCCGTTCTAGTTTAATGGATGCTCTGGCTGCGGTGTCCGTCGATCAGTTGTCAGTGTAGTGGATGTGGGCGGATTGGACACCGCTCCTTCCACTGGCCTATCTGACCACATCCGAAAAATGTGTTAGGTGGCTGTGTGCATGGCGCATTGCTGCTTGGTGGTGGTCGTGTAGTCTGTTGTGTTGAAATGGCAATACTGAGTGTAGTGACTAGATTGGTGAGTGCGGAGATCTGTTTTGTGATCTCTTCTAATCTGTCGTGTGTTGCCTGTCTATTGCTGTTGTTGTGCTGGTTTCCGTATCCTAGGGCGTTGTTGTGGCCTCTAGGCATGTGATCTCCTCTGGGAGGGTGGTCTTGTTGTGATGCAGTGCTGGTGTCTGTAGCGGTGGCTGTGTGTGAGTTGTCATTTGCAATGAGAAGTTTGGTGTCATTTAACTCATTGATAGGTTGTAGTTGGCGGCGAGCATTCTTCTCTCTTTCGAGGAAGTTCTCAGTCTGCACTGCTGTTGCGGTGAGTGTTTGTAGAATTCTGTGCTCCATAAGGAATAGTTTTTCCTTAAGGTCTGGTTCTCCGCTTAAAGCATCAATGAATGTGTCTAAATGAAGGTGCATCACTCCCTCATGATTCATGCTGGGGTATGCTCTCGTGATGAGACGAGTTGTCGGATGTGGCTTGGTAATTCCGGGAGGGTTTCTTCCGCATGTCACCTCAAGTTCTTTAACTGAAGACGGCTGGTGTCTCCTAATGCCGTGTCTCCGAATCTCTCTGATAAGGAGCTTTCCAATTCTGTGTATGTAGGTGTGAGGTCTGACCCCATATCTGCCAGTACTTGCAGGGTTTTCCCTGACAGTTTGGCGGCCAGATACGCTCCCATTTGTTGATCCGTCGATCTGTTTGTGTGGCTTATAATTTCAAATTGGCACTTATAGTTGGCCCAGTCACCCTCACCACTGAATTCAGGTGGGAGGATAACTCGGCAGGTGCCATGGTAATCGACTATGGGCGCAAATCCAGGTGGGGGCACGGGAGATAATGGACTGAATGCAGATGTAGGTTGATGTCTGTTGATGTGACTTCATGGATCCTGGTTCCTGTGTATACAAGGGGGAGACCCCATCTGTGTGGTTCCGGGTGATAAGTCGGTAAAGATGACCCCGCAGGCTTCCTAACTGATGTAGGACGATGAATTGTCATGCAAACATCGTGACGGTTCTATAGGTCACTGTGTGGGTCCTCTGTACGATGGAGGTTCAGGGGAATGACGAGGTCGCTGTGTGTAGTGTGTGTTAGTGCTCTTTCTGGGATTTGTAGGCTGTGGTGTATCCGCATTCCAACATTCGGACCGCAGTACCGATGGGTAGCGGGGACATGAAGTTCTTGTAGGTGGAGATGTGGGCCACACCATAAGGTTGACACGGTGAACTTATTGGGCATGTAGGTTATATAGCTTGCCCCGTGGGGGGGGGGGGGGCTTCCGCTGATGTCTATGATGCGACAAAGGTGTAGAGTGCCTAGCGCAGATGTCAGACAGTGTGATATAAGATGTACCTGCCTGGGAGGCATCACGGAAAGCCTCATCACAGATCGGGGAGTACTCTTGTTGTCGTAATAATGGTGTTTCCTCCAATTCGGAGTAGCCTAGTGCAGCACCGGTGAGTGCTCTGGCTGCCCTTCCATCATAATACTCCACCTCTGAGTCGGGGGAGTACTGTTCGTAGTGGACGGGGGACCGGAACATGTGAGTACTGAGTGTGGGCATGGGTTCACTTTGTGTTCGGGCCCCACATCATGCACCACTTGTAGCCTCCAGGCATGCGCGCTGGTCTGCCAGATGCTCCCGTTCCATGGTTCCGCCAGTGTGCTGTACGTTGGGACGCAGCTGCTTGTTAGCTGCGGATCTCTGGGTTTCGGATCAAGTGTTGTGCATTGCCGGATTGTACAAAGATCGACTTCTAGAGCCGGTATAACGTTCATGTTCCAGTGGGGCCGTGTGACCATCACTACGAAAGTTGAATCTCATGGTCTCATCCTTGCTGTTGGTGTCACCAGTGTGGCGGTCCCTCAGCTCCATTTAGGACTGGGACATAATTAAATACATACAATAATTAATATATGTAGCAGTCAAACAATCATACTCATTTGCTGCTACCTGGGAGAGGTCTAGTACATGGGGCTAATTTGACGACTCATTATGTGGTCCTCACCAGACGTACCTCACAGAGTAAGATCCGTGAGGCATCCCCGCAAAGGATGGTCCTCTATAAACATTCTTTTGTTGTGAGAAGAAAGTGCCTCATGCGGGCCTCCATCGCAGGAAAACACCGAAGCGGAGGAAGAGAGATGGCAAAAAGGGCCACTCTCTTGTTAAAACCATATTATGTAAAAGAGTCAACCTAGTGAAATTATATGTTTAATGTGATGCACGCTGTTTTACGTGAAGATGGGGTGGATAATTTCCACAGAGTTCAACACCATCACCTTATGCGGTCCTTCTGCTAGTTTCTACCCTATCATTTAGTTTTTGGGGCCAGATCCAGGTTTAGCCACAAATGGCAATGTAAGCTAACTGTTTTTAACATATAAGTCTGACGGGCGAGAATCTTCGGTGATCGTGAGGTCACCCTATGGAAACATCCCCCTCAGTAGACCATGTGCGCAACTATGATGAGGTGAAAGCTCCAGAATCATATAGCTATCCTGTTACCGTCGTGCCATGACCACATATAACAGCATAAGGACAAGTCACAGTACATAAGTGTTTAAAAGCACATATAAGTTTAGGGTGGAGAGAAAGATGCAGCTATCCAACTATAGCGACCTTCCCGTGAGGGCGTGGTGGGTTCTAAGTCCACACCCAGTCACTTGTCGAGTTAGATGGAGGGCTGAATCCTATCCATCACCAGTGTGTTGGGGACGAATCATTTGAGATCCGCACCCGGGGAGCTAGCATTTACCTGACATTAGGGTTATGTAAAATCGCCCAGAGATGCACTGCAAGCCAGTAACTATAAAACATTTTCACAGTGCTTCCTACTTTGGCGGAGTTTTCTAACTAACCAGTATCTGAAGATACAATGGTGTGTGTATGCGGGTGATCATCACTTTATTTCTAGCTGCACTGGAACCCCAGTAGTTCCAAAGTCAGCTCTAAATAACGTGACTGAGGGAGGTCCAGACAATTAATAAGCCTAAATGCTGGTGGAACATAGACAGCGACAATTACTCATAATGGAGGCCTTAAGGTATATGGCCAATTTGTATAATCTAGCCAGTGTGTGGTGTTACATATCCGCTACTCCATATCCGACTAACACAAAATGTCTCCTACCAAGTAATCATCCCTACTACAATAAACCTATCCTATCGAGCTAGAACAGTCAAGGTTTAGTCGACCGCATATCATGTTCGCGTAGTGAGAACATGATCAGCGACCTCAGTGAAAAATTGATGCTGTGCGGGGAACAAGGTGGTGCGGATGTTGTTGCTGTATAGTGTAGCCTAGTGATACTGCAGTCCAAGAGTTTTTATATAAAATAAGCAAACATAAAACATGGATGGCTACTGCCATATCACTAACTTTGAATAATACAGTAATCGAAGGTCACTCGACCTTGACGGTGCTTATGGACACGAAAATAAGAATAATATATACATAATAATAAACTATAAAAATGTGGTCTCAAGTGACCGGGAGGTACCTATTTGTCATCAGTACCTGTTACACAAAAGTAATACAATAATAATATAATAATAACAGAGTACCTATTAGTCATCGGTATGGAAAAAGTTCTAGAGTCACAATAGTTGTAGCGTAACACAATCGGAATGCGCGAGATGGCATGATGCTGAAGTTGGCTGCTAGGAAAAGCTGCAGGCACACTGTGGATGTGGCTCATTCTCAGGAAAAGTGAAGAAGAACGTTTGCGGAAATGGATGGCTAGTAGATAGTCATGTCTACATCAATAGTTATTAATTTAATGGTGTGTCAAAAGTTCTGTACTGGTGCGGAAATTGAAAGCTGTCCTGTAGTTCTTGAAGGGCTACAGATGAGGCTAATAATGCTGATGCATTCTGACGGATCACAAGACGAGATGCATCGAATAGCTCACATGATGCATCAGGAAATATTCCCATAACTGCGGTCAAAAAATGTTTAAAAGACTAACACATGATGTGCGGATTGATTACACCACTGATTGCGTGGTACGACAGATCTGGTGAGTTATTACAGAGCACGTCACTCGCCCCACATACTGGACGACGAGTTACATCAGGGCCAAAAGGCCCATCAGCATGAAAGGTCCCTTTGCAGAAGTAGTGGCTTGGGCTACCTGACTTTAATTTCTTTATTGCCCCGGGTGAAATCTTTCTGGGAGCTTACAAAACCTGGTCGTTGCGGATGTGGTAGCTTGTACCCTAGAGACGATGAATACTGAAAACCAAATGGCACCGCAGCAGCTGTTGGTATATGCTGTAGTTAGCAGTACTATTGATTCGTCCTCTCAGACTAAGCAGCTCACTACCACGTGACTGCGGCTGAATCAGATTTTTCAACCTCTTTTATACTGCCTGTGACGTCACAGTTGGAGCACCACAGCCAATCAGCGAGCGTGCTTCAGAGGCAGGGAAGCGGGCCACGTGACGCGCTATCGTACCCATGCACTGAGAGTATGCATGCACTAAGCATATTGGGTTCAATATTTTGAAAGGAATTTGATGGCTCATTTAGCCATAACTCGGTCAATTCTGGACCGATTTTAAAATAGTAAAAGGTTTTGGCATCCTCGCTTCATTGGTGTAATAATTACGTGTACCAACTCGGTACAAAATAAGATGCTATTTCTCTCAAATGCTAATGCGCGTTGGCTAGTGATCTCTGACGCCCGTGCATGTGCACTAGGCATTGTTGCGGACTTAGTCGTTTTGCGAACCTCTCATATACGGCTTTATACATGCGTATCGTCCTACCCAGTGGGGGGGGGGGGGGGGGGTGCGTGCTTAGAACGTACCCGGCCCGGCGGTTCTGTACCCAGACTGGCTGGGATGGTCCCTACCTGACCTGTCGATCTGCGCTACATAAATATGACTACAGTACATCTATAAACACAAACATACTTGTAAACCCATTCAAATTAAACACATCTGATCAGTGCACAAGTTTCTCTGAAACCGATACTGATTACGAAGGTCTGAATTTCCAATTTGTGATTATATACTTCAGAAAGAATTTATTGATAATATTTTTAAGAACACATACACGATTTCTTTCTCAACAATCCATAGTAACATTAGATCGCTGCTAAAAAAAACTTTGATAAATTTAATAATTGTATAGATCTTAGTTCTTATGAATTTGGCGTTATAGGAATTACCGAGATCTGGCTAAAACCTGACTCACCACTGGACTTAATTGACATGCAAAATTATAAATTTATTGAAAACCACAGACCCACTAAAAAGGGGGGGGGGGGGGTGTAGGCATTTACATAAAGGACAATCTACAGTGCAATTTGAGAATTGACCTATCCATGACTAAAGAGCATATTGAAACCATTTTTATTGAAGTTCCGATAGATAAAACAAAAAATGAACTTATCAACATTACATACAGATATAAATTTATCTAATCACTCGAAGAAATTCTAAATACTTTACAAAATGAAAAGAGATCTGCCTATATATCAGGTGATTTTAATTTTGATTTACCAAAACAGCACAGCTTCTACAACAAAGACATATTAAATTTATTGAAAACATCAGGCTTTTATCCATTGAAAAAACCCCCAACAAGAATTACTGAATTCTCAGCTACTGTTATTGATAATATCCTCTCAAATAACACTGTAAGTGGCAAAAAACGAATCAGGTATATTTGTCGTAGAAATTTCAGATCAGTTATCTCTCTTCTACACAGAAAACCAAAACCAAAGAGGAAAGCGATTTGAAAAAGAAGTAACCTGTAGGGACTTCAAAAATGAAAAAGTAGAATTGTTCACAAACAACAATGCTAGCATAAATTGGAATCAGTCACAGTCATGTGAAGATTCATGCACCTGCTTCTATACCATATGCTCTCAGATCTATGAATCAGCCTTTCCACTTAAAAGATTAAAAAATGTAAACGAAATCGAACTAAACCCTGGATAACAAGAAGATTGATAGCTGCATGTCACAAGAAAAACAGGTTATATATGAATTTCATCAAATATTCGACAAAATATAATGATTCACAATTCAAAAAATATAGAAACAGGCTTAATTAAAAAATAGGAACAGCAAAAATAAATTATTTTCATAATAAATTTGATGAACAAAAGATAATATAAAAGAAACCTGGAAACTGATTAAATCATTAATGAACAAGAAAACCCCCAATTAAAAAACATTGCAGTTTATTTGCAATAATACAGTCATAAATGACAAAGCAGAAATAGCAGACAAAATTTAATGATTACTTTATCAACATTGGACCTAGCTTATCAAAAGAAAGTCATACCAAGCTCGAACATACATGTGCAGGACTATCTGACAGTTAGCTATCAACCACTCCATTTTCTTAAATCCTACTGATAATGAAGAAATTTACAAAATACTAATGCAAATTAACACAACTAAAAGTGCTGGCATTGATAATTTTAAATGAAAAATATTCAAACACTGTGTTGCAGAAATACTACCTCCACTGGACCATATTAGTAACCTATCACCGACACAGAGTATATTTCGAACAAGACTATGGTTAGGTGAACGGTCAATATTCATATTACCATTAGCAAGCACGTGTTAACAACCTCTATGCAAAGCTAAAGATGCATCTGACTTCCACTCTCCTCTAAACTCCTGGAAATGTTGTAATTCAATAGAATTGTCAATTACCTAAATAAAAACTCCATCTTATATCCATTTCAGTATAGTTTCAGACAAAAACACAACTATTCTTGCCATTGTGGATATGATTGCAAAATTATCTGTCTCCCTGGAAAATAATGAGCATACGTTATGTGTAGTCCTGACCCCTCCAAAGCCTTTGATACAATTGACCATTCGATTCTATCACAAAAGCTTGCATACGGGGCATTTCATTGAATTGGATATAGAGCTATCTGTCAAACAGAAAACAATGTGTACAATTCAATGGAGCCATTTCAGATTATAAGGAGGTAGTCTGTGGTGTGCTGCAAGGTTAAGTTCCACCCACCCACTGTTCTCGTGTATATGAATAACATACCCAAAGTATGTGACCATCACTCTTTAATCCTCTTTGCACATGATACAAATCCTTTCGGCCATAAGGACATAAAATTCCTTACAAAAATGTTAATAATAAAATGACAAAATTAATAGATTGGTTTAAAGTTAACAAACTGTCTGTAAATGTGAGTAAAACCAACTATGTATATTATTTACAAAATCTAATAAATTAAAGGAAGCATCTCTCCCAAAACTTTACATCGACAACCAGATAATATGTGAAGCCCAATATGGCAAGTTTTTAGGTGGTGTCTATTTGGATAAGAATTTGACATCAGAGATGCATATTGAAGTGATATAGCAGAATGGACCTCAGAAAAACGTAAAAGTAGGAATATCTGAAATGTACACCATCAATTCCAGTCAATTTGTGTGGTTGTGAGATGGGTAGTAGGAAGCTAGTCCGCTGAAAGAGGATTCTCTACTCCAGATGCTGGTCTAGTGGTAGGCTACTCGCCTCCTAAATGCTAGGCGGAAGGTGTCATAGAATTCATTGGCTCGAACCCCGCTCGGGTAGAAATATATATTCTATATCCTATATATATATAGTTGTTATCATTGTCAAGCATTAGTTCTATGAATCCAGTCATTGACAACGCACTGGCACTAGGATATAGGATATATATATATATATATATATATATATATATATATATATATATTGCAAGACCTGCAAGATAGTCTAACACATAATTTTTATAATATATATATTTCAAGACCTGCAAGATAGTCTAACAGTAGTGCAGAAGACAGATTTAATTGTGAGATGGGAAAGATAGCCTCGCACATGACTGATGGAGATCTTTGGTTTTGCTTGTTTTAATTATCTCCTACTTCCGAGATTAAGCAGAATCTAATTGTATGTAAAATATACAGGAGCCATCTGCTATGGAATTCTAGCTCTTTTAGAATTTTTGTACTTTGTATCGTGCAAGTCTAGAAATTTTGTGCAGTCAAGTATGATCTGTACTTACTCGCCAGTAGAATTGGTTCGAAGGTTGATCCCACAGTATTTCATCTACAGACTGAAGGGTGGAGGCGCTACTAGCCTCTAAGGCTGCATGGGCTTCTGCTTCTGCCAGTTAATGGCCACCATCAATGTGTTGATTATTCTTCCATTTGGGTGCCGATAGCATTAAGACAGGATTAAAAACTGGTTAAAACTGATTAAAGACTGGTTAAAACTGAGTGTCAATTTAGTTTCGTGATGACACATGGGCCTTGAAGGCTTCAAGAGGAATAGCTGACACTATCCCAGGTGGCAGAGTGTTCCACTCCCGGATGATGCGAGGGAAGAAGGATTCTTTCCTGTAGTCGTTCGAGCATTGTGGAATTTGGTAGCTGTTTTCGTGCATGTTACGACTCAGGCGTCTAGGTGGAACAAGGCAGCACTCTTTGCTTATTGCTACCTTGTCATTGGCGATTTTGCAAAGTAGGGCTAATCGCACATCACTCCTTCACATTTCGAGGGATCTCCAGTGCAGGTGGTCCAGCATGTCGTCAACACTTGACCTATTTCTGTTACTGACATATCATGCTCCACGTATCAGTATAATTTCCAGTCAATTGATGTCTTTGTGAAGATATGGATCCCAGACTGGACTGGCATATTCGACAATCGGTCTTACTAGAGTTTTGTATGCGTTTAACTTTACTGATGTTGCTCCAATGTTTAGATTACGTCTTAGGAATCCAATGGTATGGTTGGCTTTGTTGCAGATGTCATGTATGTGTTTACCCCACTGCAGATCAAATGTTATATGGCAACCAAGGTCTGTAGTGAGTTTAGTGAGTGGTCGTGTAGCATATAGTTATTACATATGATGTTTGCTTTTCTGCTGATTGCCGCGACATTGCACTTTTCTGGATGAAAAGCCATTTTCCATTTTTTTCGCTTATAATGCCAGTTTGTCGAGGTCATTTTGCAGTGAGATTGTGTCCACTTGTGATGAGATTGTTAGGCATGCGATAGTGTCATCTGCGAATAGACGCACAATTGGCTTGAGTCCTTCTGGCATGTCATTAATATAAGAGAGACATAGACTCGGCCCATAGACTAATCCCAGGGGTACACCGGATTTTACGCTGATGTAGTTAGACGTTTCACCATCCACAACAACTGCTTGGGATCTATCTGATAGGAAGATCGTAATTCATGTATTGACTTTTCCTCAAACACCATAGTAATCTAGTTTATGGGCAAGTCCATTACCAGTGCGTCTGTCTGTTTTCCTACACTCCTGTTCTTTGTGATGTCGTCTATGAACTCTACGAGTTGGGTGTTGCAGGATCTTTTGCTGTGGAATCCATGATGTAGCGTATATAATATATTGTGATTATCAGCATGATTCATTTTATGGCTAGTGAAGATGTGCTTCATTAACTTGCAGCAGATACAGGTGAGTGAGATGGGTCCATAATTTTCTGCTTTATAGCGGTCACCTTTTTGTAGACAGGGTTGACATTGGCACTTCTCCAATCATTTGGGACTACCCCTACTTTCTAGTGATTTCCTGAATATGATTGTAAGTACTGGCACAATGTTGTGGCTAGTTCTTTGAGAACTTTAGGATTTATGTTATCAGGTTATGTAGCTTTATTTGGGTTAAGTTCATTCAGGAGTTTTTCTACACCATTGATCGTGATATTTAGGCTCTCGGCTGCTGGATAGTTGCCAGGCATAGTGCACTGTTGTCTGACTAATGTTCGTTTTCTCAGAGAAAGCTGACTGAAATTGTTTGTTGAGGACTGTTGCTTGATCGAATGGGTCTGAATGTAAGATGTCCCCATTCCGCAGAGGAGCTACTCCACAACTTTCAGTTCATTTATTTTTATGTTTAATTCCAAAAGCATTCCATGCCAGAGTACTGGTTTTCGTTTTCTTGGGGGTGAGACAGTCTCCTCTATGTATGTCCTCTAGGCTCGTCTCAGTTCTCTCTGTACTTTTCTCTTGACCTCTTTAAATTTTGCATCTAGCTGTAGGTTTGCTTACTTCTTATTTTTCTTGTATAGCCTGTCCCTTCTATGTATCAGCTTTCTAATAGTTGGGGTTGGCCACGGCAATCTGTCCTTCTGTCATAATGTTTTGTGGGATACGTGTGTTGAGATGCTCCTTTCTAGGTCGTCTTTGAAAAGTGTCCACATGTCTTCTACACACTCTTCGTTTTCTTCTAGTTTCTGAACACTGATACATGTTGTTTTCATTTCATCTTTAATTGAGTCCCATCCGGCTTTTCTGTAGAGTGGGATTCTCCATGGTTTTTGTTTATATTCGAGAGTTTTGATGTTGACTT
This sequence comes from Chaetoderma sp. LZ-2023a, assembly GCA_034401795.1. Classification (NCBI taxonomy): domain Eukaryota; kingdom Metazoa; phylum Mollusca; class Caudofoveata; order Chaetodermatida; family Chaetodermatidae; genus Chaetoderma; species Chaetoderma sp. LZ-2023a. The sequence continues at coordinate 101,604,286 of CM067371.1, forward strand.
CGCAGTAAACAATGTCATGATTGGAAACTTTTACTCGGCCTCTTGATGAGTTATTTGTGGGAACTAGGTCTAATGTGGTCTTCCCTCTAGTTTGTTCTTTGATTAGTTGGACTAATCCATTGTCATCTAGGATATCTGCTACTTTGAAGTGGTTGTTTGGGTATGGGGTATCAGGCCTGAGAGTTTTGGTTTCCCAGCCCCATCTTGGGAGGTTGAAGTCTCCTCCTATGATTATGATGGCGTTCGCCATTTTCGAGGCTTTTTAGAGACTCTTACCCAGTTCATCATAGCCTTGTTCATTTGCTGTTTTGTTATTATAGTATGATGCAATGTACAAGTCTTTTAGACCTACTATTCCTATTTTTCCCAGGCTATCATACAACCTGTTTGGAATTCAGGAACTGGAGAGCTAAGATAGTCCATGCTGACTGCTACAAGCACGCCTCCATCATTGAGGTCCCTGTCATTTCAAAACAATTTGAAGTTTGTTGGGAATATTTGACTGTCTGTTAGACAACTGTCTACCCATGTTTCAGTGCAGAGGATGATGTCAGGATGTGTGCTTTCAATGAGATCTTTGAGTCAGCACTGTTTCAATCTGATGGATTTGAAATTGAATGTAAGAACTTTCAGTGGGGTAAGCTTTGATCTCCGGTTGTGTTTAGTTCGGCCTGGCGTTGATGCATGGGCAGGCTTCAAACAGTCAGATGGGAGCGGGCTTTGCAGTGCTGTATCAGAGAGGATGCTGAATTGATTTGAGGCGGTTAGCACTTGGGCATTCAATAACAAAGTGATTTACAGCCTCTACGGCCCCCTTTGCATAGCTGACATAGCCCATGCCTGTCATCTTTTATAAAGTGTTTTCCAGGGTCAAAGATAGAGGCATACATATACTTCAATTCAATTCAATTCAAATATTTTTTTATTTTATGGTAGCATTAATATTACAAAGGACGGGTAGTCCATCAAAGGCAAGGCGTTTGTGGTGATAGACCCCTAACATATATTAGACAAAGAAATATTACAACATTGAATCACTGTACATATTACAAATAACAGCATTACCACACTACACGTAACGCACACAAAAACATAATTAAGTTACTAGTAGTTAATTATAATAATATAAGAATATATATATATATATATATATATATATATATATATATATATATATATATATATATATATATATATATATATTTTCCCACTTGCACCCACAGTATATATGCATTATTTTTACATTTTTAACATTTAGTACTAGAAGATCTGCAGTTTTAAGTTGCTAGAGGTAATGGAGAGGTTTGGGGGAGGGGGAGGACGGAGTATAGTTGGAGCTTTCCTATATCTTCAAGCTTTAATAGTTTTTCTGTTTAAAAAACATTTTGACCCGCTATTGGTTGGGAAAATGTCTTTATACCGTTTTTCTGAAGTATCTTTAAATTGTTGAGTCTTGATGAGTAAGTGTTAGTCCAGATAGTGCTGCTGATTTGCGGTAATATTAACGTGCTATATAGCACTTTTATAAGGTATTTTGGTAAGTAGCTTTTTAGTCGATGCATAATACCAATGTTCTTTGCAACCTTTATCATTACAATTTGTATATGTTTCTCCCATGTGAGTTTCTTGTCCAAATTATCTCCTATGCAAATTGTGCCTCAAATATTTCTTGATTATCGTCATAAATTTTAGGGAGATCAGTACTTTTCATTTTTTTATTTGTGAATAAGATGTAATTTGTTTTTGCAACATTGAGCGATAATTTGTTAACCTTAAACCAATGAATTCCTTTTTCTATTTCTTCATTTATGTTTTTGTATAAAGTATCAATGTTTTTATGGCTGCAAAAAGCATTGGTATCATCCTCAAAGAGAATTAATGACAAGTGTTTGCAAACATTTGGTAGGTCATTCATATAGAGTAAGAACAACAGCGGGCCAAGAAATTAACACTGAGGAACACCACAGACTATTTCTCCACTCTTAGATAGGACTCTATTATACTGGACATATCGTGTTCTACTGGATAGGTAGCTTTTTATCTAGTCCAGTGCAATGCCTCGTATTCTGTAGTTTGAGAGTTTTTCTATTAAAATGTTGCCGTCTATTGTATCGAATGCTTTAGATAAATCTATAAAAAATCTCTTCTTTTTTGCCCAATGTATGTACTATCTTTTCCATCATATCTATAAGAGCTAAAATTGTGGAGTGTTTTTCCTGAAAACCGTATTGTGATTGGTAACGGATAGAGTTTTTATTGAATCCTTGCGAGAGGCAAGTGCCTCGCGCGGGCCTCCGTCTCGGGAAGGTGTCACCATGGCTTAAAGTGGAAGAAAATAGTAGGCAAAAATAGGCCCACTCTAATATTTCAAACAAAAATGCTGTAGAAAGAAAAGACCATACCTAGTGAGATTATGACTATAGGGGTGCGCACTGTTTTACGTGAAGACGGAATGGAAGATTCCCGATGGATTAATTCGTCACCGTCTTATGTGATTCCTAATATGCTGAGTTGGTAGTTGCCGCTTTATTTCTGCGGGCCTTCTCCTTTGCTTAATTCCTTTTAGTTGTTTTCAAAACAAGAATTAGTTTATGCCGCAACTGGCCAATATCTACCTAGCTATTAGACACGGCTGTCACGGAGAACAGATGCCCAAGGACATCAATACTATAGACAGCACTCATACATGTTACTTAGTGGGATCTCCGAACTGGGTGAGAATCCGGACATTCCGATTCGCAACCACATGAAACATTACAGGACATGGTTTACATTTCACGGAAGCATTATTAGGCCATATCTCCTATCGTTTTGGTGGGGGTAAGAGAGACGAATGCACACCATAAATGTCCTTCCCGCAAGGGCGTGGCAGATTTGAATATCATGACTAGACATGTTAACAGAATTCGGTGAGAATACGTATCTCGCCCGTCACCGGGTCTTATGGAACTAACCGTTTAACCTGTCATTAGGTTTATATACAAGTTGCCAGTTTTGCACTGCGGTGCGGGAGGGCTGTCAGTAAATAAAATAAGAATTAATATTTGTGTTTTCGCAGTGCTTTCCTACATTGGCTTAAAGTGCTATCTACTGAGTATCCGAAGATACACAGGAATGTGTATGTGATACAACACCCTAGCCATCACCATTCGGAAACCCCAATAGTTTCACAGAGTCGGATCAGCCCATGGTGCGGATAGGGACGTCCAAACGATTAAGAAGCCACAAGGCTAAGAGGAATATGAAGAGAGACAAAATCTTGGAGTTATGAGTCTTACCGGAGTACGGGGCTAGATTATCACACTGCCGGAAGAGAAGACTATATTACAGTATATAATGAAGAAAGTGTCTCTAATCATTTTGAACCTATCCTATCGAGTTGAATAGAAAAGGTTTTAGTCGGTAGCACGCCGGGCTAAACAGAGTTATAGCACAGACAGCGACCTCAGTGAAAAATTGTTGGTGGCGGAAGAAAATGCTGCATATATAAATGTTGCTGTATAGTGTTTCCTACGTGCACTGCATTCCTATTTTTCCTATAACTTAAGCAAAACAATTTAACGGATGGCTACTGGCCATATACCTACGTAATCTAACCAGAACAAACAATGCGGTGGCAATGATTAAGATATATATATAGTAATACAGGTTGACGAACCTACTATAGTGCGGTTAGCAACACATTGAGGAAAATAAAAATAACTATTCAACAAATACAGAAATTATAACTATTGGTCCTAAGACCGTTACGGTTCCTTTTAGTCATCGAAACCATTAGTACGGATACGAAATAATTAACAAAACCTACATAGAGAAATAGTTAAACGGTGAAGTATAGTTACTTGAATACTCGGTAGTCATTCCCAAGTTAGGCTACCGTGTTACTGAAATTGAGACGTAGATCTGTAGTCGACGTGAGATGATGCGCTCTCCGGAGGCTGGAAAGTTCCTGCAGGGTAGTTCCCACAGGTTGGTGCCCGTAAGCTGTTTGCTGCAAACAAGAGTCCCGTAAGAACGTTCATGGCGGGGGAAGAACATCACTTAGAGCTGTAGGCCTAATAGAATGTCTAACGAGCAGTCAGTAAAAGATACGATAGTACTATGTGGTGAAGAAAGTTCCCGTACACCGATGGCATGCATGGAAGGTGTAAACAACCCGATCACTAGCGGGGGTTGTTAGAGGCAAATGAGGATACAAAACAAAGCTTCACGGTGCTGGATACTTCAACCAGCTCTGAAGACACACCGGGCAGAGTTTACTTGCTGCGGTCGAAAGTTGAAAGAACTTACATGATTTGTGCGTCGTCGCTTGAAATACTACTTTTAGGAGCGGCCGGCAGATCCGGCGAGTCATCCATCAAAGAACATCCTGCCTCTACATATGTAGACTCACATATTCAGGCCGCAAAGGCCTCACCGCAAGTTTGTGTTCCGAATGTAGATGTAGTATTCGTGGACGATTATCGAAAGTTCCAAATTACTCCAGTAAATGGGGAGTTACAAAATTGTGTTAGTGCCTTGGGTTGGCTACTGGTAGCTACGGAAACGCGACAGAAACTGAAGTCATATGCGTAATATCTGTCGATCGCAGCAAGTACAGGTCCAACCTGTTCGGCCCCTGGTCGAAGATGCTCTCTATCACTGGATCACTTCTCCTTTTATACTCTCCATGACGTCACAGGCGCAGGCTTCATCCAATCAGCGTTCGAGCAACAGCCAATCAGCACACAGCTAATAATAGCGTCGTCGAAAGTTCTAGAACATTCTAGAAGCTTTATGTCCACGTGGTTATGACGTCACGGCAATATTTTGAAGATAATCAAGAAGAGTTTTCCTGGATAACTCAGCCATTTCTCAACCGATTTTGAAATGGTTTACAGATTTAGAAAGCCCGTCGAATTCTGGTCTTGATTAATGCCAGATTTAACGGGACCAGACAGCTAACAAGAATTACAGAGTACCAGCTCGGTACACTATAAGCGCCATCCTATCTAGGTCAAAACTACACGCTCCATAGAAACAGCGTCCTGGCACGCACATGCGCATAATGCGTTTTAACGAACTCAGTCATTTTTCGACACGCTCTCTCTCTCCCATAGGCCTATATACGCTTAGAGCTCTACCCTGAGGGGCGTGTTCAGAAAACGAATCCTAGACGGCCCGCGCATACCCAGCTTAGCTGGTACGGCCGGTACCCGACCGGTCGATCCGAACTACACAGGCAGAAATAACAATTTCGCACTGAACTACCATTGTCTTCCAAACAATAACTTTTTACCAAACCATTTTATACCATGTAGACTGCAACAACACATAGATTATACATCGTAGATTTCAGTCTCGTGATTTTAACAACTGCCAAGGTCATAGAAATTATTATAATTATTGACACTTTCCATTCTCTGATCTAGTATCACAGTATAGTCTGTTGCGGTTTTTATTAATCAGAATTTCTGCAGTGTTCAAGATTGTCATTGAGCTTATCTTGGGATAGCTTATCTTAAATGCGTTCCATCTTGGCTAGTTCTAGCTGATTGTAAGGGTATACAGTGTGTTCCAAGATGAGTTCTCATGATAAAGGTTACTGCAAATCTACACAATTATGAGTAATACTAAGAAAACCAAGTCATATACTGCCATAGACATATGTTTATGGAATGTTGGTGGTCTTTGTTCAAAAGGCAATAACAAACTGGATGATGATCTGTTCCTATCTGAAATAAATAAACATGATACTGTACTGTTGGCTGAAACGCATATGGGACCAAATGAAAATGTCACTGTCGAGGGTTATAAATCTGTATCCATAAATAGAGCGGTCTCAGAGAATAACAGGTTTTATGTGGGGGTCTGCTTGCACTAGTTAAACAACAAATCTGCCTGTATACGAGAGGTGTTCAGTTTATTTTGTCACAAGATTGCACGATTTCTTGCTGCATACTTTTGGTCAATTGTCTGACTCACAATACCTTTTTACAAAGCCCATGAGCTTACCGACACGCTAGTTTAGTGTGTTAAAAGTTTTCAACATGCCAAGACATAAAATAAGCGAGAGAGAGGAGTGTATAATTCTCCATCGTTTGAGGAGGGGAATGACGCCGTCACTGATCAGAAATGAACTTTTGAAAGAAAATATCAGTGTCAGTGTGAGGACCATTTATCGCATAAAGAATAACATCGGAAAAGAATGACAATTGACGAATCTAACACATGGAAAATCTGCTACGTTGAAAATCAGAAGAAGACGAACTGTAGTATCAAAACAAGTGATAGACAAAGTGAACAAAATGATAGCAAGAATTAACCCACCGACACAACGTGAGATGAGCAATCTATTAGGAATTAGTTTGGGATCCGTAAATAACACCATAAACAACTGTTATCAAGGCAAAACTGAGAAAAAAATGTTTGGTTCATAAACTATCCCTAGAGAAGGTTGAAAAGAGGAGGAAGAGGAGCTGGAGGCTGTACCTGAAGCTGTGTGCGGGGAAGTGGAAAAACTTTGTCACCACGGATGAGGCTATGTTTTATCTAGGTGGAAGCTACGAAAAACGGCGAGTCTGTTATGTTAGGAAAGGACAAATTGATATGGATACGTTGAAGTTTGTTAAACGTGACAGTCTCGCGCCTGGTTTCATGGTATGGGCAGGCGTTAGTCATTACGGAAAGACCAGTCTTAAATTCATTGATCGGAATGTGAAAATCAATGCTGATTATTACATCAAACATGTTTTGAGACCCTTTTTGAAACATGATGTTCCCAAATTATTCACAGGGAACAAACAGAAGGACATGGTTTTTCACCAAGATAGTGCCTCCTCTCATAATGCACGAAAGAGCTTAACATACTTAAAGCAGAACAATGTTAAATTCATTAGCCCTGAAGAATGGATGCCGAAATTGCCGGATGCTGCCCCTATGGACTTTAGTATCTGGGGGATTGTCAAGCGCCGTCTACAGAAGCGGAAAGTTACAAGTCTTAACAGTCTAAAACGTGCTCTCAAAACCGAATGGAAGGCACCAAGTCAAACCGTGATCAATAAAGCCTTTTCTTCTTGGCCTAAGCGCTGTAGACTGATATATCATGCTCATGGGTCTCAAATTGAACATCTTCTGCAATGAAATTATTTTGTGACAAATTATTGTTGCTTAAATACTTATTTGAAATTTGTGACAAAATAAACTGAACACCTCTCGTATTATATATTTGACTAATAGTCATAAAGATTATCAATGGATGAAGCTTGACAAGGCATTCTTTAGCTTTACCAAAGACATATATATCTGTCTTGTATATAACCCACCAGGTCAATCGACTTAGTTTCAAAGTCTCATGGTGGATATGTTACAACTATTAGAAAATGACATAGCAAATTTTAAGACAAAGGGTGATGTTATGATTGCTGGAGACTTTAATGCTAGGAGTAGTTCCTTGATAAATTTTATTGAACATGATGGAACATACCACCTCCCCCTTTATAGTAATTACAATATAGATAAGATTATCACGGAAAGGAAAAGTAAGGAATTTTTTATTAATCACAGAGTATGCGAGCTTGTAGAGTTATGCATTTGCAATCAGTTGAAAATGCTTAATGGAAGACTTCTAGGTGATACAAGTGGTAGGTTCACATGTTTTACTCCAAATGGCAGCAGTGTGATCGATTATGTATTGGCATCAGAAACATTGTTGAGTGACATATAGAAACGCTATGTGATTGCCACTGCAAGCTCTCCTGGAGTATTGTAGTGAATTATAAGGTAGAAAGCAAAGAGCAGAATTATAGAAACGATATACGCCCAAGGTCACTAAATCTAGGAAAACACATAGCAAAAGAAGAAAAACTAAAAAGTAGTTTGACAATGATCTGAGACATATGAGAAAAAGATTAATATCCCTAGGATCCAAATATCGTAATCCAGGTGATCCTCAGATTCGGGGAAAATACTACAAATTACAATGCGAATAAAATAAATGTAGAAAGCAGAAGCAATGGGAGTTTAGGACCAAAATTCTAAATGAGATAGAGAATTTGCACAAGTGTAACCCAACGTCATATTGGAATTTATTAGCCCAGGTATAAGATAGTAAATTCTCCAAAACTACGTTCATTATCAATACCGATGCCTGGTTAGACCATGTTTAATCTTTGACTAATATTGATCAATGTTTTAAACAGAGAGATGAGGATTTGCAAGAATGTTGTAGACAATTAGAAAATGGCAGTTGCTCCAATTGGGTTGAGCTATTACACTACAGGAAATTTACAATGCAATCTTAAAGAACGAGAAATCCCCAGGTCTTGACTTGATTTGTAATGAAATTTTAACATCATCTCAAACTGAGATGGGTCCATGTTTGAAAAACTTGTTTAATGCATGCATGGACACAGGTATTTACCCTGTTAACTGGTCAGAAGGTTATATCATACCACTGCACAAATCTGGCGACCCTGATAACTATGCCAATTATAGGGTAATCACTATTACAAGTGCTTTAGCGAAAGTATTTAATGCTGTCTTAAATGAAAGAGGTAATAAGTTTCTTGACGATAATGCAATCATTGATAAGAGTCAGATCGGTTTCACAAAGAAAGCTAGAACTTCAGACCACATGTTCAGATTAAAGCGTCTGGTTGATAATACTGTAATAGCAGTGGCAGTAAATTGTTTGTCTGTTTTGTTGATTTTCGTAAAGCTTTCAATTCAGTTATTCATTCTGGATTATATTGCAAACTTCTGAAATTGTGCATTGGATCCAAATTCTACAGCATTATAAAAAATATGTACTCTACAAGCAAGGAGTGCATCAAAGGTGAGCACGGTATCACAGAATTCTTTAAATTAAAACTTGCTGTAAGGCAATGTGAATACCTTAGTCATAATATGTTTAAACTATTCATAAATGACCTTCCTGAATACATACCTGAAATAAGAGATCCAGTTACTTTAAACAACATTGAGTTACATTGTCTTATGTATGCTGATTATGTAGTGCTATTGTCTTCCACACAGCAAGGATTGCAGTCAAAATTAGATAAATTGGAACAATATTGTAAAGACTGATGTTTGAACGTGAATGTGGATAAAACTAAAATTATTATATTCAATAAAGCTGGCAGGCTATTGAAGAAAAGCTTTAGTTTTCAAGGATGGCCCGTTGAATTCGCACTAAATTACAAGTACTTAGGGATTCAGTTTTCTGCAATCAGGTACATTCAAACAAGCAAGACAGGATCTCTACAAAAGAGGTCTAAAATCATATTTTAAGCTTTGTAAAGATATACTTTCACTGCAACCAATGATCAAAACTGGTTTACTCTTATTTAACCATATGATAAAAGCTATTCTGTTATACGGAAGTGAAATATGGGGAGTTTTTAATCCTTATAGTTTAACAACGGATTCACTTTAGACAAATGCTTTCAAAGATTAGAGGAAGGAGGAATTCAGCACAAATTTGCCAGATTTGTTCTGGCTGTGCATAAAAAGAGTACTAATTATGCGATTCTGTCTGAACTAGGTTGGTTCCCCTTCACTTTGATGTGGGGAAATCTATGCTGCTCTATTGGCATAGATTAGAACTTGCGTCTGTAGACTCATTATTGCACAATGCACTGAATCATCAAAAATTCTCCATACCACATCAAAGATCCCATGCTGGTACAGCAGCATAAAAGAGTTGTGTGCTACATTAAAACTACCATTAAATATATCATCATGTAACTTTTCAAGGTTCAAACAATCTGAGAAATCCATTTGCACAGAAGCCTATCTTGAAAACTGGTATGCTTTATAGGACACACTTTCTGATAGTAAACTGTGTACCTACACAGCAGTAAAAACTAAGTTTGGATTAGAAAATTATCTAACAACCATGATGAAAATTGAATATAGAGAGGTCATTACGAGGTTGCGAATATCTGCACACTGGCTCAAAATAGAACCTGGTAGATATTACAAGATTAATAGAGAAGATAGAGTTTGTGACCCATGTGATAGTGTCTCAAGTGAAGACGAAATTCATTTTTTATAGAGTGTAGCGCATACAATGATGATAGAAATTAACTTTTTAGTATAATTGAAATAATTTAAAAAAACCAAACAAGCACTTTAAAAATCTAACAAAAGTAGATAAATTCTATTGTTTAATTAATTGTGAAAATTCAGAAATACTACATCGCCTCGAGAAGTAAAACATCTTAAATGACCATATACACGATATATATATATACACCTGTGCAAAAGTTAAGCACCACCCTATTTTTACGCACATGCGAGGGTATATTCATGTGCTATGAAGAAAGCAATAGCATAAACATTTATGTACCCATCCATCTTAGTGCAAGAGGTAATAATGCAACTAGAGGAATGCTGATTATGATGGTGGGGAAACACTGTATGTTTTTGTTTGAACTTGAAAACGATGCCTGAATATGGTTACGTTGACACAACTGACAACTATTGCCCCACAGTTGACACACGTGGCTAGATTGTCATTAATGGTGTCTGAAAACGAAGTTTAACATCTGTGCACGAGTTTGAGACTGTCATTATTAATACCGGGTATATCCACCTTGTGCCTGGATGACGGCCTGGACACGACGTCTCATGCTGGTCACCAACCGACTGATACGCCATTGTGGTATTCGTTGCCATTCAAGATGGAGTGCGTCTGTTAATTCCTGTAGGTTCTGCACAGGAGGATCCCTCCTTCTCACCATGTTTCCCAGAATGTCCCAGATATGCTCAATAGGGTTCATGTCAGGGCTCCTTGCTGGCCATGGTAGGGTTTCGATGGCATTCTGGCGGAGGTATTCATGCACAGCTCTAGCACGATGTGGTCGGGCGTTGTCATCCATGAATATAGGGTGGGTTCCAGGTGCATGATTTACAAAATGAGGGACCACAACTCTATCCAGTATGGAATCTTGATATATTTGTCCATTTAGGGTTCCAGGTACAGTCAACAGATCCAGCTTACAATCAAATGAGATGCACCCCCATATCATAACGGAACCTCCACCAAATGGAACTTCTTCCATGATGTTACGTTGGTCGTACGCCGTGCGTCTGGACCTCCATACACGAGTTCGACCATCTGTGGCATGAAGCAGGAACCGACTTTCATCGGACCAGTGTACCCGTCTCCAGGATCTCATGTTCCAGTGTCTTCTTTCGTTGCACCACCTCAGACGCTCCTCTTTGTGGTGTGCAGTGAGGAGAGGACGTCTGACAGGTCTCCTAGCTTTCATGCCAGCAGCATACAGTCTCCTTTTGACGGTAGACATTGACACTCTATTGCGCGTTTCCCATTGCTGGCTGAGCACTCTGCTGTTAGTGAATGGAGATCTCCTAACAAGGCGTACTAGGGCTCGATCATCACGGGCAGTAGTCTTCTTCAGTCTTCCAGATCTAGGCCTGTCCTTCACCTCGTTAGTTTGCCCATGTTTTGCAATCAAACGACTGATTACAGTATGGTTAATGTTCAGCTGTCTGCCAATCTCTCTGCATGACATACCAGTGGTATGCATGCCTATGATTTGCCATTTCACACGATCACTTAACCTTCGTCTTGCCATAGCGGTTCACAATCAAGAGCTAATTCTCTCTGTACAAATAAACCACGGTCATGAACACAAAATTCCTAATCTTGTCGCCTAAATCTGTATGTAATGTTCTACACCTCAAACTGGACTTTTACATAACTGAACACGTGTGCTGTTTCCCGCCACGCACGGACATCAAGCGGCGTGAAGTCATGCATGCATGTGCATTTCGTACTTGGAATTATGTCAGCTAACGCGGGGACAAAAAGTATGGCAGCCTAGTTGTACCATCATGTTTCTACGTTCTATTGTTTTTGCTTGTGCTTAACTTTTGCACAGGTGTATATATATACACACACAAAAGGTCAATTGGACGTGGTTTGATTCATGGGTTCATGGGGCCTCCTGTCTGGTCCGGCAATTCGTATCATATCATAGGTGCACATCCAAGGCATATACAGTTAGTATTGTGTATTGCATGTGTATATGTGGTGGGATCTGGATTGTTGGCCTAGATGGGAGTCCTTGTCGTTTGATTGCGCCTTGTTACTTCTTTGCAGCTATGGCTTCCAGGCTGGCTGGTTGAAAATATTTACGTCGTTCTTTTCACAGCATTAAGAAATATTAACACCTGGTATATAATCTTATAGGGTTTATGAATTGTTTAAGATTAAGTCTGTATTTTGCTATATTGTTTGTTTATTTTTTCTGGTGTTTTTTATTATGTTTTTTTCATAGCTGTAGACTGTAACGTTCATCAAATGTCAAACAAAGCATAATGAACTGAAATTCAAGAAATACAGAAACAAGTTGGACCAAATAATCAAAACAGCAAAAAACATACTATCATAACAAATTTGAACAATGCAAGAATGACATAAATGAAACATGGAAAATAATTAAATCACTTTTGAATAAAAATAACCGCAAAGTGCAACAAACACAATTTCTTTATAATAACAAAATAATAACCGATGATTTAGAAATTGCAACAGGATTCAATGACTATTTTGTTAATATAGGTCCAACACTTTCAGATAAAATCAAATCAACATCCTCTAATAAATATAGTGATTATCTCACAGGTGACTATCAATCCTCTTTTTTCGCTAACCCGGTCACAAATAAGGAAATTTTTAGCATTCTTAACAAACTAAACCCTGCAAAAACTGCTGGCTTGGATGATTTCAAGTGGAATATTTTCAAACACTGCACGCTAGCGCTACTAATACCCCTTAACCACATATGTAACTTATCTTTCACTCAAGGCATATTTCCATCAAAATTAAAAGCAACATGAGTAACTCCTATATACAAAGCAAAGGATTCATCTAACTTCACAAACTATAGACCTGTCTCAATACATCCACGTTTCTCCAAATTAATGTAATGACTTATGTACAATCGGCTTATCAGCTACTTAGATAAAAAGTCAATCCTCTATACATCACAATATGGATTAAGTGAAAACATTCAACAATGCTAGCACTAATTTAAATGACAGAAAAAATAATAGACGCAATTGAAATGAAAAAGCACATAATAGGCATTTTTTGGACCTTTCAAAAGCTTTCGACACTATCAATCATAAAATCCTACTAGAAAAACTTGCCTATTACGGAATCCGAGGAAGTGCACTCAATTGGTTTGAAAGCTATCTAGGTGACAGAATACACTGTGTGCAATTTAATGCAACTTGCTCTGAAAACAGGAGACTAACTTGCGATGTCCCTCAGGGGTCCATCCTTGGCCCTCTGCTGTTCCTCTTGCATGTGAACTACCTGCCTAACATATGCTAACACAAGCCACTAATACGGTTTGCTGATGACACCAATGCCTTTTGCTCTGACGAAGACATAGCTACATTATATAAAAACGTAAATAAGGAAATGGAAGAAATTACTAACTGGTTTTCACTAAAAAAAATTATCACTAAATGTGGATAAAACAAACTATATGTTATTTTCAAAATCTAGAGAATTAATAAATAAAGAGGTTCCAAAATTGTACATTAGCAATAAAGAAATTTAAGAGGCCCCTTATGCAAAGTTCCTAGGAGTATATTTAGATAAAAACTTGACCTGGGCCAAACAAATCGAAACAGTTACTGCAAAAGTAGCAAGAGGAATAGGTGTCATCCAAAGACTAAAACCATATATGACACAGGCCACGGTTAAAGCACTGTACAGCACCTTGATCCTCCCGCACCTCACTTACTGCAATGCTGTTTGGACTAACACCTACAAAAAACAGAATATCTAAAATTCAAAGTCTCCAAAAAAAGAGCATCAAACTATTTTTTAGGCCAGCAGAGGGCCAAAACATGTTCAAAGCAGAAAAATTACTTACGCTCACCGACATAGGAAAATCTCAAATGCTAACTATTGTCAAAGACTTCCACCACGACACTTTACCCAAATCAATAGCCCCCTTCTTTATAAACAATATTAACATCCACCAACATAACACTAGAAGCAGACATAAACTACATGAGCAATACACATGGACATACATAGGAAAACACCGAATATCATTTGCTGCCGCTAAACTATGGAACAACACAAAACAAGAAACACGTGAGAAAATTCTATCAACAAAATTGTGCAAGAAAACAATAAAAAACTACTTGATTAACACATATTAGTATTATCTAATTCATGCAGTACAGATAAAAAAATGGCCTGACTCGTCTACAAAACAAGGTAGAAAATGCTGTTTTATACTCGTGCATAATTGGATCCTAAGACATTGCTGTCTAATAGGACAGGGATGTCTATCGGTCCAAAAAATTGTATAGTATTTGACAGAAAATTTGTTCTATCTATATAACATGCTTCTTTTCTTGTTTTGAAAAAAATATTGACCTGCTACTAATACTGATGCTACTTCTGCTGCTGCTACTACTGCTACTAGCACTACTACTACATGTACTACTACTACTACTACTACTACTACTACTACTACTACTACTACTACTACTACTACTACTACTACTACTACTACTAGAATTATGACTAGATGATTCCACTTGCTATTATATCCAATAATAATTTCAATTACCATAGTAACAAACTACAGGACGAGCAGGAGAATGAGCACCCTCCCCTCCATCCCCGTTCCCTTGTCCAAGGATGATCCCCATTAGCCAACATCCTGTAAACAGTATATCATCATTATAAGTAAAAGTACCCTCCCCCAAAAATATATAAATGTTTATTGTTGTATCTATAATCATAGACATCCATGTATATTATTGAACTTGACTATGTTCTGTGCTTGTCTGTTATGTAACTGTCTTGTCCTTATTTACTACCCATATGTATCGCAAAATAATAATAATAATAATAATAATAATAATAATAATAATAATAATAATAATAATAATAATAACTCTTTCACACACCCTGCTGTTACAGTATTATATGTTGGTTCGCGGACTGAGAGAGGCCCACTCCTGGAGTTTTTCTTTCCATTGTAATGACTGACTAGATAATTGAACCGGTGGTGAACTCTGCTGGGGGGGGGGTGTGTGTGGGGGGTGCTGGGGGGAGAGGTGGTCTCCTCTTGACCCGTGAATTGATAGATTTCCTTTTTTTAATTTAAACTGTTTATGTGGATCAAGGGTCAAAGGGTTAATAAGGAAGTAGTAAATGTAATGTCTGCATTTATAATTGTTTGTGTAAGTACTGTCTTGTCTAATTTATATATACCTGTATATATGTGTGTAAGGTGTCCACCATAACAATAGGCACTGCCTTAGGCGGACAACCTGGTCTGATTGGGGTGGGGGGGAGGGTGCTGGGGGGGGGGGGGGGGGGAGGTGGTCTCCTCTTGACCCGCGAATTGACAGATTTCCTTTTTTTAATTTAAACTGTTTATGTGGATCAAGGGTCAAAGGGTTAATAAGGAAGTAGTAAATGTAATGTCTGAATTTTTAATTGTGTGTGTAAGTACTGTCTTGTCTAATTTATATATACCTGTATATATGTGTGTAAGGGGTCCACCATAACAATAGGCACTGCCTTAGGCGGACAACCTGGTCTGATTCGTGAATACGTTTATCTTGGAATTATTGAATAAATAATCTTGAATCTTGAATCTTGAAATCTTGAATCTAGAGAGACAACAACACTTAGTCGTTTGTTCGACGGGCGGGTCGAAGAGGCGGGATCTACATTATCAAGAAGAAGAAGAAGCTTTCTCCCTTCGCGCACGAACGTGTTTTCGTAAACTTCTGAAAAAATTTATTATTATTTTGGTAATTACGAAAAAATGAATAGTCAGAGTGGGCATGTGTTGTTATCTGTGGAGGCAGAAGCGTATATCGAAGCATTGGAGGAGTTTAATTTAAAAGATATTGGAAATGTGCGGTAAGAATTTAATGTTTAAGGAAAGCGCCGCAGTGTGAGTGTTTCTATGGTAACCAGGTACACAGACATGGACTGCAGAGTTCATAAAGTGGATCTGACTGACACATTAAAGACTATGCTACCCAAAGTAGGATGATGCACAAGCCTTTGAATTTTCGTCCATCCATCCCTCTACCACATATCCCTCCTACTATATGGTCGAGTTGCTTAAATTCGTGAGTACTGAAATTCGTGAATTTGTTTTTATTGCTCTCGTTCTATGATGTAACGTAGCTACACAGTAGCAACGTTTTGATTGACAGTTCTGAAGCTTCTGACAAAGTTTTGGGCAAAATACGGTCAAAACAAGAAACTTTTCATACACTTACTGATGGTAGTGATAAAGATTGCAAGCTTCCTTAGTGCACTTTCTTAGATTACTTACTTGCACTTATTTGGCACCTAAAATGAGCAATTTTTACAATTCAAAGTTACCACCTGCTTTGGTTACATTTTTTCGCCACATCGGATTAGCCTAATTGACGGGAGCGCGTCAAAACTTTATTGGAGAGGCTCTAGAGGAAGGGGTGGGTGCTTATTAATCATTTACCAAAGTGTCAAAATTAACATAAAGTGCACACATGTTTTTTTAACGATAGAAATTTTTTTTATTTCCTTTATGCCTGCTGAACATGTTTTAAAGACCATAGCGTTAGCTCATTTCTTCAGCTCAGTAATATTTGTGAATTTCATGTGACGTCACTACCTAACGAAAGCGGCATCCATTTGGGGTTTTTTCTTCTCTTCAAATGTATCAACTGCTTTTATAGTTTATACATTCATTTGTAGGACACATTTTTTGGTTAAAACGGCCAAAATTAGCAGTTGAAACATTCAACAAACTAATACAGTGATATTTAAGGATTTACAAGCATGTACCAGACAGCTGAAGATGCATAATCACCAATTCACGAAATTCGGTAGCACTATTTCACACCAGGGTTCGCACGGGTCATGGAAATCCTGGAAATCCATGGAATTTGAAAATCTAAATTCCAGGCCTGGAAAAGTCATGGAAATTTGTCAATTTGATAAAAGTCATGGAAAAGTCATGGAAAATGATAATCTCCCTAAATAAAAATAAAATCTGATGGCATACAAATGTGAAATGGGGAAATAAAGCTCGGAAATACACATTTCCATATCTTTATCGCGGCGATCACATGATTTCATTCATTATCAAAGTCATATGTCCAACCAAAATAAAATGACCCAAAACAACGTAAGAAATTAAATGAGGTTAAATCCCTTCTTATGTTGGTAGGCCATATTAAACTCTTTTGTGATTGGAGACATTCCACTGAAACTATATCTGGACTGGAAGGAGGCCTCCCAAATAAAAACGGGTTTTGTAACGCCGCGAATGCGAATATCCCAAATTAATAATAAATATGTACAGAAGAGAATGTTTTAAAAACAATTTGAGCAATAAATTCACTATTTCCTACTCAGCGTATGCATTCGGCAGTATATTTAGTGGCAAGATTTTTGTTCACTTGGGCGATTTCGTCCCGGCCGAATTGGTTACATTATGATAATTAGATGGCGATAATATCTCGGTCTCGCTAGTGTATGGAGATTCCCCTGTATATTGAACGTATTTCTTGCTCAAAGATGGTTTTATGCGTTCTATTACGGTTAAAGTATGAAATATACTTGGTAATATTAAAAGAATAACAAGATATTTAGCCGATAAAGGATTATTATTATTTTGAATCTAGCGGTAAATTTACCAATTTTCGTTCGTCTGAAAAATATGTTTTGCAATATTTCTAAACTGATTGCGTGGTATATACATGTATACGGCTTTTTTGACTCATATTTTGTCAAATTTTCCCATGCATGTTATCTATTAGTGCGCAACATATTTGCGAAAGTAACAATTTTAGGGATTGGATTTAAATTTGTTCTTGAACACCTTGTCCAAATAGAAGCCTCGGCTCTAAGCCTTAAATTTGTTCAAAATTTTTTTTAATTAAAAAAAAATGTCAATTTGCAGACCAAGTGAAGGCTATTTTATAAAAAATGTTCAACAATAATCTTCTCTTGGTCTGCAAATGGACATCTCTCAAGACCACGCGTGACAGAAGCCGGCTTTGGCTGATATGAGTGTTAAAGGGTTAATAGAGAATTTTTTGGGTCAAAATCTTTACTATGGCCATATTGCTTCTTACCATTTTGACCGATTTCAACCATGTTAGGCTGAAAGGATACTACGTGTATGATCATAGGCTCTAGAACTTCCATTCAGAATTTTTATTCATCAATTTTTTATGTGAAAACCTCAGATTTTATTAAAAATGTACCGGATATTCTCACATGTTGACCCTTTGCCCTAGATAAAGTGAATTTCATATGATTCACTATATGCTGTTGAACATTTTGAAACAAATTTGACTGTCTTTGACCTACCTAGCTATTGATTCCTGGAGGTCATGGAATTTCTTAATTTTAGTCATGGAAAAGTCATGGAATTTCAAATACTGAAAGGTGTACAAACCCTGTCACACATAACCTGGCGAGGTGGGTCAGTTCAAATGCTTGGGATTTGTTTAAAAATTAAAATTTTATACTGAAATCTTTTCGTTTGTATTCGGAAGTGTTATTTCACATTGTGTTAAATTCTTGCGCAGATCTGTTTAAGAGTTTTCTTTCACAAGTGCATTACTTGCTTAGATTCACGAACTTTGGTACCCATAGTATATATATAAATATATAGTCGAGTTGCTTAAATTTGTGAGTACCGAAATTCGTGAATTAGTTTTTATCGCTCTCGTTCTATGATGTAACGTTGCATGGAACACATCTACACAGTAGCCACTTTTTGATTGACAGTTCTGAACCTTTTGACACAGTTTTGAGCAAAATACGGTCAAAACAAGAAACTTTTCATACAATTACTGATGGTAGTGATAAAAATTGGAAGATTCCTTAATGCACTTTCTTAGATTACTTGCGCTTATTTAGCACCTAAAATGACCAATTTTCACAATCCAAAGTTACCACCTGCAGTTTTAACTGATAAATTAGTCCTACAAATGAATGTATAAACTATAAAAGCAGTTGATACATTTGAAGAGAAGAAAAAAACCCAAATGGATGCCGCTTTCGTTAGGTAGTGACGTCACATGAAATTCACAAATATTAATGAGCTGAAGAAATGAGCTAACGCTAGGGTCTTTAAAACATGTTCAGCAGGCATAAAGGAAAGAATAAAAAAAAATTTCTATCGTTAAAAAAAACATGTGTGCACTTTATGTTAATTTTGACATGTTGGTAAACGATTAATAAGCACCTACCCCTTCCTCTAGAGCCTCTCCAATAAAATTTAGATGTGCTCCCGTCAATCAGGCTAATCCGACGCGGCGAAAAAATGTAACCAAAGCGGGTGGTAACTTTGGATTGTAAAAATTGCTCATTTTAGGTGCTAAATAAGCGCAAGTAAGTAATCTAGGAAAATGCATTAAGGAAGCTTGCAATTTTTATCACTACCATCAGTAATTGTATGAAAAGTTTCTTGTTTTGACCATATTTTACTGAAAACCTTGTCAAAAGCTTCAGAACTGTCAATCAAAATGTGGCTACTGGTAGATGTGTTCCATGCAACGTTACATCATAGAACGAGATCGATAAAAACAAATTCACGAATTTCAGTACTCACGAATTTGAGCAACTCGACCATATATTTATATATATATATAGTAGGGGGAATATGTGGTAGAGGGATGGATGGACGAAAATTCAAAGGCCTGTGGATAATGGCACAAGTGCACCTTAGGGCGTGCTAATAATTGCCAGGCCTGGCAGTGAAGGGGTGGGGGATTTCGTTCAAATGAACCCCCTAAAATTTGTCAATATTTTAAAATAAATATCTGTGTATTCATAGTTTCTCACATCCGGGCATTTTGTGATAGGCCGCCATTAAAGTTGGCCCAACTTTACTACATGCTAAAGAGCACAGCCAATAGTAATGCATTGTTTACATTTTCCGTGAAGCTCAAACCATAAAATCGTGTGTCTGAAAATATCAGTATCAGAAAACAAAATCACGAATGAATTTTGCAAGATAGTAAAGAAAATTAAGGTTTCGTGGTCCATTGCTCGTAATGCAAATTAGCCCCTCCAAAAATGGCGTCTTTCCCAGGGTATTATGGGAAAATTGATTGTGATGACACCATCACGATTCTATGAATTGAATTTGCCGATATCTGCTATAAATATGAGTCAGATATGACTATGCTGATATCATCTATTTTGTTGATTTTTATGGATATGTTGCAGGAAGATGCACCATCTTATTTTTCAGAATTAAAACATCTTAATCTGAGGGAAACTCCCTTTTCAGAATCGCACCGTACTGCCATGATTGCTGACAATTTCCCGCAAAATATCACAAGCTACATGATTCACCAAGATTTAAGCACAGGCCTTTGAATTTTCATCCATCCATCCCTCTACCACATATCCCCCCCCCACCCCCTACTATATATAATATACACAAGGTATGAAACCTTCATTTGTGGGCACCATTATCAGAAAGCTGATTGGTTGGTTTGTAGTCAGAACCGTGATGTCACCGGATTTTAACAACAAACCAACCAATCAGCTATCTGACAATGGTGCCTACAGATGAAGCTTTCATACCTTGTGTATATTATATATAGTAGGGGGATATGTACTAGTGCGATGGATGGACGAAAATTCAAAGGCCTGTGATTTAAGTTGTTTCTAGGAATCTCATTACCTGAATGCTGATTGGATTTAATGGCCCACACTGAGCGGCTAAGATGTCAGCCTAAATAGTGCTCCTATCAAGAGGAGGGATATCGGAATACAACAACAATGCGTGCCACACAATGACCTTGGGGTCAAAGGTCAAGCTCATGGTGACCTACCTATCGCTAGGCGCAAGGGTATATGCGAGCATGGAGTGCTTCTTGTTGTTGTTCTTAAGGGATTTTTTAATACCTCAGGTTCTATGGTGACAGCCCAATATTCCGACAGCCCGTTAGTCCGACAACCCAATAGTCTGACAACCCATTAATCCGACAGAACATACATTCATGGAAAATGATATCCAATACTGTGAACTGACGAGGTTGTCGGTGGAAGTGGTGTGTGTGCGTGCGTGTGGCCAACATAGACTATATTTGACAGCCAAAAGAAGTTCAGATGTTTTAAACCGATGTTCAGGCTACAGTTTCACCCTTGCTCAATTATTACATGCCAAAGTAGTAAATTAGTATTCTCCTTCGATCAATACTCACCATTCTGTTACTTCTGATATACAGCTGGCCCTGACAGCGGCTCTAGGATTATAGACTTAGAAAGCTTTACCGACTCCTGGGAACCGGGTACCCGGCTCCCCACTGCCGAGTACCCGTTTACCATAGAGCTCATTCTTGTTTGCATAGCAACAAGTGCAATACATGCTTTTCGCATTAAGGATTTTAGTGTTTTTAAAAAGAATCTAAGTCTTTAATCAGTGATAGTTTGTGTGTTCTGAAAGGATAACTAAGGACTATGGAGAATACCGCCCAAGACAACCAGGTTGTATTGTTCTTTATATCCATAGTTAAAAGACTTAGGTCTCTAAATTTCGTTGTGTCGCATGTTCCAATTTCTAACCCCATAGAATCTGGTACGTGTGCTAGCAACGATATATGCCAGACGATCGCCTTCTTTAAACCCCAACAGGCGATCGGCAGATATGAAAATAGGTGTTTGCTATGGTATTTCTAACACGAATATCGGCTGACGTCGTTCTCCGTAGAATCCGAGCGGGTGACGTCACACCCGGTCGCTCGGATGTTTATGTGAAGAAAAATTTTTTCATTAATTCGCGCATCTTGTTCTGGGTGCTGCGTACTAAAAAATGGTACCGGAAACTTTAGAATGATCAAGTTTACGTGCGATCACGATCGGTTTGCAATGATCGGTGGTTTCAAAATTCTTGAGTAGATGCGTGGTCTGCGGTTTTACCGTGTGAGACAGCAGTTGTTATACATTTTGTTGTTTTCTTCACATGTCGTGCTGCGTTC